>CM073590.1:247495928-247995928 GCA_037074705.1 Zhengitettix transpicula | reverse complement strand
AACTCGAAAGACTATTTGAATATTTGTGGAAAGAATTGTTTACTTGTCGGCGGTGGACGCGTCCAGGGAGATGTTGAGGTCGAGGTACTGCTGAGGACAACTGCTTTCCAGTAGCACGTCAAGTTTATTCTTGAGTTGAGAAAACGTCGGTCTGTCTTTAGGCTTCACTTCCCAGCAAGACAGCATAATTTCGTACCTGCAACACGACGAGGGAACGTTAGTGGAGCCACTTGCGAGGGGAAGTAAAGTGAGGTTAGGGAAGGTGAGGGGGGGACTGACAGCTGAGGACTGCAGTTTCCGGGACATTCCATGCGGTATCCCGTGCGCAGGAGCTTGAGGACTCTCCCCGTGGGTGTGCTCGGGTACGGGTTCGCCCCCAGCGTCACGATCTCCCACAGGAGCACTCCGAAGGACCACCTGCGGAAACAATGGGAAAAGGCGTCACAGCTCGTGTCGTCAAGGACTCCCGGGAGTGGAGAGAGAGAGAGACAGACGGGACTGACACGTCGCTCTGTGAGGTGTAGACGTTGTGCATCAAGGACTCGAGCGCCATCCACTTGACGGGCAGACGTCCGTGGCCGGAAGTGCAGTACACGTTCTGCTCGTAGACGTCGCGACTCAGCCCGAAGTCGGAGATCTTGACCAGCCTGTGGTCGCAGACGAGGACGTTGCGAGCCGCCAAGTCTCTGTGGAGGACGCGGTTGCTGGACAGGAACTCCTGCACACAGAGAAGCCACGACAGCGACCTCGCACTCGCCACCCACGGACCAACCACACTCACTTACCATCCCCATGGCGATCTGGCGTGCGAAGGAGAGAAGATCCGCGGGCTTGAGACAAACCGCACCTGTACCAACCTCATCTTACTCACACACACACACACAAACACATGTATACTACAGCAGCGTATGATGGCCACTCACCAGTCTGCTGGAAGTCGTACATGTGGTTGATTACCAGATTCCTCGTCGTCGCGCAGTTTTCATTTTCACCTGTAACTGTAAGCAAGTGTCTACAACGTCACGCGTCCGGAAACGGCACCGCCATGGAAAACGCCACGTACCTTTGGGTGAAACGAGTTGCGCGTATTGGAGCGAAGATTCGTAAGCCTTGTGCAGGTAGTTGAGGAGGTCGCCCAGCGCGCAGAACTCCACCACGAGGCGCATGCGCGCAGACCTCGTGACGCAGCCGACGATGGACACCACGTGCGCGTGAGGACCCACCGACTTCATCATCTCGATCTCCCGCCGGAACTGGCGCACGTCTTCCGGAGTCGCGTCCTCTGCAACGACCACCAGAAGAGGTGAGCGACGTCGGTTTTTATGGGGGGTTTGTTTCAGAAATGTCCGGGGTTTACTAAACCTAAAAGCTTGTGGAAGGTAGGCGGGGAAAAAAAGCTCCTCATACAACAATGAAGCTCCTTGTGTGACCAGGGTTGCTCGCCCTGGGCTCCGGCTGTTGTCGGTTTTCTGACGAAACATCAAAGGAAAGTTCGGCGCGTGGACGTCGTAGTGTGTGTGGACGCGGACCGAGCAGAACCGAACTGATTTCTATATATATATCGGTCAGGGTGCAAAAATTTTCACATAGGCCACACCGGTACTAATAGAACCATATTAGTAACATCAAACATAATTCCAAAAGAAACATTTCATGAGGCAATTGGATGACTTTCATCCTAATTACATGAAATATTCCTCAAGGTTAGTTTCATTATTAATTGTCATATCAATTTTCTATTGAATATTCAACAAACTTTCATTGATATTGGGAAGAACCCTTTTTATTTTTTAAAAGAACTATTACGTATGTGTTTTCGGAATCTTCAAAATGGCGAACAAGTGGCCGAAAGCTTGAATATATCCATTAAATAGTCCCGTGGATTTTAGTAATTGAGATGTTATTGACTCCGGTTGCTGTATCTCTGAGCCACATCCAGCTTAGTTTAGTTGTAGCAATGAGTCTCGTATATAATTTCCAAGCATTAGGTTGGCGACGCCGTATGTGATGCTCTGCTCGTGCTCGGGAGTCTGGTGACACTGGCTCGTTGCTCGGCTCGTGCTCGTGCTCACGAGTCTCCGCTTGCACTGGCTCGTTGCTCGTGCTCGTGCTCACGAATATCCGCTTGCATTGGCTCGTTGCTCGTGCTCACGAGTCTCCGATTGCACTGGCTCGTGCTCGTGAGTCTCCGCTTGCACTGTCTCGTTGCTCGGCTCGTGCTCACGTGTCTCCACTTGCACTGGCTCGTTGCTCGTGCTCGTGCTCACGAATTTCCGCTTGCATTGGCTTGTTGCTCGTGCTCACGAGTCTCGGCTTGCACTGGCTCGTTGCTTGACTCGTGCTCGTGCTCATGAGTCTCCGCTTGCACTGGCTCGTTGCTTAGCTCGTGCTCGTGCTCGTGCTCACGAGTCTCCGCTTGCACTGGCTCGTTGCTCGTGCTTACGAATCTCCGCTCGGCTCGTGCTCGTGCTCACGAGTCTCCGCTTGCACTGGCTCGTTGCTCGTGCTCGTGCTCACGAATCTCCGCTTGCATTGGCTCGTTGCTCGTGCTCACGTGTCTCCGCTTGCACTGGTTCGTTGCTTGACTCGTGCTCGTGCTCATGAGTCTCCGCTTGCATTGGCTCGTTGCTTAGCTCGTGCTCGTGCTCGTGCTCACGAGTCTCCGCTTGCACTGGCTCGTTGCTCGTGCTCACGAATCTCCTCTTGGCTCGTTGCTCGTGCTCACGAGTCTCCGATTGCACTGGCTCGTGCTCGTGAGTCTCCGCTTGCACTGTCTCGTTGCTCGGCTCGTGCTCACGTGTCTCCACTTGCACTGGCTCGTTGCTCGTGCTCGTGCTCACGAATTTCCGCTTGCATTGGCTTGTTGCTCGTGCTCACGAGTCTCGGCTTGCACTGGCTCGTTGCTTAGCTCGTGCTCGTGCTCGTGCTCACGAGTCTCCGCTTGCACTGGCTCGTTGCTCGTGCTTACGAATCTCCGCTCGGCTCGTGCTCGTGCTCACGAGTCTCCGCTTGCACTGGCTCGTTGCTCGTGCTCGTGCTCACGAATCTCCGCTTGCATTGGCTCGTTGCTCGTGCTCACGTGTCTCCGCTTGCACTGGTTCGTTGCTTGACTCGTGCTCGTGCTCATGAGTCTCCGCTTGCATTGGCTCGTTGCTTAGCTCGTGCTCGTGCTCGTGCTCACGAGTCTCCGCTTGCACTGGCTCGTTGCTCGTGCTCACGAATCTCCTCTTGGCTCGTTGCTCGTGCTCACGAGTCTCCGATTGCACTGGCTCGTGCTCGTGAGTCTCCGCTTGCACTGTCTCGTTAATCGGCTCGTGCTCGTGCTCGTGAGTCTCCGATTGCACTGGCTCGTTGCTTGACTCGTGCTCGTGCTCATGAGTCTCCGCTTGCATTGGCTCGTTGCTTGGCTCGTGCTCGTGCTCACGAGTCTCCGCTTTCACAGGTTCGTTGCTCGGCTCGTGCTCGGCATCTGGACGGGGCTTAAAAGTCAGTTTGGAAAAAAAAAAAACATGACCCCGTATTTTGGCCCACCAAACCCCCGAGAGAAATTGTTAATTAAATACGTTTCAATATTATATACAAAAACATTCCAACCCTTGATGTAGTTTCTTCTTTACTGGATGCGTAATTATACAGTTTTTTTAAATTTCACCTGATTTGTCGAAAGCTTCTGTTTAAATAAAGATGAGAGTGTTAATGTGCAAAACAGATTAAATGGAGGACCGATGTTTTGTTTCTTTTAAAAAAATTATTTAACAACTCCTTGCAGTCCGTAGGTATACATGTGTCGGGAATTTCTTCCCTTGTGCACATGAATGTGGCAAATGTGCTGCAGGAAGGTCCTCAAAATTTCTAAATTAAAGATTTTTAAAATGAAGAATTATTTAATTTCAAATGGAAAAGTCTTATTGATAATTAATAGTAAAAAAAAGGTAGCCAAGTACAGACAAAAATAAGTGATAATATAAATACCACCACACACGACGTTGCTGTGATCCTTGTCTCCTTTCCTCAGGTGCTAAGGAGAGCCTAGAGCGACACAACGGCACTCGTCAGTTGAACAATAGCTACTACATATTCAGGGCGTGTTCACAAAATTTTCTTTCTAATCGTCCTCAACACCAACAACCTTGAAGACACAGCTTTATTAGTTCCATCAACGCAACATAAACACAGTCCGAAATCTCTGATGAGTTCCCTTTAAATTTCATTAATAAACACACAAAGATTAGATTGAACATCACTCATCCCCAATCACCTCAAGCCAAAAATGGTTTCTCCCTTATTACTACGTCACAAATGCGTCCCTAATGTTTAAAGAATATCAAATATCCTTCAATTACACAGATCCACTCGATTATAACCCCCCCCCCCCCCACGCACAAGGACCCACTTGACACCTACAAGCAACATCTAATTGTAATCCCTGCTACATGGGGCGAACGAAACGTTCCCTCTATACACAGACGCATCGAGGAACACGTGTCTAATGTCAAACTTCTCCAACGATAAACAATCTGGCAAAATGCTAAGATTTTAGTCGTTGACACTCACTCCCCCCCCCTCCCCGGCCAGGGACAATTCCAGAGATGCTTCACATTTAACATCACAGCTATTAATGGACAAACAGGCGCTACAACAGTCGCTACGATCCTTTATTGACCACGCTGAACCTTCTGCTTCCACGTTGTCGTTGCGTTTTCTACGCTTTTGAGTGTGACCAGTGCAGTTGTGTCGCTCTAGGCTCTTCTCTCAGCACCTGACGAAAGGGAACAAGGATCCCAGGATATTTATATTATCACTTATTATGTATGTATTTGGCTACCTTTTTTTATTATTTTACTAGCTGGGTGCCCGGCGTTGCCCGAGATGTCAGTTATCCGTAACCCCCGACTTGACTCGAATGTAGGTAGTAGCACTGGTGTTATTTTTATGTACCGCAACTCAACCCCTATCCGAAAATTTGATCACCTCCTCATTTACCATAAAATAACACTATTAATCACTTTTACCCTGAAAATAATTATCCGACTCAATAATTAGCCGTGTATGAAAATTTCCACCCCTAACCACCCTCGTTTGGGGGGGACTTAAACGTAAATTTAAATATCATAATTAAACTCACCGACAACCATAACCCTGGATTCGAGTCCGATCTCGATTGTATTTGCGTTATGTTAATATAAATACAACACCACCCCCTCCCTTAAGGGTGATTTACTCCAAATCCCGAAAGAGGTTAATATTAAATATATATGGAACATATAGAGAAATTTTAAGAATCCCAGTGAAACAGAAAAATATTTATACGACGCAAATATCAGCTGTTTAACATGTTTGAAAATTACAACCCCGGTCCACCCCCCCCCCCCCCCCGTTCGGGGAAGTTAAACTGTAAGTTGAATGTCATAATTAAACACAGTGACAAACATAACCCCCGGATTTGACTACAAACACGAATGTGTTTGCTTTATTTTTATGTAATGTTACTCCACCCCCAACACTTAATGGGTGCTCCCCTCCCATGCCTATAGGGGTTGAAATTATACACAAACAACATCAGTAGAAATACAATCAATATAATTAACCCTGAAAAATATTTATTCAACGCAAATATCTGCCGTGTTTGCATGTTCCAATAATTCCACCCCTGCTCTATGGAGGGTGGGGGGGGGGTTAAATGCCAAGTTTAATGTCATAATTAAGCTCAGTGACATCGATAACCTTGTATTTGACTCCAATCTCGGTTGTGTTCGCGTTATTTACCTCTATCAGATCTCCACCCCCCCAACGCTAAGGGTGCTCCTTTTCCATGCTGTTAGGGGTTGAAATTATACTCAGATAAGATCGTTTAGAAACACTATGAGCCGAAAAATATTTATCCGGCTCTAATAACTGGCGTTTTAGCATGTATGAAATTTTTCAGCCTCGTCCACACCCGCTCCTTGGGGGTTGTAGACGTTTCTCACCCACCCAGTGTTCGTCTCCTGGTCGCAAAAAACACGTGTACAAAATTTGGTGAAATTTTCTCCACGGCTGTAGATTCCACCCCCACAGCTAATGGTGCACCTTTACCACGTTGTTAGGGGTTGAAATTATACACACATTTCACCCTTAAAGACGTTATGAATCTCTTTGACACCAAAAAATATTTATCCCGCTTTAATATCGGCGTTTTAAGCACGTATGAAATTTTCCACCCCCGCTTCTGGGGGTTGTAGACGTGTCTCACCCCGACAGTGACCTTCTCCTGGTCTCAAAGAACACGTGTACGAAATTTGGTGAAATTTGCTTAACGGGTGTAGATTTCTATATGGAACATACATACACACATACACTCATTTTTATTTATAAGATTTTAATTTGATGGCTGATTAAATGCGCTGGGGTTAATGACTAAATATGACGTCTGATAAAAATGATAGTAATAATACTAAGCAGGGCCTTGACACAGACAAACTTTAAACCCGCGTCGAAACGTCCGGATTTTAGTTATTGTTTGAGTGTTTCAAGTTTGTCCGTATCAAGAGCGAGCGGCACCTCTGAGCATCTTGACGGCCACGTCCACGGAGTCGTGCAGGCGCCCGCGCTGGACCACGCCGAAGGCGCCCTCGCCCAGGACCCGCCCCAGCACCAGCCGCTCCGGCGCGACCTCCCACTCGTCAGCCTCCGGCTCCGGCGCGTCGCGGTTCTGCTTCTCCAGCTCCTGCAAAGAGAAACTCACTCAGAGCGTCACCGTAGGCGTCGCCGCGACGACGACTCGGCCGCAGCCTCACCTGGAAGTAGCGCCGACGCCTACGGTGACGCCGCCGTCTCGCGACGAGCGCGGACGCCGCCCCCAGCGCCCCCAGGACCCCCAGCACGGGCGTCGCCACGTACAGCAGCAGCAGCGTCTCCGACCACCCTGCGGCAACAAGTCACGGTCACAACGGTTCGCCCCTGCTCGACTGCGAGAGGGATTGCCACGTCACACCCTGCGCGCGCGTCCGCGAGTGTGACGTCACTCGGCGGCGTCGGAGGCTTTGAATGGACAACACTGACTGCGTTTTTCATAACCATTTATTGTCAAACAAAAAAATTTTTTTTTAACATTTTTTTTTGAAATTGCAGCATAACATATAAGTACCCTCAGCAGTGAGGAAGTTGGTGGTGGAAACGCGACTAGATCGGACGGACGGCTTTAAACTCGGGTCAGCGACATGCGAGATAAAATTTGATCCTCTCTAAAGGAAACCTGAGGAGGAAGCTCCACCTGGAAGGAAAATAAGTTCCAATTAGAGACAAGACGTGGGGGACAGGGAGGGTTTCATCGGTCTCGCAGTCGAGGACGACGGGCGCTGTCGTGGTGGGGGAGCAGCTTACACTTGTCGTCGACGTCTCTGGCCCACACGGAGCTGGCGGAGTGTCCTCCCGCAGACTGCGCTCGCACCGTCACCAGCAACATGGCCGCCACGTCCACCTCCACGTCCTCGAAGGTCGCGTTCCTCGCCCCCTGCGACACACAGAGAGAACGCGTTGAGGGCGGGTGTCCGCGCGTCGCGGGCGGGTGGAGGAAGAGTGACTGACCCCTTGCAGCTTTCGGGAGGCGACCTGCTTCCCTCTGGACGTGCTGAGCGACACGAGGAAGCCGGAGGGCGGCGGACGCCCCTCGACGACGTCCCAGCTCACCTCGACGCTCTTGTGTCCTCTCCGCACGTCCGCCACCAGCCGCACGGGCGCTGGCGGCGCTGCAAGCAAACAACAACGCATCTGAATAACAAAGCGCCATCGACTTGCTAATGCGCGATATCTAGATCTCAGAGATAACACGCGCGCGGTCGCTCAGAGTGAAGGCTTCGCTTCACACTTACCTCACACTCGGTTAAGCGACACCGCGATCACTAGAGACGAGGGCTAAAAAAACTAGGAACAGCCACGGTGACGTCTCATTGGCACCATCACCATTTAAACATGAAGTAAAAATTGCGTTGTTTGTAATTTGGCGCTCCGTGGTTTTAAATATCAATATATATATATATATATATATATATATATATGCACATTTGCTGAATTCGGCCCACCACTGGCCGGTTCGCCACAACTCACTGCTCCACCTCCCAGAACACACACATGACATGACATGACAGGACTGACTGACGTTCTCCCTCACTCCTCTCGTCAGGTCCTCCAAACACACACACACACACACACACACACACACACACACACACACACACACACACACACTGAATATTTTCCACCAAAGTTTTCCGGGCGGTCGCTTTTCGACAATAATCCGTAGCAACCATTACAGTCTCCGCATTCTTGCGCCAAACAATGCTGTTCATTGCAAGTTACGCCGGTAATAATTAAAGAAACAATTTAAATAAAACATTGACATTACAAATTGGTTATCTCTACAATATATATATATATATATATATATATATATATATATATATTGTAGTAATTAAAGGGTGCTAAAAATCAATAATGAGATGAAGTAGACAAATACAGACAAAAACTACTTGTTAACAGTTTAAAAGACCATTATCAGTTCATTCCACTTGTTGAAATTTTTTTTTAAAATTATAAGAAAAAATAGACAAATACCACTCAACGGCTCTGGAAAGCCTTGTTCCTTTCCTCCGGTTTCTAAGAAAACTAAAACACAGAAGAGCCTGGAGCAGTGTTGCCCAACCTTTTTCTTTTTAACCATGATCTTCCCCCCCCCCCACCCGGTATTGTAACATATACATATTTTTCATATATATATATATATATATATATATATTGTAGTAATTAAAAGGCATTTAATAATAAATAATTAAAAGAAATTGGATTGTTATCGGCAAACAGACTCAAGAATGGTCAGTAATGGATCAGTCCTGAGGCATTGTAGGACTGTTGGCGCGCTGCTGAGAGTAACGTGTGGGGGGCAGTTGGCGGCGGAACGTCGCAGAGGACGGAGCAAATAAAACTAGAGCAGAGAGTAGACGTCGTTGATGTAGCACCAGTTAAAGTTGTGAATTAATGCAAAGTAAAACATTCACGGAAGTGAAAGCAGTTTCGTCAGGACAGAACTTTACTAAATGTTCTTCCTGGAGGAATTGTTACAGGAGAACATTGGTGAATTATTTTGGAGCGGAGCAGGCAACGAGGTACAGCCAAATCTTAAGAGTGAAGTGTAGAATCAGTGAAAACCAAGGCGTGATATTAAAAGTAAAGTGTCTGTGAAAGTGTCTCAACGAGGTGGAATTAATTGTTCTGGTACCAGAGAGAGAGAGAGAGAGAGAGAGAGAGAGAGAGAGAGAGAGAGAGAGAGAGAGAGAGAAAGAGAGATTGAGAGACAGAGAGATTGAGAGACAAAGAATATATATATATATATATATTGTAATAGCCAGTTAAGAAGGACATGAATTTTGTTCTGATTTCATCCGATTTGTTTACCAACTCAGACTGGGGATTCCTGAGTGGTTTGTAAATAAAAAAGAGGATAATAATAAAATGATGGATAAGTGACTCTTAGAGAAGGGGAGGACTATAGTTGGGCGTTTAGCGGCTCTTAGAGCTAATGGTTGTGACCGACATCTGGACGACGGAACCCTAAATGCATGATGACAGAAGTTTTATGGACATACAATTACATTAAAAGGAAAATTTTATTTTAATTGTATTGAGTGGATCTCGAAACGTGAGAAAGGCAACAGCTGGTGTTGTTTGGCGAACGTGGAAATTCAAAAAAACTGTGTAAACAAGGGAATATTCTGCAGAGGGGGGACGCAGATAAAAGAACAGCAGTTGGACAGGAGCAGTCAGACAGTTGGGAGAGAGCGTTGGTGCAGGTCCGCAGGGACGGACGCAGGGCCAAGTTAAAGTGGCCGATACAATTTTATAAGTCAGTGAGTTTGCATTCAGGAGAGATCATCGGATGCTAGGACAAGCTAGTTGGCCGAGAGGAATCAGCAGTCATCAACAGTCGGTAGGAGTTTCATCGTGGAGGTCTGTCTGTTAGCAGAGTTTGTTGTTTGGAAGAATTCGTCGTGAGGGTGACGTCACCAAGAAGAGGTGGCTGTGAAAGCAGAGTGTGAGCGCAACCTGGTGCTCTTTAAGCCTGTATGAAGTGAGTGTGTGCTGGTATGCGAGAGATCCAAATTGCATGGACCAGAGAGATTGTAAGTTTATTTTTTTCTGTATTCATTATGTAAATTGTTAAATAAGGGTAATGACTCAGATTTCGTTTTTCACTTATTTTAACTGCATTGTTTAATTGTAAATTTTGTGTTTCCGTTTCCTTACCAACCCAGTAAAGACCTTGAGGGTACAGAGGCTGATTTATTAAAATGTATTCTAAATTAATAACATTGTTTTGTTGATAAAATTTAATAACGTGTTTAATATAAATTCCTTAATCTTAATTATCCAAAAGTGGGGTATTACAATATATATATATATATATATATATATATATATATATATATACATGATTATGTTACATTGTCGACGTCCCTTTTGCCGCGCCGCGTAGAGTATTGTTGGTGTAAAGCGCGCGGCGAGGCGTGGCAATGCCTCAGTTCCGCTTAGGACTCGACAAGTGACGGAGGAGGTCCCAGTGGTGGTTAAACACACACACAAATTGTAATAAACAAACCACGCCCTCCAGGTAGTAAATGTTGTCAATGCTCGAGAAATAAATTAATTATATCAAAAATTGTCACTCAGGTAATTAATTACCTGGCGCCCTTCAAATCTAAATGGAATCGAAAAACGAGTGGACGAAAGGCGTTTTGCTACCATATATATATATATATATATATTGTAATGCCAATTAATAAGGCCATTAAATGTCTGGACGTAAAATTTGAGTTTTTTTAGGGCAACAGGCTACATGAGGGTAATCCACATGGTGGCAACTCCCCTTTAATAGCATAGGAAGGGATTTGACAAGGGGGGATGCGGAAGGGTAGAGGAAGGTAGCCAAGGGTTAACTAGGGCCCCCGGGCTATATTTTAAGGATCCTACCTGGCATTCGCCTAAAAGTGATGCAGGGAAAACCCTAGAAAAACCTCCATCAGGTAGGTCGGGCATTGGGTACTTGTCCCACGCCCGTTCCTGGATAGCGGGAGAGGAGTTTTCTGTGGGGACGCAGCATTCCTTTCTCCGTACCTCGACCAGTTTAGGAGGCAGCTGGCCGACTATTCCAATGGGAATAGCGGACAACTCTTACGGTATGCCCCAAGGTCTGTGACCCCGGAACATACACCTCTCAGAACAGGCCGAGGTGCCGTTTGAGAAATCCATTATAGCGGTCTGATCGAACAAAGCGACAATGAGAGAAGTGAGCTCACTTTGCTTTGTCGAAAAGTCAAAAATGGCGTATGCGCGCTAAACCTCGAGGGGGCACTAGTGGTTATGTGCGCGGAAAAACATCGTGAGGAGCAGAACAAGTAATATAACTGTTAGTTGGTGGCGGGACATTTCAGAGGACGGAACAAGTAATGCTAGAGCAGAGACTAACCGTCGTTATTAAACAAAATTGTGAATTTAAGACAAAGTAGAACCATTCACGGAATATTACCCCGTAAATATCGCTAAGTAAAAGCAGTCAGGGAATGAAGAGAAAAGTTTTTACGTATACAGCCAGTTAGGAAAGTCTAAGAGAGTTTACGTATACAGCCAGCCAATGAAGGCGAGCAGACATCAGATAGCTGACAATCAGGAGGATCATCCGAGTTCCTGGGAGCCTATCAAGGTTGACTTCAATAGTGTAAAATCTGTGAGTCGACATTTTAGGATCAGTGGAACAGTTTGCCATAGTGAACTTCCGAAACCAAAAGGAATGCTGGAACCAGCTGGACAGATGTGAGTCACAAAACCAAAACTAATGATTAATTGTAAACTTTAATTAAAGGATAGAGTCAGATTTCGTTCTCTTTTAATTGTCAATCACAGTTAATTTCTTTACTTATAATTTCTTTCTACCGACATGTTGTTTAGGTAAATGTGAACTGTTTGTTAATAAGATTTTTTAATAAAATCGTTGTGTCCATCATCAAACCCAGTGAAGACCCTGAAAAATTAATATTTTTAAAATTTGTAATTGTTTGTGGGTTATTAATTAAATTTTTTTTAATTAACGCCTTCCATTTGATTATTCAGGTTTGGCTTCCACAACGTGTGGCTCGAATTGTTCAAATTCATTAAATTAATTAAAACGATCTGTTAATTGTGTATATTACATATTGGCTACCACAACGTCGGCCAAATCATTTAATTAACGTTAATAACTGTGTATATTACAATATATATATTGTAATAATAATAATTAAAGGCAATTAGAGAATTAATAATTGGGCAATATGCAGTAAATGGTTATCGGCGAGGATGTAAACACAACAACAATGTACAGGCGAGCCTTTTTTCGGCGAGCGTTTAGAAACTCCCGGGGCTCACACAGGCAGCAGCAGGGAGAATTTTATTCAGAGCAGAGTTTCACACAGAATCTAATCAAGTGAAGGTTGGACCATAGAACTCGATCAAGGTCGCAGGAACGTTTTTCAATAAGTAAAGCCGCAGGTTGAACTCGAACGAGTAAAGACTGTTATTAAAATTTCTTCGAGAAGGAGTTGATAACATTCTGATTGATCCTTGATCAGGACGAAAACTACAATACTTTCTGGAGAGAGAGAGGGAGGGAGGGAAAGAGATAGAGAGGGAGGGAGAGAGAGGGAAGGAGAGAGGGAGGGAGGGAGAGAAAGAGAGGGATAGAGAGAGGGAGAGAGAGAGGGAGAGAAAGAGGGAGGGAGGGAGGGGGAGGGAGGGAGGGAGAGAGGAAGGGAGAGAAAGAGGGAGGGAGAGAAAGAGGGAGAGAAAGAGGGAGGGAGAGAGGGGGAGGGAGGGAGAGAAAGAGAGAGGGAGGGGGAGAGGGGGAGAGGGGAGGGGGAGGGAGAGAAAGAGGGAGGGATGGGGAGGGAGGGAGAAGGAGGGAGAAGGAGGGAGGGATGGAGAGAGGGAAAGAGAGAGAGGGAGGGATGGAGGGAGAGAAAGAGGGAGGGAGGGGGAGGGAGAGAAAGAGAGAGGGATGTGGAGGGAGGGAGAGAGAGGGAGGGAGAGAAAGAGGGAGGGAGGGAGGGAGGGAGAGAAAAAGAGAGGGGGTGGGGTAGAGAGGGAGGGAGGGGGGAGAGAGAGGGAGAGGGAGGGACGGAGAGACTTAATGCAGAGGTCCACAGGTGTTGTACGGAGTAATCGTTCCAGGTGGAAGGTACCAAAGCTTTTGGACAGTGATGTTGAAACGAATTAAATTCTGTGAAACGACGGCCTGTTACGTGTGAACAGTGTAAAGTGTGTCAAAGAGCCCAAAACGAATGCCTGGTACCAGCAAAGACAACTGTAAGTAGAGACAGAGATACTTTATAAAAGTTATTTTTAAACGTTAAATAAGGATCAAAACGTCAGATTTCGGATTCACGTTTCATTTTGCTGTTCAACTTTAAAGTTGTTAAACCTTGATTGTCAATTTGAATGTAAGAAAAGGTTTGTTCTTTATTTAAAAGGCCCAAAATAAACGACCCTGAGGACGAGAGTAGATGAGTTTGTAAAATAGTAAGGGGCACGAATGTAAACCAATCACAACAAGAAAATTTGTTATTATTAAATTCAAATAAATTAATTGTTTTCTGAGGTTTAAATTATGCAATTATTTAACATCCTTTCATTTTAATTTAATAAATAAATTAATCCGTTAATTAAGCATTTAAATTAAATTAGGTTATTACATTTCGGCGTCCTCAACGTGAGGCACAATTACTTTAAATTCATTTAATCATATATTAAATTATTACAATATATATATATATATATATATATATATATATATATATTTAAGGAGCATTATTATAGACCTCACTGGTCATGTTTAACAGAAAATGTCCACGGCAGTGGACGTGTGACGTCAGCCGTCGTAGTGTGAAACTAGCCTAAAGCAAAAGGTACTGACGGCAGATGGCGGTGTCGTTGAACCAGTCGAGGCAGTGCGTCACGTTGAAGGTGACGCTTACGTTGCTCTCGAGCTTGTGGTTGGTGCTCTTGCTGACGACCGTCACGCGGTACTCGGTGAGGAAGCGCAGCGCGCGGAACTTGACCTCTGGCGTGTCCGTCTGCGGACAAGAAACGTGTCTGAGGCGGTCCGGCGGCAGAGACGTCGCGGTGCGTCGGGAGGAACACTCACCAGGTCCAGCTCCTTCTCGTGCACGCGCAGCAGCGACGGACTCCACAGCACCAGCTCGTACAGACACGTCTTCTCCGGCGCCGGCGACCACGAGACCACGGCGTCCACGGAGGCGTTGGCGCCGCGCAGCTGCGTCACCGTCACGTCCGAGGCCGGCCCCGGCACGTAGTTGGCCGGCAGCGTGGCCAGCCACTCGCTGTCGAGGGCCGCGTCGGGCGGCGCCGGCGTCACGCGCAGCCTGTACTCCGTGGCCGCGCTCAGGTTGCCGACGGTGGTCGTCGTCGCGCTGGTGGCGGGCAGCGGCGTCCACGCGGACTGCGCGCGGCGCTGCAGCTGGAGCCCGTAGGAGACGGCGCCGCGGACGCCGCTCCAGCGCACGCGCAGGGCCTCGTCGGTGCGGCACAGCAGCGTCACTCTGCCAGGGGCCTGGCGGACAAAAGGAGGATTGTCGTCATCCTCGTGGGAAACGCCGCAGACCCGCTTCCGGGGATTATTGTTTTTCCAACTTCATGGAAACGGTTGACCCCTTGTCAAGAGTCTCCCCTAACTACACGGATTACAACTTACCGCGAAATGTGGCAACTCCGCCAACTATACAAATCAGAAAGTCTTTGCCAGAAAAATAAGGTTCCTAAATAGACGCATCTTTCTCCCTGTTTCTTGCTCTCAATCTCCGCAACGCCCATTTATCGGAAAGCAGAGAACTCGCTTTGTTGCTGTAGCAAACCCTTCAGTCCATTGAAGAGCTGGTGAATGTTTCCGCTGTTCAGCCGCAAAGCGGTTAAACCACTGGCGGATACTCGAAAATCTATTAATTATATGTTGTGGAGATTCCCAATGAGTAACGTAAGTTTTATTTAAATAATTTTTTCTTCAATATTATTGTCAGCGTAACTTTGAAACAAGAGCAGTGGAAAGATCAGTCATTGCTGGTCGGAAAAGCGTATGTAAGACGCTCAGAACTTTGCCCGAAAACGTTCAGAGTGTTTTTTTGGGAGCCTGACCGCAGTGGTCACGGGAGTGTTTTTTTTGGGAGCCTGACCGGAGTGGTCACGAGACTGTTTTTTTTGGGAGCCTGACCGCAGTGGTCACGAGACTGTATTTTTTGGGAGCCTGACCGGAGTGGTCACGGGAGCCTGCCCGGTGTAATCAGACAATAAAAAAGTGATAATATAAATACCACACAACGCTTCTTTTGAGTTTTGTCAACTGACGAGTGCAGTTGTGTCGCTCTTGGTTCTTCATCGCACAGCACGAAACGGACCAAGGATCCCATTGTTTTTTTTGTTTAAATTCAAAGCAAAACCCTGTGGCTATTTGTTCCCTTTTTAATTTCTTTCCTTTTTAAACGTTCAAATACCACATAATTTGACCACAGCGAGTTGGCTTTTATTTTTTCCTTTCCCTTATCTTGAATAGTAAATAATTTGACCGTCCAACGTGGGGACTTACGTATATTAATTTTTCCTTTTATTTTGAATACTACAATATATATAAATACCGGGATGGGAAAAAAAAATTCGACTGGACGATCAGGAATCGAACTTGCTCTACCATCTCAGCTAATCTCTGTACGGTTCGACCTTCACACACATCCGGTGCGAAATTCCTCCGTCCGTTAGACCTGATGCAGTGTTTTCATTAAATTTAACCATGGGTTGTGAAACCTTTTTTCTCTCTCTCTGTCTCTCTCTCTCTCTCTCTCTCTCTCTCTCTCTCTCTATATATATATATATATATATATATATATATATATATATATATTCTACCGGTGCTGTCTGCAAGGGCTATTCTCTCCCAGGCACTACCTGCGAGGGATATTCTCTCGCTGCAGAACCTTGTAGGAGAAACAAGAAGGGGCTACCTTTGGGGGATGCCTTTTCCTCTCTCCGTTTTTGAACTAAGGTTCCCACAAGACGAAGCACCTCGGCCTGTTCTGAGAGGTGTATGTTCCTGGGGGGTCACAGACCTTGTGGACAAAAGGTAAGAGTTGTTCTCTGTTCCCATTGGAACATCGGCGAGCTGCTTCCTAAACTGGTCGAGGTACTGAGAAGAGAATGCTGCGTCCCCACAGCAAACCTTCTCTCCCGCTATCCAGGGAAGGGCGTGGGACAAGTACCCAATGCCCGACCTACCTGATGCAGGTTTTTTTAGGGTTTTCCCTGCATCACTTTTAGGCGAATTGCCGGGTAGGATCATTAAACCATAACCCGGGGGCCCCTAGTTAACCCTTGGCTACCTTCCTCTACCCTTCCGCATCCCCGCTTTCAAATCCATTCCTATGCTATTAAAAGGGGAGTTGCGACCTTGTGGATCACCCTCATGTAGTCTGTTATATATATATATATTCTTTAATTGAAAATACCCATTAAACCATTTCGGGCATGTCAGTTGTGACAACTTTTTGTAGTATCTGGAGTATAATAAGAAAAAGAAGTATCATGTAGCATCTGTGTGATAAGAGGGTCGCTGGTTAATTGTGAGGGAGATCTTTGGTGCAGGTGTAAGGGAAGTAGAACGAGATATATAATTGAGTAAAATATTTTGTTGAAGACTAAGAATAGTAGAGGCGAATGCTGATTGGCTGGCAACAACGGGAGATAAAGGTATCACAATATATATATATATATATATATATATATATATATATAAATGATTTCCCGTTGCGATGTAGCTTTTGTGTGTTGTTGCACGAACCCGACGAAGGTTTCTGTCGGTTTTTCGAAGCGTTACGTAACTCCTTAAGGGTGGGGGGTGAACGGGGGTTGGAATTTTTAAAAAAACATGCTAAAACAGCCGATATTAACGTCGATTAATTAGATTTCGGGGTATATGTAATTAACACTTTCAATCCACATGTTTTTAGTGTATAATTTCAACCCCTTAAAGTACCAGTATGGGATGGGGTGTGGAATGAGGGAGGGTGGTACATAAAAAATGACGCGAATCAACCGAGATAGGTGTCAAATCCGGCATTAAAGAGGTCGATGAGTTTAATTCTGAAATTCACTACGTCAGTTAACTTTTATATCAGCCCCTAAGTGGAAGGAGGGTGAAAATAATTTCCGTTTAAATCTTAAAAAAAACCGTAGACTGATTTCTGTCAAACTATATAAAGATGTCACTTACGATCAAGGAACAGAAACTAAAGGGGTTAAGACAGGCCCATAGGGGGTGGAGGGGGTGGTGGTATTTAATAACATTCATAAACGGCTATTATTAGCGTCGAATGAAACGTTTTCGGGTCCGCTTAATTTGATACTGGCAATTTTTTAAGTGTCTAATTTAAACTCCAACGGGAAGGGAAGGAAAACACCCTTACCGTACGTGTTGTGGTGGTGGAAGCGGGGGGGGGGGGGTTTACATAAAAAAGAATGGTAGAGAAACCGAGATTGGTGTCGATTCCGAGGTTATAGGAGTCGCTGAGTTCAAATTCTCGCAAATAAACCCATGGCGGTTAAGGTAAATTTTATGTCCCTCGTCGTCGTGGAGCTGGACGTGGTTGAGGAAATGTTACCCCGGAGTTGTTTTGACCCACGTAAGGTACCGGGTGGTTTCTTTTCGGTTTTTTTTCTTAGGGGTCCTGCTATAGTTTTGGTCTCTCTGTAGTTGAAGGTTGTGTTTCTTTACTCCTTTAAGGTACCACGAGTACTTTTTAGACTTTATTAAGTTAGTGAGAATTTTATCAGGCTTTTAATTCGGTATCAGTGGACTTTCCCGAGTGGTTCAAGTACCGTAGTCAGTCGTCCTGATTTATTTGAAGTTAGCTGCCGAGGGAAGGGGGGTTTAGGTCGGGCAGAGGGGGGGTGAGGGGGATATGAAGCGGGGTGTAATAAACGTTCCAAATAACACTGGCTGCTGGTGATGGTTAAACGAACCAGAGGTCAGTGTCGTGTCAGTTCCTACTTCGGGACTAGTTTGAAATAAATACCCGGGCAACGCTAGGTCGTTGCGGTCCTTAAATTTAGGCTGTGTAAAGGATTGGGACCTGGTAAATATATATATATATATTTATATATATATACGTGAAGAGAGAAGGACCGCATATTCGGACTTGCGAGTAAATTGACAAAATTTTGGAATTTTCTGGAACCGGAAGTGACGTCAACGCTCCTTTTATCCTGAAAGGACGAGGAGGGGGGTTTCAGAGCCACAATCCAATACTGATTGATAATAAAATTAAATTAGACACGTGCGAGTATCTCCGGGATTTCTTCTACGACTCTCATTGCTCGCCGTGACGTCACCCTTCGGTAACAAAAGAAGCTTGACCCCATTTTTAAGGGGGGAAAAAGCCACGACAGTTGTGTTTTTTTTAATTATCTCGGAGTGTTATTGAAAAAATAAAAATAAAACCCGAGGACGCTTTGCCCGCGACCCTCCCTATTTGTGTTACCTGGCAGACTTGCAGCAGGACCACCAGCAGCCGCAGCGACCACACTGTCACCGTAGACGGCGCCATCGACACTGACCAGCTCCTCCTGCTGCTGCTGCTGCTGCCCTCCCCCCTCCATCCCCTCCACGCTCCGCTGCGCGACCGCCCCCCTCCCCCACCCCGCTGACGTCATCCTAACCTAAGTCGCCACCTGACCGAGTAGGTCCGCGCCCCAGTGGCCTCCTCGTCGTCACATCCGCACACGTCGAACCAGCTACATGACGTGACGGATTTACACGCGCGGGCGCGACCGACCGCCATTACACGGCGTTACAATCATCGTTATTGTTCCCGCGGAACTGACACAAAAATCTGGAGAATTGGCAACAGTGAAACAAGTTAAAATAAGAATAAAATATCTAAATTTACCACTTGTCGGAGCCCGATGGCAACATTCAAAGGAAATTACACAAGCACTTTCTTCACACACACACACACGCAGACGTAACTGTCACGCCTACTAATTAATTGGTTGGTTGTTAATTGTAGCTTTTTAATAACACAAAATTTAAGGGGTTTTCTTTTCAGCGTTCGTGATTGTAATAGAACAAAATACGAAACGGCGCTAATTTTCAAAAACAAAACATCAGTCAGAGGTGATGTTGATTAATTGTTACGAAGATAATTGATCAGGAATCGTGTTACAAGTTACATTACATTACATCTTCTGCGATTACAATCAAATATAATGTAAAACATTAATTTTCAAAAATCAAAATACATGTCAGAGGTTATATTGATTAACCGTTACAAAGATATTTGATTAGAAAATCGTGTTACATTCGTATTATATTACAGATTTAGCGATTTTAATCAAATATAATTTAAAACACTATTTTTCATAAACAATAACATCAGTCAGAGGTGATATTTATTAACAGTTCCAAAGATAATTGATCAGAAATCTTGTTACATTTATATTATGTTACGTTACATCTTCTGTGGTGAAGTATAATTTTTAAAACTCTAATTTTCATAAACAAAACATCAGTCTGAGGTGATACTTGTTAACAGTTCCAAATATAATTGATTAGAAATCTTGTTACAGTTAGATTATGTTACATTTTTTTGCGATTATAATCAAATATAATTAAAAAAATTAATTTACAATAATCAAAATATATATCAGAGGTTATATTGATTAACCGTATCAAAGATATTTGACAAGAAAATCGTGTTACATTTATATTATGTTACGTTACATCTTCTGCGGTGAAGTATAATTTTTAAAACTCTAATTTTCATAAACAAAACATCAGTCAGAGGTGATACTTGTTAAAAGTTCCAAATATAATTGATTAGAAATCTTGTTACAGTTAGATTATGTTACATTTTTTTTGCGAATATAATCAAATATAATTTAAAACATTAATATACAAGAATCAAAATATGTCAGAGGTTATATTGATTAACCGTTCCACAGATATTTGATTAGAAAATCGTGTTACATTCGTATTATATTACAGATTTAGCGATTGTAATCTAATATAATTTAAAAACGTATTTTGATTTTTGGAAAATAAATATGCCAGAGGTTATATTAATTAACCATTCCAAAGATATTTGATTAGAAATCGGGTTACAGTTAGATTATATTACATTACATCTTCTGCGGAGAATAATAATTTATAACACTATTTTTCCAAAACAGAACATCAGTCAGAGGTGATATTGATTAACAGTTCCAAAGATAATTGCTTTGAAATCCTGTCAGATTAATATTATAACTTCTGCGATGAAGAATAATTTGAATCGCTAATTTTCCAAAACAGAACATCACTCAGAGATTATATTTATTAACAGTTCCAAAGAAAATTGATCAAAAATCGCGTTATAGGTTAGATTATATTACATCTTTTGATATTATAATTAACTATAATTTAAATCATTAATTTTCAAAAATCAAAGAACATGTCAGAGGTTATCCTGATTAACCGTTCCAAAGATATTTGATCAGAAATCTTGTAACAGTTATATTTTGTTACGTTACATCTTCTGCGATGAAGTATAATTTAAAACACTAATTTTCCAAAACAAAACATGAGTCAGAGGTCGTATTTACTAACAGTTCCAGTGAGTTCTTGAGATAATTGATTAGCAATCTTGTTATACTGACGTTTATATTCCTTTTTTTTATTCAAAAGTTGAAAAAAATCTTTAAATTATTTGTATATATTGTAATAATCGGAATGGAAACAATTTAAAAATCAAATAAATATTATAATGGAAAAATTATCTAATGAAGGAACATGAATAAGAACCATTTATTGAAACTGACCAAACAATTAATTTATTAATATTCAAAATTATTAAAATAATTTCTCGCCGACCTTTTACACTTTATTTCATTCACCAAACAAACAAATTTAACTCTTGATATCTCAGGGGTCGTTTTCTTGGCCTTTAAAATGAAGAATATTTTACTCCCTTTTCCAAACAATCAAATTTTACAAAAGGAAAATCGAAAGCTGACGATGTTTGATCTTTAATCTAACGTTTACAATAATAATTTAAATGATTTATAACTCACAGGTTTTCCCCCTGGTGCCTGGGCAATTGGATCCTTTCATCGAGACAGGCTCTCAGGCAATTCTTACACTCAAGTTACACTTCACTTTGGACTTGCACCTCGTGGACGAACTTTACCATCAGTTACTCCAGTTGCTCCTCGTAGACCTTGAGGATTGTTCGTCGTAACCTGTGTAACACTCAGAAGTCACCATCTGCGTGAATATCCTCCAACTTTACTTTTTCCAAAAAATGTCTCCTTTATTTAGGTCACGACCAACTCCTGTCGTTTCTTATTGCTGGCTGCTGGTATTTAACTTTACTTAAATATTCAAAATCTCGGTCTCTGTCTGCGAGGGCTATTCTCTCTTAGGCAGAACCTGCGAGGGATGTTCTCTCGCAGGCAGAACTTTGTAGGAGAGACAGGAAGGGGCTACCTTTGGGGATGCCTTCTCGTCTCTCCGTTTTTGAACTAAGGTTCCCACATTCCGAGGCACCTCGGCCTGTTCTGAGAGTTGTATGTTCCGGGGTCACAGACCTTGGTAAGAGTTGTCCGCTATTCCCATTGGTACAGTCGGCCAGCTGCCTCCTAAACTGGTCGAGGTACGGAGAAGGGAATGCTGCGTCCCCACAGCAAACTCCTCTCCCGCTATCCAGGGAAGGGCGTGGGACAAGTACCCAATGCCCGACCTACCTGATTCAGGTTTTTCTAGGGTTTTCCCTGCATTTCTTTAGGCGAATGCCGGGTAGGATCCTTAAAATATAGCCCGGGGGCCCCTAGTTAACCCTTGGCTACCTTCCTCTACCATCCCGCATCCCCTCCTTCCAAATCCCTTCCTATGCAATTAAAGGGGAGTTGCCACCATGTGGATTACCCTTGTAACATCCATCCAACCGCTGCCGCCATGTAACATCCCACCATTGTGAACATGTAACATTCCAGCAGTTGGGAATGGGAAGTCCAGATAGATCGTTCACCAACCGAGCTATACCTCCGTCAGCTCACCTGGCTTTGGATCTAGAGGATAAAGGAAGAATTAAGAACAGCAAATAGGAAAGTCGGTAAAGTGAGGGTTCGGGTTCAACTAATTGAACCTAGGCGTAGTGGTTGGTGTTTCGCTGCACTTCAGTCAATTAAGAGCTGATGAAGAATCAATAGATTTAATAGTTAGAAATAAAATAAAGTAAGACAAACTGGCGGATAGCACCAGGAGCCACCGACCCGTCTGGAGGTTGGATCACGACAGTCGTTCCCAAGAAGCTCTGAACAATTCGAAGACTCCTTTCCCCCTCCCTGATGATTTTAAGTCTCCAATGAGAACTCTTACAGGGTGGAAGATTCCTGCTGCCGTGTGCATGTCTGCATAAGGCACTTAAAATGCTGACTTCGCAGCGTTTTCACAGCTGCCTAGGCGGAAGGGGTGAAGATTTATGTTGTTGTTGAGTTTAGTTACTCACTATATCTAAAGTGATGTCTTTAACTGCATCAGCCCTCTTAGGTCCGCTATGCTGAAGAGACGTTATGATAAGAGGGCACGTGTAGACTATTATATTACACCTTCATGTAGCCTGTTACCCTAAAAAAAAATCGGTTCAATTTTAAACTTGGGCCACGCTGTTCGTTCTCTCAATGTTACTCCCGCTCCCAACCACAATTTTAGACAGACTGCTTTCATACAGCACCCGCGGTTCACAACAAAGCTGGCCTACTTATTGTCGTCTATTGAAGAATTGGTTATTTAAATAATTACTGGCCTCTAATTAGTATTACAATATATATATATATATATATATATATATATGTATTTGTCTGTATGTTCCTGATACTAATCAACATCGGTGGAGCAAATTTCGTACAGGTGTTATTTGCGACAAGAAAACAAACACTGTCTGGGGGTGAGACGCGTCTACCAACCCCCACCCCTCAGGAGCTGGGGGTGGAAATATTCGAACATGTTAAAACAGCCGATATTTGAGTCTTATAAACCTTGTAACGTGTAACCTTGACAGTATCTCTACCGATGTTATATGAGTATAATCTCAACCCCCTTACAAACATGGGAACGGAGAACCCTTAAGGGTGAGGGTGGACGGACGCGGTGTTACAAATAAAAACGCGCAATTATTAAATAATCCAATTAAATAAGTAAATTACTCATAGTCTGTAAATTATTTTATTCGTTTGTTTACGAAACCATAAAAAAAAAATATTAGGACACGTTGCACATTAGTGGTTTTTTTTCATCTTTAGTTTCTTTGTCCTCGGTATTTTCTTTTACTCTTTGGTGTATCGCCTCTTTGTTGTCGTCCTGGTCTACACTTTATTAAAAAAAGAAAAAGAAATTGTAAGCCATAAGATAAAAATATTTTACAAAGCTATTCCTTATAGTTGAGACGCTGCCAAATCTTCTTGTAGAGTATTCAGAGGTCATTTTCCTCAAAGAAAAAAAAAAGGTACTGTTCTTGTATTTATTTATTTAATCAACGTTCACAATATATGAAAACAATAATTACGATTGGTCAGAAAACCGTTCAATGATCTACAATGAAAATGAGCTGCGGCGTGAACCAGAGTTGGCGCTAGCGGGAGCAGTGCGAATAAAGTTACGTCACTTTTGATTGCGTTCGTATTTCCCCCCCCCCCGTCCCCCCAACAAGAAAAGACACTGCGAAGAGCATTGTGCAGAACAACCTTTTCTTGAGATGTCATCAAAGGCTGGTAAATGGTATTTCAAACTAAGAAGAACAACACAGAGAATGAGGGGATATATATAAAACCTTGATAAGGGCCAATGCTACATAATATTATGGAAGTGAGGTCTGGAGACTATACAAGAAAGAAGGAGACAGCGATTAACGTCTTCAAAGGAAAGATCCTAAGAAGAATCTGGGGGGGGGGCACAAGAAAAAATGATAAATGGGGTATGGAGACACACATGAGATATAATAAGGAAAATATATGATCCATATATCATATTATATTTATTACAACCAGATCAAGCGTTGCAAAGAGAATTAAATTCTCTAAAACCTTTATTCCGTGATGCTAAATGTTAAAACCTCATTTTGACATCCTCCTATTGAAGTTTTTCCGAGGCACTTGTTCACAAACTACACACGAGTGGGGCCGCAGCAGACTTCAGCGTGAGTGTTTCTTAGTTTCACTGTGCTTAACAGTAGAATAATTTTTGTTCAACCGCTTTTATAAATTCATTGGCTTCTTCATAAAACAAATTTATTTTGTACAATTTCTCCAGTCGAGCGGGAAAAACCCTGAGTATGGCACAAACAAGTACCGAAACGTTGTCGTAAATAAATAAATAAAAATAATGTCTGGTATTGGTAAAAAAACTGCATTACATATTTAATAATATCGTATATTATCCTTTTATGTGGAACTTATTTATTATTATCTTTGTCCTGAGAATACTTTTTTTTTGTGGTTCAAAGAGAGAAGATGAGTTATTTTGCAAAGACGTTGTTTGAAGCCACAGAGTTCTTATTCACCTTAGTAGTCGCCCTCGCTCACAGAGAGACATGGAATTAGTTGATGAAAATGCGGCGAATGTTTGTAAAAAGAAAAGGTGAACTTGTTAGTAACATGAAGCAGCTTGCAGACATCCTCGTGGGGCCACGTGACTCTCAGCTGACTCTCCAGAGAGCGCTGAGGAAGCGTTCACACACTGGCGAGACTCTCAGGGGCCTCCACACAGTGCTCTAGAGAGGAGGATCGCTGACACACTCTCCAGAGAGTCAAAACCTCGCACGTGTAAACGTGGTCGGGACTCGTCTCCACCTCTTAGTTATCCTTGAGAGCCGTTCTGGGAAACCAGAGTGTGTCCCCCGACAAGTTTCAATGGCCGGGTTGCACCTCCAGTCCACCCTCTCAGCACTCGTGGTAACGGAGCCAAGTGTGCACACGGCCGACCCTTAACCTTTGGGGCGTACGGTAAGAGTTGTTTGCTATTCGCATTGGAACAGTCGGCCAGCTGCCCTGGTCGAGGTACGGAGAAGGGAATGCTGCGTCCCCACAGCTAACTCTCCTCCCGCTATCCAGGGAAGGGCGTGGGACAAGTACCCAATCGGACAATTTGGAACGTCGAGGGTGTTGTGTTGGTTCCCTGGTCTACCCTCCAGGTATCACTGTAGCCCAGCTGCGTGTGGTCATCCATGTCCCACACCCCCAACGCACGTTGGAGTTGCAGTCGCGGAGGAGGAGCGTCATTGAAACTTATTTTCAGCTTTCGTTCTCCACGTTTTCTTTTAATTACTTTTGCGGAAATAATAATAATAATAATATATGGCGTAATCTCCCATTACGCTTCCTTTTTTTATGCGGGAACTAGGAAACCGTTTCGAAGCTCCAGACGTAGTGCCTCCGTGCTTTCTGGAAGGTTCGGCAAAGACTCGCGATGGTTACGGAAGTTCTTACGTCATCACTGTTAAAATGTCTGTAATAAATCAGCAACCATCTGGCCCGTGCGTAATGGAACAAGACTAAACAGCCCAGTAGCCATCAACGTCTTACCCACGCGAAAGGGTCGAGTAACTTGTACATGTTGTGGCCATTGGAGTAAAAAAAATACAAACTCAAAAGGCCTCGGGACAAGCTTCTGAGGCACTAAAAACCACGAAATTTTGGAACCTCTTTTCAGTTTTTCGCTGATAGCAAACGAATTAAGCGTTCTATTGAAAATAATGTCTAGTAATAAATTGTTGAGAATTAAATTCTCCATGGAATGGTCGACTCGAGGACGAAATTCGGTCGAAGGAAGTGGTCGAAATCCCTCGTCAAAGGTACGACATTGTGACGTTATTTTCGGTGAGACCGCAGTTTGTCGTGTTTCTAGCGCTGATATCTCCAAAATGGCCGCCAGTGGAGTAATTTGTCACGGAATAAAGGTTTTAGAGAATTTAATTCTCTTTCCAACGCATGATCTGGTTTAATAATCCATTGAGAATGGATGCCAATCCACAAACACACACACACACACAGGTTGCTGTCTGTGCACACGGCTGACGTCATGGCGCTGAGGATGATGGGAGTGACGTCACGGTCTCGTGGCAGAGGATATTACAATTATTAAGAGTAAGGTTCTTCTAAGAGGAACTTGAAGACGAAGTTCTGACGAAGCAGGTAGGTAGAAATGGTTCCATTAAAATTGACGACTTTATGACGTCATTTCGGAAGAGAATGCAGTTTGTCGTGTTCCCAGTGCTGATGACTCCAAAATGGCCGCCAGTGGACTTCTCAGTCATGGAAGAAAAGTTTTAGATAATTTAATTCCTTTTCCAACGCATGACGTGGGTTTTGATAAAAAATACCATTGAGAATAGCCGCAAATGCTTCCATTTTTTAATAACGATCATAACTGTGGATTTGATTCCGAGCACTTTTGCTATTCTTTGTTCCTTGCAAACGAAAATAGATACTCTTTGACACGCTGGACTCTATTTTTCCTCTTAAAAGAACAATACTCTTAATACTTGTAATTTCCTCTGCCACAAGACCGTGACGTCACTCCCATCATCCTCAGCGCCATTACGTCACCCGTGCACACAGACAGCAACATGTGTGTGTATTTTTGCGGCCAGTATCAATGGATTATTAAAACTAGATCGTGCGTTGGAAAGAGAATTAAATTCTCTAAAACCTTTATTCCGTGACAAATTACTCCACTGGCGGCCATTTTGGAGATATCAGCGCTAGAAACACGACAAACTGCATTGTCTCCGAAAATGGCGTCACAATGTCGTACCTTTGACGAGGGATTTCGACCACTTCCTTGGACTGAATTTCGTCCTCGAGTCAACCATTCCATGCAGAATTTAATCCTCAACAATTTATTACTCGACATTATTTCAATAAAACGCTTAATTCGTTTGCTATCAGCGAAAAACTGAAAAGAGGTTCCAAAATTTGGTGGTTTTTAGCGCCTCTGAAGCTTTACCCGAGGCCTTTCGAGTTTGTATTTTTTTTCCCGAATGGCCAAAACATGTACAAGTTGCCCGGGTAAGACGTTGATGGCTACTGGGCTGTTTAGTCTTGTTCCATTACGCACGGGCCAGATGGTTGCTTATTTATTACAGACATTTTAACAGTGATGACGTAAGCACTTCCTTAACCATCGCGAGTCTAGCCGAACCTTCCAGAAAGCACGGAGGCACTACGTCTGGAGCTTCGATAAACGGTTTCGGGTTCCTGCATAAAAAGAGGAAGCGTAATGAGAGATTCCGCCATATATATTATTATTATTATTTCCGCAAAAATAATTAATAGAAAACGTGGAGAACGAAGGCTGAAAATAAGTTTCAATGACGCTGAACAAACATCAACCGTCACGGAGAAACCATTTTCTGTCAATTAATCGACTCCCATTATCCACACTAGTTTTACAAAATAGTAACGCATTACCAACGTACGAGAGCTTGATGACGTAAGCCGAGTCTTTCCGAACGAACACGAAGGCGCCCGAAGCAGAGGATACAAATTACACTAATTACAATAATCATGGAGAAGAGGCGTGACATGTGAAGTTGCGGCCATTCTCAATGGAATTTTTAAAAACCAGATCACGCGTTGGAAAGAGAATTAAATTCTCTAAAACTTTTATTCCGTGACAAATTACACCACTGGCGGCCATTTTGGAGATATCAGCACTAGAAACACGACAAAATGCAGTCTCTCCGAAAATGCCGTCACAATGTCGTACCTTTGACGAGGGATTTCGACCACTTCCTTGGACTGAATTTCGTCCTCAAGTCAACCATTCCATGCAGAATTTCATCCTCTACATTTTATCACTGGACATTATTTTTCGTAGAACGCTTCATTCCGTTTCTATCAGCAAAAAACTGAAAAAGAGACTCAAAATTTCATGGTTTTTAAGCCCTCCCCCCCAGGCGTTTTGATTTGGAAAACTTAGGGGGGGGGGTTTCACTAATGGCCACAACATGTTGGGCGAAAGAAAAACAATACTTGACCTTTTACGCGGTAAGATGTATACAGCACCTGGGCCATTATTATACATTACCTTTCTTAACGAGGCTACTAAGAATGAATATCACCAAACTATGTTATGCAGGTCAAACAAAGCGATCGCCGGAAAACCAAAAAAAACAAACAATAACACGTTAATCAACATTAAAAAAAGAAAATTAAAAATATAACACGTCTGTTTGTAAAAAAAAATTAATAACAAGATAAAAACAGACAACATTGAACGTTTCTGGAAACCTTTGATCCCTTTTCTTCAGGTGCCAAGGAAACAACAAGAGCGGGAAAATTTACAAAAGAAATTATAATTAAACACTCAAAAACATATCTAAAGGTTGTTTTTCATAACATATATTCGATTGGTGAGAAGACATCAATTTTTTTTTTTGGGGGGGGGATAGTAATTAAGAAATCAGGGATGAGGTGAGGAAGGGCTGGGGGGGGGGAGGAAAGGTTGATTAGACAAACTGGAACCAATGCATGCGTGAAGAAGAAGGAGGAAAAAAATAAAATAAACTGTCGTTTGAGCCTGCATCAGGTCTAATGGACGGAGACGACACACAGGAGGGTAGCTCGGGTGGAAGAGCGCCCGCTCGGAGGTCCCCCGGGGAGTGTGAAAGGGGTGGGGGGGGGGGCTTCTAATTCCTGGTCCGGTCGACCATTTTATTTTTTAACCGTCCTGATAGGGTTAACCGTCCTTTGCCCTCGCGGGCCCCGTAGCGGAGCCATTTTTTTAAAAAATGGTTGCCTTCAACCTCGAGGGCTCCGCTACGGCGCCGCCGAGGGCAAAGGACGGTTAACCATAGCGTCTACGGCTTGTAGCTTGTGAAAGACTTTCCTCTGACACCCCACTCAATAAGTTAAACAAAATTGTAATACCCCCGTTTTAATTTAAGATGTTTTCGGCCATTTTTAATCGTTACCTGAGGGTTTAAAGTCGTTTACTACAGACGAGGCTTGGCCTCTAAATTTAATTCTTAGTAAGAGGAGCTTGAAAAAAAAAATGCCTTCCTAATTATAGATAGATTTTTTGGGTCATACCTGACGATGTCGTACACAACAGGACGAAACGTCGTGTGTTTAGTAATTATTATTATTTCTAGCTACATATTTTTCCCGTGGACATAATTTCGTCTCTAGTAAACAAGTTTCGCCCTTTTGTAATCGTCCACACATGCACTCACACACACACACACACAACAGGCCTGTGTCCACACTGGCCCCGTGTTTGTCCCGACCTACCACAACAGCACCCGTGACGTCACGCGGCGCGCGCAAACAAAGCGACGTCACTTCCGTTAGGCAAACATTCGTTACCCTCGATATCGACGCGTCCTCCGCTGCTTCTGTACCAATTTCACGTTTCAGTAAACGGGAAAACTCAAAACGTTAAATAACGTCGACTGTTTAAGGCTACAACGGCGACGTTTCGACCACCCACCCGCCCGTCGTCAACGTCCAGGTAGCAGCAGCAAGGACCACACCGCAACGAAAAAAAGTCTTTGACCCTTTTTTAAAACTGCGGGATTAATAAAACCCCCCACGATCTCGTCTTCAAAACATAGGTTCGCAGTCGTCGGAAAGTTTCGAACACTAACCTCGTCATTTTCAACCCGGAGAACCTTGCAGAGCCTTTAAACGCGTTTGATGACAGTAATCAAAATTTCTAACACACTTAAGACGTCTCATCTCTACCCCCCTCCCCTTATACGTGTCCCTAAGCTACTCATCCGATTGCGATGAAACTTTGGTGAGTTGTCGGCCTTTCGAAGCGTCAGGAAGCTCGCTATGGAGTGACTGAGCGTGAGGGGGAGGGGGTGGGGGTGGGAATGGGTCGAAGAGATTAATATTTTCTTTACAGATGTTTTAGAGTACAATTTTAACCCCTTAAAGCACCGATAAGGGGGTAGGAGTGGCGGGAAAAAATAACCGTCCAAGGATCCCCCCCGCCACTTGACACACCCTTGCAGCAAACAGTGTGTGTGGTTTACAAAAAAAAAATATATATTAAAAATCCCTTTGCTTGTAATTGTAACTCCTGTTACACTGGGCGAACGAAACGTTCACTTTGAACCCCCCCCCCCCCTGCGACGAAGAAACATGTGATCTAATATCAAAATTCCAGTCGATAAACTCATCATCAATTAGAAGCATTTATTTTGATTGGTAAAAAATGGTAGAGGTACAACAATTCCAAGGCTCATATGCCATCGCAGCAAGTGTGAAACTCAACAATTGCTACGACGGTGCCTCATTGTTACGGTGAACCTTTCTGCTTTTCCCAATTGGTCAATTCGCTCAGGACTCTTGTCGACTGACTGGTCAGTGCAGTTGTGTCGCTCTAGGCCGGCGGTGTTTCGCAACGTGTGGGGCCCCCCCATCCCCCCCCCACCCTTCACAGCGGGGGACAATTCGAATTTTTTTATTTCATTTTTAGTGGAACTCAGGCTACACGAGGGTGATCCACGTGGTGGAAACTTCCCTTTTAACAGCACTGGTAGGGATTTGAAAGGGGGGGGGGGGAAACCGAGTTTTCCAATTCGAAAGGCCTCGGGGGGGGGGGGGAGTTTCCGAGGCCCTAAAATCCACGAAATGTTTGCGCCTCTTTTTTCAGTTTTTCGCTGATAGAAAAAGAATGAAGCATTGTAGTGAAAATAACGTTCAGTGATAATTTGTAGAGGATGAAATTCTGCATGGAATGGTGGACTCGAGGACGAAATTCGGTCCAAGGAAGTGGTCGAAATCCCTCGGCAAAGTTACGACATTGTGACGCCATTTTCGGAGAGAATGCAGTATGTCGTGTTTCTAGCGCTGATATCTCCAAAATGGCCGCCTGTAGACTAATTTGTCACGGAATAAAAGCTGTAGAGAATTTAATTCTCTTTCCAACGCGTGATCTGGTTTTTAAAAATTCCATTGAGAATGGCCGCAACTTCACATGTCACGCCTCTTCTCCATGACTATTGTAATTAGTGTAATTTGTATCCTCTGCTTCGGGCGCCTTCGTGTTCGTTCGGAAATACTCGGCTTACGTCATCAAGCTCTCGTACGCTGGTAATGCGTTACTATTTTGTAAAACTAGTGTGGGTAATGGCAGTCGATTAATTGACTGAAAATGGCTTCCCCGTGACGGTTGAGGTTTGTTCACCGTCATTGAAACTTATTTTCAGCCTTCGTTCTCCACGTTTTCTATTAATTATTTTTGCGGAAATAATAATAATAATATATATGGCGGAATCTCTCATTACGCTTCCTTTTTTATGCGGGAACCAGGAAACCGATTCGTAGCTCCAGACGTAGTGCCTCCGTGCTTTCTGGAAGGTTCGGCAAAGACTCGCGATGGTTACGGAAGTGCTTACGTCATCACTGTTAAAATGTCTGTAATAAATAAGCAACCATCTGGTCCGTGCGTAATGGAACAAGACTAAACCGCCCAGTAGCCATCAACGTCTTACCCGGGCAACTTGTACATGTTGTGGCCATTAGCAAAAAAAAAGTACAAACTCGCAAGGCCGCGGGTAAAGCTTCAGAGGCGCTAAAAACCACCAAATTTTGGAACCTCTTTTCAGTTTATCGCTGATAGCAAACGAATTAAGCGTTCTATTGAAAATAATGTCCAGTAATAAATTGTTGAGGATTAAATTCTGAATGGAATGGTGGACTCGAGGACGAAATTTGGTCCAAGGAAGTGGTCGAAATCCCTCGTCAAAGTTACGACATTGTGACGCCATTTTCGGAGAGAATGCAGTTTGTCGTGTTTCTAGCGCTGATATCTCCAAAATGGCCGCCAGTAGAGTAAATTGTCACGGACTAAAGGTTTTAGAGAATTTAATTCTCTTTCCAACGCATGATCTGGTTTAATAATCCACTGAGAATGGCCGCAAATACACACACATGTTGCTGTCTGTGCACACGGGTGACGTCATGGCGCTGAGGATGATGGGAGTGACGTCACGGTCTCGTGGCAGAGGATATTACAACTATTAATAGTATTGTTCTTATCTTATTTATTAATATCCTCTGATTTAAAAAGTTAAAATTAGTTAAATGATGCATCAACGTGAGGGTAATCTTATTTAAAGTTCATTAAAAACTGTATATACTACAATATATATATATATATATATATGTATAACACGAATTATTTCATAAAAAAGCCAAACCTTTCATAGTAATAATTCGGTGCCATTGTGGGGTTTACTACGAAATGACGTTCTTATTTCACTTAAGACGCAGAGTTGCCGCTAGACAACCACTTAGCCGCAAGTCATAGCAACACTGCACTAGACGTAGAAATCAACAGTCTCTGGAGTATGTCGTAGTTTATATTAGTCCACCCTTTCAACTGTTCCTCTCTGAAAGGCAACAAACGTTTACTTCAAATTTAGAAACCAACGATTTTTCCTTTTGAAATAAGTTAAATCATAAGTGGCGGTGTTAAATCAATTTATGAAATCTCATTCATCTTTCCATGTTGACCTCCATCAACAGACTCGTGTTGCGACATTTATACCTTCACAATCAGCTTACAAATCAATCTTCCGGTGTTGACCTCCATCAACAGACTCCTGTCGCGACCTTGAAACCTCCACAACCAGCTTATAAATCGATCTTTCCATGTTGACCACCCCCAGCAGGGTGCCTACTCCGTCACATCACTCACAGGCGCCTTCGATGAACGCCGTCGACAACAACGCTGACTGGAAACGCTCCAATCACAACATTGTTAATCTGGCCAACAATATCATGCTATTATTAGGAACATTAAACCAATATTTTAGAAATTGATCCAAATTGGGACATTGGTGATCATTACAAAAAAGAAACAATAAATATTCCACGTAACGCTTCCTTACGTTTGTTTAGGGACCTCTTCAGATGTTAATTATATAATGAGGAACAATACACAGATTCAACACCAAGTAATTAAGTCTCATATAGATACAAGGGAGGACTGGTGACGAATGTTAACAGGGTTAAAGGAGAAATAAAAGCAACGAGGCCTGACTGGATCCTAGTCAAGACTCTCAAGTCACGGAGCCTCAACAGGAAAATGAATGTGACATTTTATAGAACAGTGAAAAGACCGGTGGCTCTTAAACAAGGACAAACACCGCTGCAGAAGAAGAGAGTTTGAGAAGAAGGGGAAAGGAAAATATTAAGAAATAAATTTCGGAGCGGTGAAACGAAGCAGGGAAATGCAGAATACAGATAAATAGGGAACTGGAGGAACAGTATGGGTATGCATGGAGACATTGTATTGGAAATAAATAGGGGAACAGACTGAGATGGTTGGGTCCAAGTAGAAGGAATGTCAGAAGACAATGTCGTCAAAGGAAATCCAGGTGGCAGAAGGGGACAAAGGGAGACCACGAAAACGATGGTTGGACGATGTAGAGGACGTCTTACGAAAGATCAGTGTTAGTAGATGGAGGAAGCGAACAGAGGACAACCAACTATGATAGTTAGGGAGTTAGTAGAGTAGGATAGTTACTTACACTATTAATGAAACAATTAAAGTAAGTTCACATTTTTTATACATCTATAAACATTCTTTGAAATCATTTTTAACCTCGTTCCTCAACTTCCATGGAAGAAATTGTGTTAAAAAACAGTCATTCCTTTGCACTTTTCAGTTTACGTTGTTCCAACTGACAACTCAAGACTTGGACTTTGTAACATTACAAGACAACCACACAGAATCACCTAATTTAAAGTCATTCAATTGTAGTTTCAAGCTTTAGATTTGCCTGACCCATGTGACAGGCACCACGATATAAACATTCAATTTTGTACTCCACATGTTGTTATTTCCAATTCTGCATTCTGACAAAATCCATTCAAGTTTGAATGAATGAGGTCAACAACCTTCCTATTATTTCATCTATACAGGATTTTCACGACGGCACCACAGAGGGAGTTTTGTGAAGACGACGAGCTTCCAGAAGGCGCGGGCTTCGGTGTTGCAGGCGTAAAGGACGAAGAACAGCAGCCCCTGGAGCGTGCCCAGAGCGTGGTAGTAGCCCAGCAGGTGCTCCAGGCCTTGGATCTGCGTGAAGACCAGCCTGAAGGTGATCCCTGCCCCTGACAGCAGCGACGTCTTCAGCGCGAAGGTGAAGAGATCAGCGAAGACGCTGCGCGCCGTGACGCCTTCCCGAAGCTGAAGAGCATTTTTCTTGACGTCGGAGTAGAATTGTAAGTTTTTGTAGAACATGTAGAGGTTGCCGAAGAGAGCCACGTAGGTGCAGATGACAAAGAGAAGTTGACCGATCTGCACATGACTGTCGAGGGCCTCGTCTATCCAGAAGAAAGCCGCGGACAACGCCGCCGGCAAGGCCCATCCAAACAGTGCGTAACGCAGAAGCACCATACGGGCTTCACCACGGCACAGAGAGTCCGGAAGTCGTAAAGTCATGATGGAGGTGGTGAGGAAGTGTAGGTAGGAGGTGAGCCACAAGGTGGAGGACAGGTCCATGGCGACGTCGAGGCGCACGGCCAGCGCCATGTCCGCGAGACTCGCCCGCACCACGAGGAGTCTCAGCAGCGCCGTCACCTGGTAGCCTATCAGCAGCTTCCCTGGAAGGTTGCGGAGCTGCGGACAGGCGAGGTACGTGACCAGGGCGAGGCCGCGCACCGCGACGTCGAGGAACGTAAGGAACATGACCAGTGTCGAATCCCCGACCCCGTAGTAAGGGACGGGAACCTCGACTTCACCTTCGCTGTCGCAGACAACGTACCGCGTGAAGAGATGCAGACCGCCGAGCTCAGAGGCGTTGAAAGTATTGATGACTGGAGTTTCGGAACAGTTGAGCCGCTTGTTAACGAGCTCCTTGAAATGACACTGCAGTGACAGCATCAACTTAAAAGCTGATTCTATCTCCGGGTATTTGTAGACTTCCTTGAAACCTAATTGAAGTAGATAAATGAACTGGCAGACGGGAACTCGCGTTTTGAAGGCGTAGTCGAGGTAGGTGACTGCTGGCCTGTACGAGATTTGCCTCTGGAAATCTCTAAATAACACAGACAAGCAATAAAGTCGGGGATCGACACCTTGAGGACCTTCCACGCCACAGTCGTTGCCGTTGTACGCGAGACAAAGACACTGGGAATGGAAGTAGAGGGAAGAAGCAGTGGACCAAGTCAGTGGTGTCAAAGACAGATCCGTGTAAGCACAACTCATAAGGTGTAAAAATGGTTGTAAGATTCTCACTCTGTAGCAATGATGGAAAAACCTGTAATACTCTTCTGAATCCTTCCGGTAGCGGTCTCTGTAGTGCGAACAAGGAAGATTCAACGTACCCGCGTTGGACGTGACTATCCCCCAGTTTACTTGATCTTGTGACAGGATGGTGGATCCTATCGTGAAGAATGTTGCCTCGACGTATTTATTGGTACCTGTGCGTACGATGTTTTCGAGCGAAAAGGGCTCGATGGACGGTACTGGAGTAATTATTATCGACATAACCTTTGAAAAACCGTAAGCGTCGATGTAAGGCGTCGACACCCAATCGGCGCCATTAATCACTAATTCCTCTATGATGTCTAAAAGCGTTGTACCAAATTCTGGTTCTATTTCATACGAATCTTTAATGTAGTTAAGAAGAAGTTTCCCAATACGTTCCTCGTAGGCCAAGGTGCAGTTGGCGTGAGTCCCCGAGCAGAGAGGCAGCAGCTGTTGGCTGCAGGCGCGGGACGACTTCTGCAGACCCACATTGACGCTCCTGATTAACTTCAGAGCCAACGTTTTTTTCAATCGCTTCCTCACACACGTCGCTTTCTGCAACATCCATAGTGATAATAATTACCAAGGAGGAATATGTTAAACTTTTCTTACACGTACTTCCTGCTCTGAGTAATGTGGAGGAAGCTGTACTCACACTTTTACGGAGGTTCTCAATCGATTTGGTCCGATCTGCAAAGCAATGATTGTTGAGGTCCTGGTATATTGAGTCCACGGTGACGTTGCCCAAATCGGATGCGAATTCTGACAATACTTTTAAGTGACTTGTTTTCAAGTATTTAAGAACCTGGGAAATTAAAAAAAAGATGGAGTAAACTAGAAAACAATGGTAAATCAAAGCTTATTTATTTGACTCTAGAGGAACATCCCCGCACAAATGATCTACCACGGCACCGCGGGGAGCGCTGCTTGTCTCCAGGAGTAGTCACGTGGTGCAGAGTTAGGGTCTAAATTAGGCCGCGAAGTTCCCTTTCGAGTGTGAATGCGCTTCAGGGCCTGAGTAACCAATGCCTGACGCACTTCTGCGTGACCATAAATGAAAAGCTTTCTTTTTTTAAAAAAAAAAAATAAACGACTCTAATGCGCTTCATAGCCTAAAAGTGAACTCACCTCGTTGCTTAGGGGCAGCCATTTTAACTTCCCAGGGAAAGGGGAGACAATATCATCGTCTATTTGATCCACCTCTGATGACCAATCGTTGTACGACACGGTGGCTATGGTTCTCCCGAAGTGTTCAAGGAAAGCTTCATCCAACTGTAACATAAAAGTTGTTATTGTTTATTGTATTAAGGCAGGGCACATGAGGGCAAGTCACGAGCAGCTGGTAATTACAAGGGCGAGTCCCTGAGCAAGGTTCTTTTATTTCTCAAGACAATTAACTGCAATTCTCACAGAACAAACCCACAATTTCTCTTGATCCTCGTCGGTTTAAAAAATTTTTGTTGCCCCTTCTGAGCGCAGACTCGTGAGTATCCCAGTTGTTGAACAATCGTCATCACACTGCGGCGGTCCTGTGTCCGACGACTCGCTGAAGGTTGCGTGGAGTCACCGCAGTAACCGGCTGGCCCACTTCTCTCTCCATCAGCCTCGGTGTTTGCCGCTTCATCTGCGTCACAGCGACGGTTTGGTTGGTTGTGACTCCGTGTGTGTTGGGGGCGCCACACGGGAAGTTGATTGAATAATGCGTGGATGCGATTAATAAGGAGACTTGTTTAGTGTAATTGGTTTTATTTTTACTTCTTGCAATCTTTTACTAACTGGAACTACCAACTGTTGCGTGCGAACTGCTTGAATCTTGGAGATGAAGCGAGCTCTCGTAAAGCAAAAATAGAAGGTCATAAAGGTTCTGAGCGTGGCGCGCTGTCTTATTCTTTGACTGCCACGGCGACGAGTTGCTCTCTGCGATCATATTTCTGCTTCTTCCTCTGCGCTACTGCTTGGGGGTTGAGGAGTCAGCGATGCTAGAAGGTGGATCACTACAGCTTGGGGGCTGAGGAGTCAGTGACACTAGTTGGTGGTTCTCTAATGCTTGCAGCGGGCAGACGACCGCGAGAAGCTCTGTGGACGCTGGCTCCGCAACGAAACCATCAGTGCTGCCATCTACTGTTGCGTCCCCACACACACACACTCACACACATTTTTCGGCCTGTCATCTGAACGCTCGCATGGGCGTCTTACCTTCCGCGTTTAAGATTTCAACGACCGACGTTCCCTAATACGTCAGCTAATTACAAAAGGATGAAGTGCTGCCACCTGTTGACTTTGAGAAGTTCTTACTGCAGTTAATTTGAGATCTGGTTGGTCACAAACTCTTCTCAACATGGAGGAAGAGAGATTCAGGCTGAATGGTGGAAGAATTGTGAGTTGAGGAACTCTTTAAGATGGACTTACCGTTTTTGTACCGTCTTTAGCTGGCGCCGCTGCGTTCAAGATCGCCAGAGCCAAGAGACCGTGGACGACGAGCTCCATCCTGAATGCGAAATAACAGCAAATCTCTTCCTTTGCGTTTTCCTCCCAAAAGTCGCTGTGGTTTGCAGATAACACTGTCAGCGACCGCAGTCTTGACGGGTTTGCCACAAGTTCCTGTTACACTTATCCGCAGGCATTGAGCAAGAAATTATTTTGAAGTTGCGAAACGGTGAGTTGATGACCAACTAAATGGAAAATTCTCGTTTACCTTCCACTTCTAATTAATTCAGTCAGGCTGACAACATAAATCATTCCATGATTCGCCCATTAACTTCTGTGTTCAACCCATGTAACAATAACCCAGTTCCAGTACTTGAAAAATTTTGTTTCTTGATGAGCATATTACAGACAAATAATAATTGGGCATCATGACCAGATGGACCACCAGCCCTTGGATTTTAGCAAGTGGGAGACATCAGTTGTTGTGCCTCCACATTCATGAAATCTTGTAGGAAGATTTACAATTGGACTAAGATTAAATTAAGCTGAAGAAATTAAAATAAAAATGTCTTTTAAAATACGGTAATAAGGATAAACAGCCACATGACAGACAGAGTTATGTGATGACATAAAGTCCACTGGAAATGGAACTGGAAACATTCGTGTCGTAAAATAATTTAAAAATGTGCACCAGGAGTGACACAACCAGGGAAGACACATAACATAACTCAGAATCATGGGACACACTTGTCACCAACAGTTATTAAAATTTCTGTATAAAGATTGAAACTCTCTAATGCTTTAGCTAACCTGGTAAAAGAAGAAATGACAGAATAATGTCTTCAAGAGGTCACTCAGGGGCAAGGCAAACCTAGAATTTTATCTTTGGTAACTAATCATATCTTAATTAATATATTAGGCATTATCAACCACCGTTGGATATCCATCAGAAGTGACGTTATCCGAGAGGGGACCAATGCAAAGGAAAGAAATTAAAATTTATTATTTTAACAATACAATATATTTTTAAACAATAGTGTTTTCCCGACGACACCACAGAGGGAGTTTTGTGAAGACGACGAGCTTCCAGAACGCGCGGGCTTCAGTGTTGCAGCCGTAGAGGACGAAGAACAGCAGCCCCTGGAGCGTGCCCAGAGCGTGGTAGTAGCCCAGCAGGTGCTCCAGGCCTTGGATCTGCGTGAAGACCAGCCTGAAGGTGATCCCCGCCCCTGACAGCAGCTACGTCTTCAGCGCGAAGGTGAAGAGATCAGCGAAGACGCTGCGCGCCGTGACGCCTTCCCGAAGCTGAAGAGCGTTTTTCTTGACATCAGAGTAGAATTGTAAGTTTTTGTAGAACATGTAGAGGTTGCCGAAGAGGGCGACGTAGGTACAGAGGACAAAGAGCAGCTACCCGATCTGCACGCGACTGTCGAGGGCGTCGTCCATCCAGAAGAAAGTAGCGGACAACGCCGCCGACAAGGCCCATCCTAACAGCGCGTAACGCAGAAGAACCACACGGGCTTCACCACGGCTCAGAGAGACTGGCAGTCGCAAAGTCATGATGGACGTCGTGAGGAAGTGTAGGTAGGAGGTGAGGCACAAGGTGGAGGACAGGTCCATGGCGACGTCGAGGCGCACGGCCAGCGCCATGTCCGCGAGACTCGCCCGCACCACGAGGAGTCTCAGCAGCGCCGTCACCTGGTAGCCTATAAGCAGCTTCCCTGGAAGGTTGCGGAGCTGCGGACAGGCGAGGTACGTGACCAGGGCGAGGCCGCGCACCACGACGTCGAGGAACGTGAAGAAGAGGACCAGTGTCGAATCCCCGACCCCGTAGTAAGGTACGGGAACCTCGACTTCAACTTCGCTGTCGCAAACAACGTACTGCGTGAAGATTTTCAGACCGTAGAGCTCCGTGGCGTTAAAAGTATTGACGACTGGAGTTTCGGAACAGTTGAGTTGCTTGTTAACAAGGCCTTTGAAGTGACACTGCAGCGGCAGCATCAACTGAAAGGTTGAATCTAATTCAGGATATTCGTCCTCTTTCTTGAAGCCTACTTGAAGTAGATTAATGAACTGGCAGACGGGAATTCGCGTTTTGAAGGCGTAGTCGAGGTAGGTGACTGCAGGCCTGTGCGAGACTTGTCTCTGGAAGTCTCTAAGTAACACAGACAAGCAATAATAACGGGGATGGACTCCTTGAGGACTTTTTACGTCACAGTTGGTGCCGTTGTACGCAAGACAAAGACACTGGGAGTTGAAGTAGAGGGAAGGAGCCGTGGACCAAGTCAATGGTGTCGAAGTCGGATCCGTGTAAGCACAACTCATAAGGTGTAGAAATGGTTGTAAGATGCTCACTCTTTAGCAATGATGGAGGAACCTGTAATACTCCTCTGAACCCTTCGGGTAGCGGTCTCTGTAGTGCGAACAAGGAAGATTCAAGCTACCCTCGTTGGACGTGACTATCCCCCAATTAACTTGATCTTGTGACAGGATGGTGGATCCTATCGTGAAGAATGTTACCTCGACGTATTTATTGGTACCTGTGCGTACCAGGTTTTGGAGCGAAAATGGCGAGATGGACGTTACGTGAGTAATATGTATCGCTATTCTCTCCAAGAAACTATAAGCATTGGTGTAAGGTGTCGACACCCAAGTGACACCATTAACCACGTATTCCTGGACAATATATAGAGGTGTTATACTAATTTCATATTCTATTTCATACGCATCTTCTATGTAGTTACGAAGCAGTTTCCCAACACGTTCCTCGTAGGCCACGGTGCAGTTGGCGTGAGTCCCCGAGCAGAGAGGCAGCAGGTGTTGTCTGCAGGCACGGGACGACTTCTGCAGACCCACTTCGACGCTCCTGATTAACTTTAGAGTCAACGTTTTTCTCAAATGCTTCCTCACACACGTCACATCCTGCAACATCCACAGTGATAATAACTACCAAGGAGGAATATGTAAAACTTTTCTTACAAGTTGTTTCTGGTGTTCCAGAGTCTACGTAATGAGGAGGAATGCTCTTGAACGTGGAAGAAGCTGTACTCACGCTTGGTGCCATGCTGATATCCTCAATCGGTCTGTCCAACTATTGAGCGCAATGGTGGTTCAGGTCCTGGTATATTGAGTCCACGGTGACGTTGCCCAAATCATAAACGAATTCTGATATTATGTTTAATGGAATAATTTTCAAGTATTGAAGAATCTGGGAAAGTAAAAAAAAGATGGAGTAAGATGGTAAATCAAAGCTTATTTATTTGACTCTAGAGGAACATCCCCGCACAAAGGATCAGACCACGGCACCGCGGGGAGCGCTGCTTGTCTCCAGGAGGAGTCACGTGGTGCAGACTTAGGGTCTTAATTAGGCCGCGAAGTTCCCTTTCGAGTGTGAATACGCTTCAGGGCCTGAGTAACCAATGCCTGACGCACTTCTGCGTGACCATAAATGAAAAGCTTTCTTTTTAAAAAAATAAACAACTCTAATGCGCTTCATAGCCTAACAGTGATCTCACCTCCTTGCTTAGGGGCAGCCATTTTAACTTCCCAGTGAAAGGGGACCTAATAAGATCGTCGATTTGATCCACCACTAATGACCACGCTTTCTTCGACACCTGGTCTATGGTTTCTCCGAACCGTTCCAGGTAAACTTCATCCAACTGCAACATAAAAGTTGTTGTTGTTTATTGTATTAAGGCAGGGCACATGAGGGCAAGTCACGAGTAGCTGGTAATTACTACGGTGAGTCCCTGAGTAAGGCTCTTTTATTTTTTAAGACATTTAACTTTAATTCACACAGCACAAACCCACAAAATCTCTTTATCCTGGTGAATTTTAAATTTTTTTGTTGCCCCTTCTGAGCGCAGACTCGTGAGTATCCCAGTTGTTGAACAATCGTCATCATATTTATATATATATTGGATATTTCCTGTCCGTGTCTGTAGTCACGGTTACGATTCCTCTAGATGTATAAAGGAATTAAAGTGAGGGTTATATTAAGGACATAAAAGCCTCCAGGAGAGTCTGGAATGTAACACTCGAACACAGCGACGGAGGGAAGCTCAAGGTTACCACGGAGGTTCCAAACTACTCTTACCAGGCAACTCCACGGAAAACTTAGAGATGTCGCGCAACTGGTTGGTCACAAACTCTTCTCAAGATGGAGGAAGACAGATTCAGGCTGAATGGTGGAAGAATCGTGAGTTGAGGAACTCTTTATGATGGACTCACCGTTCTTGTACCGTCTTTAGCTGGCGCCGCTGGGTTCAACATCGCAAGACCCACGAGGACGTGCACGACGAGCTGCATCATGAATGCGAAATAACAGCAAATCTCTTTCTTTGCGTTTTCCCACCCAGAAGTCGCTGTGGTTGCAGATAACAGTCAGCGACCGCAGTCTTGAAGGGTTTGCCAGAAGTTCCCGTTACCCTTATCGGTAGTCATTGACCAATAAATTATTTAGAAGTTGCGAAACGGCGACTTCATGACCAACTAAATGGTAAATTCTCGTTTACCTTCCACTTATTATTTAGCCGGACTACTTGTAAGACTTGTTTGAGTGACAGGATCATAAACAGTGTGGCATCTTCACTTTAAATGCACAGGAAGGGATTCCAAATAGGTGATGCCGAAGGCAGATCAAGGGATGCCAAGGGGTAAAACTGAAGATGGTCCTCCGAGTCCTAACAGCCAAATAATTTCAGCAAATATTTTAATAAACCGAGTTGATTGCAATGAGTAGAACGATACAAACTCAAAGGAGCCAGTTCTATTATATTTTATTTAATAAGAGACTAATAAATTGCTTTAGCTGCTGCGCTCAACATTGCCACATCGCCACAAACACGGCGACGTGCCCCATCTCGAATGATATCTAACAGCAAATCTTTTCCTTCATTAGTTCCTTCCAGAGCTGTGGCTACAGTTCCCCTTTCAAAAACCACACTCTGTTATAAATAAGAATATTGTACCACAATAACAGGATTACTGCAAGAAGTTCCTGTTACCGTGGAGCAATATATTATTTCAAAATAGTGAAACGGTCAGAACATTTTATATTCATGACCAACTAAATGGAAATCGCTTGTTCTTTAGTCAGTGTAAGAGGATTAATTATTATCTGTCTTTAGTGACGGGCTGTACGTGGGTCATCCACAGTGCGGCATCTTCACTTTAATAGCATAGGAAGGCATTCCAAATAGAGAGACCAAGGGCAGCTACGGCTCCAGAGGAATAATAGTTTAAGGATCCTACCCAACGTTTCCCAGTCCCAACTCATCAACAATTAAAGTTAACAAGTATACATTTTAATTTTTAATTTGAGTTTATTACAATGAAGAGGACAATACAAAAGCAAAGGAGCCAGTTCTATTACATTTCATTTAATAAAAGACTAATAAATTACTTGTATTTTAACAGTTTTACTGTTCTCCAAAAGTGTGAAATGTAAGGAAGCACTTCTCACGTACTGGAACATTACGTCAGGAATACATTCTGTCTGTTTACTTTTTACAACGTGCAGAACTTATCTATTTGTTTTCTGATTCATAGAGTTAACCCTTCCGCCCAATAATTTACTTCCTTGATGAAATCTTTGCATAGGCATGAAGTTAGTCTCCTTGTGTTCGTTTACAGGGGCTATATTTCTTGTCGATTCAGAATCTGATGCATTCGTCATAAAATAACGATTAGAAGTAATCTCGGAAATGTGTGGAAATTGACCCTTTAAATGTCGAGGTGATAGGATTTATTATTACAGCCAGTAAATATTGTGAAACAAGACCCAGTAAAAGGAAATTGAAAAGGTTAAATGACACTTGTCACCGTATTGAATATCTTTGCTTAAATTTGAGGGTTTATTTCATCTTCTCTGACATTTTCATAGCCTTTTCAGGTAGTACAAAATTATTCTTTGCTGAAGTACAAAAAAAAACTTAATTACATATTGTAATGGGCATACTTAGAACATTTTTAGTCGCAACGTTCTGTTCTGCTGTGTGTTGCTTTAGTGTACAGTTTCCATAATTTACTTATATTCATACTGAGATAATGCTAGTTTGCCATTATTGGTTTAGTAAGTTGTAAATTTCTCAAACGTGTACTCTGGTTTTTGAGAAACAAAGAGATTAAAAGTGTCTTCAACTCACATATCAATTTCAATAAAACATGGAAAACAATTTAATAATTAAGATATAACAAATAATCTAAAATCAAATTACAAACACCAAAATCATATAAGAATCTGTAAAAAAAAAATTTTAAACAAATATTTACATGATAAGATGAAAAAAAAAGTATTTAAATCACACATTAAAAGAACTCAAACTAAATTTCATGATTTAAACAGGTTTATTGTAATCTATACAGAAACTAAACATCCAATTTGGCAGCCTTTTGTTGTCTGAAAATTTTGCAGGATATTACAGATCTTTATTAGCAATATTAAACAATTTAGAGTAAGAGAATATTTTAATACAGGTATCACTTTTGCGCACTTTTACAACTGTTGTGAAGTCTGCATATACGTTAAATGACCAAAATGTGAGACTACCTATTCCATTTAGTGCTTCCACTTCAGCATTACTAAATTTAATTAAACATAAAAAATTTATATCCTTTATGATTTTTGGTGCACGAGTCTACACATGTCCATTGTAGTATACAGATTTGCTAAAATGTTATCACATACACCACACACACGTATAGCGATACTATTCAGTTGTGAAAAACATGAATCACTCTGTATACATTTGTATGGTTTTTCACAAGTGTAGATCATCATGTGGATATTCAAACTACATGTATATCTCAATTATCACTGTTATGGCATTTCACGTAAGTGTATCTGCATGTGACGTGTCAAATGACTCCCACGTGAAAATTTTGCATCACACTCGACACATTTATATGGTTTTTCACCTGTGTGTACACTCATGTGATATTTCAAATGACTTGCAACTGAAAATTTTGAACCACACTCGAAACATTGGTATGGTTTTTCACCTGTGTGAATCCTGATATGGTTCTTCAAAGTATTTGCATGTGAAAATTTTGAATCACACAAGACACACTGGTATAGCTTCTGACCAGAGTGTGTTCTCATGTGGCGCTTCAGACTACTCGCATCTGAAAAATATGTAAAACACTCAATGCATTGGTATGGCTTTTCACCTGTGTGTATCCTCATGTGTCGTATCAAACTACTTGAATCTGAAAACTTTGTATCACACTCAACACATTGAAACGGCTTTTCACCTGTGTGTATCCTCATGTGACGTTTCAAATAAATTCCACGTGAAAATTTTGTCTGACACACGACACATTGGAATGGCTTTTCATCAGTGTGAATTCTCATGTGCCTATTCAAACCATATGTCTGTGAAAATTTCCTATCACACTCTACACATTGGTATGGTTTTTCACCTGTGTGAACCTTTGTGTGCTTATGTAAATTACTTGATTGTGAGAAAGTCTTACCACAATATATACACTTGTATGATTTTTTACCAGTACGTGCTTTCAATTTTTTTGACTGATTACCGGAATGTTCAAATGTTGCACGATCTTCGTATTTTTTTTTAACCTTTTGATTGCACACTTCCAATTTATCCATTTTCTACCCAAATATTTTTCTTTGGTGTCTAGAACAAAAAAAAGAGTTATTGCTTATGTAACTTATCACTAATTACTAGATAATAGCTACAACTTTAAAAAAATTATTATAATTATGTTATAATTCAATTGAATGTGCACTGCTGTTTTTGATTTAACTTAAATTTGAAAATGTTTTTGTTAGTTTTCATATCAATTATTTTGTGGAAGGGACTTGTAAAAATTAAAGTGATGATGTTTATTGAAATAGGACATTCAACATTAAATTTTAGTGAATGTTAGAGTTTCCAAAGATATTTCAAATATAATTTTAATCAAGTAGAATTCACGTGTTAAGTGTTTTGGTATTAAAACTGGCTTATTGTTAAAATTAAGAAAATTTGTATTCAATATTGTACATTGAAAACTAAAACACTGAAGAGACTTGCTTTAATCTTCAAGAAGTTATCTAAGCAATACCCATCAAAGTATTGTTTATTGATTTGTTGTTCCCCACCTTTCAGTGTTTGTAAGCTTTTACTAATTACTATGTTAATCCAAACGCCCAGTCAAATTCCACTACTGCATTCTGTAACCGAATATAACAACTCTATTCACCCCAAATTTAATCCAATTCAGATCCAGCTAACCATTACTGTTATGGGAACCAAATTTTGAGTCATTTTACTCTAACATAATATAAATGTTGTAGTAATAGTAACTATAACTATAAAAAGTAACACGGCACTTCCTCCTTACAACTTGTGCTAATGTTATGTGTAAAATATTACGTAGAGTTTGAGAAACTAACCTGCATAAATCCCAAACTTGAACTATTTTATGTCTCACGGACAATAAATTTTAATATTTACAGGAAAAACTCTTATGGCTCGGTGTATTTACTTCACATTTTCCTCATAAAAAGGTTTCCTTTACAAGGAAGTATTTATAATTTTCAGAGAATTCTTCATTACTCCGACATTTTAAAACGATAAGGGTTGCCAACGTGGAAACTTTAAAAGTTCAATTATTCGTAAAAAGGGAAAATAAATACAGACCTTTTAACTTCATTAGTTATCAGTAACTAAGAAGCTCGCAAAAGTTATTCATAATCAATCATAAAACGCATAATATTGGATGTTTTCATAATAAACTATTATTGATTCCTATCGTTTCCAGATTTATACTAACGAAAAACGTCAAAAAATCCCTATTATGTAATTATAGTTTCTTCTTCAGGGCATTATGGTATAAATAGAATAAAAACTACGTACTCTGTAGATCGATCCTGTGTTTGAGACCAATTTATTTCCCTAAAATTTCAGTAATTCTTTTAAATACCGAAGAAGACTTTAAATTTAAAATTAATAATGGTTTTGGCTAAAGCAATGAAAATCTGCAACTTGTAGTGTATAACGAAGCAATACTTGTGGCTGCTCAACACCAAAAATAATTTGACTGTAAGATCATCTATTTATTTACTTTTCCTCTTATGTTGTAAATAATTGCTTCATTACCTTTGTAATAATAAGCTCGGTAGCTGTTCTTATTACAATGAAAGTAGGAGGTGAGGTTCGCTGGAACTGCGGTGCTGCGATGAACTTGAAGATCCAGTAGAGCGGTGTTCACCTCCAAGAAGGATAGTTTGTCAAGGATTGACGATGGGAAAGAAGATAGGAAAGAAGGTTCTCCGGGATGAGGAGTCGTGTTGGAGTTAAGTCCAACTTTCAAGACGGCGAGAAAGTACTGAACTCCAGTTTAAGTAGAAATGAGGATTTATTATTGATTGTACAGTCAATGTCAATAATAAATTGAAGATACAAAGATTGAGAACATGAAATCAGACAACCACTATGTCTGAGTAGATTACATGAACTAACTATATGAGTCACGCTGCAGGTTTTAATACATCTGGGCATGACCCATATTTCACAGCTAAGGAATGTGGAGTTCGCGAATCAGTAAAAGCAAGCGTCAGCGCTCTGAATTGAGACACCTCGCTTGCAGTTGTGACTGCTTACTCCAAATTCCTCGCATACTTAATACTACATTACACCTTTGTTTTTCAGTTTTGTCCCATGGCTTTTACCAAACATTACGTGTTCATTTGGAACAGCTAATCTTATCATTTTGACCCACGGTGGCATTCAGTTTCAAAAGTGTTTATTATTATTATTATGTGTATGGTGAATAATTTGCATTGTCAGTAACTTGTTCTCGTCATTTAGCTGTATTCATATCTGCACCGTCATTTCTAAACATTTGACCTTTTTAGCTAGGTGCAATAATATGTTTAGAATGACAGATCTCTGTATATATTGTAGACAATTAAGAAATTTAATAAGAAAGACCTGATTATTATCAGATAGTGATTTTATGCAAGAATTCTGTTTCATTTTTAATTCATGTCTGTGTGAGCTTCCGTCAACCACAGATTTGTATAGTTTATGCCAGTCACACTACTGAAATTCTGCAAGGTTTAAAACTCATTATACTTACAATGCGGTCACTGTTAAGAAAATACATCTGCTAACATAAAACGCCAAATTCTCAAGGAATATTTTGTGATCTTTGAAAAGCTTTCGATTGTATTGGTCATAATATTTATTATAAAAAACTGAAATTTTATGGAATTACTGATATGTGTAATTTGTGGCACGTAACTTACTTTTCAGGCAAGAAAACAAAATTCATACTGAAATATTAAAAAGTTATTTCAAACTGGGGTTCCATAAGTGTTGGCGTATCACAAAGCTCCATTATAGGTCCAGTACTATAAATGATTTGGCAATGTTAATTAATTTGACCCTTGTGGATGACATAATCATGTTACTAAAAAGCAATGAATGTAATCTAGAACTGACTACAAATAATATACTCAATTGTGTTATAAATTACTTCCCTGTAATTGTAAAAAAAAACACAGACATTACAATTTCATACTACCAATACCACTTTGCACTCTGTAACTAGAAATCAGAAGTGTAAAGTACAACAAATTCTGGATTCCAAAAATAATATCAGTTATCTAAAAAATAAACATAGCTCAGCTTCTGTGTAGTCAGAATCATATCTAATTATGTAGATACCAAAAATGACAAGAATTGTAATCTGCAGCAAATTTTTATTTAATAATGTCTTATAGTATTTTTTGGGGGGTTTAATTTTGCAGTGAAGTACCAGACATTTTTACTGCAAAACTGTCATAAGAATAATTAGTAAGGTTAAATACTGAGCGCATCATGTAAAGGTCTGCTAAGAAAAAAGAGATATTCTTACTCTCTTTTGACAATATATTAATTTATTTATGACAGTTGTCGTCAACACTTATAACAAATTTAGTAGCAACTCTGACATCCATCCATTAAATGCCAGAGACAAAAGAAATAGGCATATAAATGTTAAATTATCAGTTACATGAAAAGGAGTGAAGTATGCTGGAGTAATAAATCTTCAGCCAACTTCCAGCCAGCATTATGGAAATAAAAGATAATTCAGTTAAATTTAAATGTGAACTTACCAAATTTCTGATAAGCCACAATTTCTATTCTGCAGAGGAATTTGTGGACAGGTAAAACAAATCAGTTTTCTACATAGCTCTATGACCTTTTATATATTTCAGCTGTAATATGGATCTTAAGAATTGACTGCGCATATACTTATTTAAATTTATATTATAGTGTAATTAAAACATGTGACAGAACTGAAATCCAGATGAATAAAAAATTACATATGAATGGAACAAAGTGAAAAAATATAATTAACTGCTCTGTGATATCTCAAAAACAAAGATATACATTTAAGGAATATGTACCTTACAAATCCAATAATGGCAAACTACCATTGTGTGTGAAAAATACTCTTTAACTTCCATTTCTGCAGCTTTTAATTTATTTTCATACTATGACTAATTGGCAGCACTTACCATTATAGTTCTTTGTATGGGATATTAAACTACAGGAGTGAGTGAATGATTTGTTCACATTTGTAAAGCTTTACAACTGTGTAAGTTCTCAAGAGATGTAAATTAACTGTGACTTACCCTCTTTAAGGTTAACACACATGTCGGGGGGGCAGGTAAGGGGGGGGCGACATTTCTTTTGAGTGAATGCCTTTAAGCATTATTAAATTTAATGACAAAGAAAGAAAATTGTGGCACATTTCACACCTGTGTTATTTCACATGTGAATACTCATATATGTTCTTTAAAATACATAGACAAGGGATAATTTAATCACATTCACCACACATGTATAGCTTATAGTCTATGTGCATCATCGTGACATTTGAAACTACTTCTCTGTGAAAAATTTGTATCCCACATAACAAATTGTTAAACTTCTGTACCTGTGTGTATCTTCATTTGCTTGAGTAAATTACTTGATAGTGACAGTATGTGTTCTCATGTGTTTAAAATGATTACTGGAATGTGCTAATGTTTTATGACATTCATATTGCTTACACACAATGGCTATTAACCCATAACAATAATATCTGTCACAAATTAATTGCCAAAATAAGTAAAGAATTAGATATCTAAGGCTTTCCTGGTGAATAGAATTTAGAAAAGCTTCTCGGGTTTCCACCCGGGTTATCTCAGTAGACAGCGATGTTTCGGTGGATAGCTGAAGAACGTCTCTGTCTACCGAGATAACCTGCGCGTAAACCCGAGGAGCCTTTCTAAAGTTTAAAAGAAATTTTTAATACAGAGGAACTGAAATTAACTAAAGTGGTTAATTTACAATAACAAAATTTATTTACACATTTAGGTTTTAATCTTATTCCATCAACAGTGATCAAACAAAAAAAGAGTCCTTTAGATGCATACACATTATAAAATAAATTATTTACACACAAATAAACAAAACCAAAATAAACAAGTTGAAAAGTCAGAAAATTTTTTTGCTAATGCATATACAAAATAAATTTAACTCATTGTTTATTTTCTGTACCCATAATATCTCACTTTATGCTACAGTTATTAATGCATAGAACTTATGTTGACATAGTGTGTGTTTACTTCCCACCATGCACGCTGCTCATGTAAGGAAAAAAAGGCAACTCCATTCTGATTTTTGCTTTGTCTGTAATCCACTTCAACAGATTTGGCAGAAAAATTGGTAAAGCACTTTGAATAAATGTCTTCATTCAACAACCACTGGTAATCTCTGAAGAGTGACGACAAAGAAAAACGAGAATGACTTTGACGAACAAACAGTATCCTAATACGTTAGCTTCTTAAAAATATTTCAACAATACAGAATATTTCTAAACAATAGTGTTCTCACGACGACACCTCAGGGGCAGTTTTGTGAAGAAGACAAGTTTCCAGAAGGCACGGGCTTCACTGTTACAGCCGTAGAGGACGAAGAACAGCAGCCCCTGGAGCGTGCCCAGAGCGTGGTAGTAGCCCAGCAGGTGTTCCAGGCCTTGGATCTGCGTGAAGACTAGCCGAATGGTAATCCCCGCCCCTGACAGTAGCGACGTCTTCAGCGCGAAGGTGAAGAGATCAGCGAAGACGCTGCGCGCCGTGACGCCTTCCCGAATTTGAAGAGCGCTTTTCTTTATGTCGTAGTAGAATTGTAAGTTTTTGTAGAACATGTAGATGTTGCCGAAGAGCGCCACGTAGTTACACAGGACAAAGAGCATTTGTCCAATTTGCACGCGACTGTCGAGGGCCTCGTCCATCCGGAAGAAAGTAGCGGACAACCCCGTCGGCAAGGCCCATCCTAAGAGAGCGTAGCGAAGAAGAACCATACGGGCTTCATCACGGCTCAGAGAGTCTGGCAGTCGTAAAGTCATGATGGACGTCGTGAGAAAGTGTAAGTAGGAGGTGAGCCACAAGGTGGAGGCCAGGTCCATGGCGACGTCGAGGCGCACGGCCAGCGCCATGTCCGCGAGACTCGCCCGCACCACGAGGAGTCTCAGCAGCGCCGTCACCTGGTAGCCTATCAGCAGCTTCCCTGGAAGGTTGCGGAGCTGCGGACAGGCGAGGTACGTGACCAGGGTGAGGACGCGCACCGCGACGTCGACATATATGAAGACCAGGACCAACGTAGAATCCCCGACCCCGTAATAAGGGACGCCAACTTTGAAGTTACCGTCGCTGTCACAGACAACGTAATGCACGAAGAGGTGAAGGGCACAGAGCTGAGTGGCATTGTAAGTATTAACTTGTGGCATATCCGAACAGTTGAGTTGCTTGGTGAAGAGGCCCTTGAAGAAGCACTGTACGGATAAGATAAAATGAAAGTTTTTGTGGGCTTCAGAGTCTTCGCACACTCTGTAGAAGCCTACTTGGAGAAGTTTAGTGAATTGGCAGACGGGTATAAGGGTTTGGAAGGCATAGTCGATATAGGTGATGGCTGGTCTGTATGAGACTTGTCTCTGGAAGTCTCTAAGTAATACAGATAAGCAATAAAGATGGGGGTCGACACCCTCAGGTGCTGTGACACCACATTTGGAGCCATTGTATGCCAGACAAAGACATTGAGAGTTGAAGTAGAGAGAAGAAGCTGTGGACCAAGTCAATGGTGTCGAAGTCGGATCTGCGTAAGCACAACGTAGAAGATCAAAATTTGATTCAAACATGTTTACAAAGTAGCATTCCTGGAAGAACTTTAAATACTCTTCAGAGTTCCGTGGATAGATGTCTCTGTAGTGCGAACAAGGATGATCCACGCTACCTGCATTCGACGTTATTATCCCCCAAGTCAACCGATCTTCTGATTGTGTAGTGCTGTCATACATGAAGGCTGCTCTTTCGATGTCCTTGTTGGTTGTGGGACGTAGCATGTTTTCCATCACAAAGGGCTCAATGGATGGTACAGTAGACTTGTAAAACTCTGTTATCTTCAAGAAAGCATAAGCACTGCTGTAGGGTGTCGACACCCAAACCACGGCATTAACCACGAATTGACCTACGATATTTATAGGTGTTGCACCAACATCAGTTACTACATCATTAGTCTCTTCAATGTAGTTTCCAAGCAGTTTCACTTCTCGTTCTTCATAGGCCATTGTGCAATTGGCATGAACCCCCGAGCAGAGAGGCAGCAGCTGTTGGATGCATGCACGGGACAACTTCTCAAGACCTACTTTAATGTCTGTTTTCAACTTTAATGCCAATGTTTTCTGCAATCGCTTACTCAAACATGTCAAATTCTGCGTCATCTAAAATAGTAATAAGAATAAGAATGTACTTATATGTGAAATTTTGTTACAAAAAAGTTCTGTTTTTTTCAAATTCTGAGTAAAATGGAGGAAGTTGTACTCACACTTGGTTGGATTGTGAGATCCTTAATCGGTGCATCCATATATTCAGCACAATGATGATTTAGGTCGTCATAAATTGATTCCAGGGTGACGTTGCCCAAATCAGATGCGAATTCTGACATTATCGTAAGTGGTATCGTTCTCAAATATTGAATAATCTGTGAACAAAAGAAGATTTGGAGTAAAATAAGAATACTTGGATAAATCTAAGTATTTTTATTTGGAATTAACAACAAATGCCTGGCATGAAACCATTATGCTCCAACCTGTGGTTGAGTTTGGGAACTCCTGTTTGGAAGAACCCATTCTCGCATACAGATGTTTGTTGTTGACATGATCTATATGACAGCTATGAATATTTTTTAATTAGTTATAATGTCATAACAACAAATAAAGTGTATGACAACTTCTTTAGTTGAGCTCTGTTACATTACTTTTTTTTATATAAAAATGTTTACTATCCTAATAGAGGACTCACCTGTTCTGTCAGGGGTGGAAAGGTTACTTTCCCAGGGTAAGGTTCAATCTGTGACTTTATCTGTTGATCTAAATGAAGATCAAAATGATCTGATAAACTGTAAAATGTACGTAATAATGTTTCGTGAATGCTTCGTCTGTACCTTCGATAGAAAAGTTCCTCCAACTGCAACATAAAAGCAAATTAGTTTGAAAGGCTCATTGTTTACAATTAGAAAGTGTATGGTGGGACACAGGGGCACGATGAATTCAGGTGCAGAAGTATGAAAACGATTATCTCATCAACTATGTCATCTTCTAAATTTAAAAATTAAGGTATCAGTAACATTATTTTAAATTTACAGCTTTCTACAATTGTGGCCCTGTGACACCAACACAGTGATGGAGCAAACCATAAGGTTACCATGGAGGAGACCAACAACTCTTACTAGTCAACTTCAGGAAAATTAGAGATGTTGTGAAACTGATTGGTCACAAAGTCTTCTCATGATGAATGAAGAGAGATCTGGCTGAATGGTGACAGACTGGGAAGGAATTGAGACTTAAGTAACTCTTTAAGATGGACTTCTGGTTGTTGCATTGACTTGAGCAGGCACTGCTGCATACAGTCTCACAAGGGCTATGAGGACAAGGACACACATCTTGAATGATAACTATCAGAAAATCTCTTCAATGCTTCCACTTGAAATTGCTGTGATTAAAGATACCTCTATCAAAAACCACAATAAGAAAAATAAAATTTGTGGTGTTTGCAAGAAGTTTGTGTCTACCCTGCTGAAGTTGAGCTTGGTGCATTCATTCAGAAATAAAGTGTGACAAGACTTTAAAATGAGCTATTCACAAAAGTTATGAAACATCAGTCAGATTTAATGTTTACCTGGAGATCGTACTCACAAACATCACCATTTTTGATACATTAAAATGTCTTATCAATATTAATTTTTATGTATTGATGAACAAGTTCAATGAGAGACAAATTACTGCTTTAAATGTAATGTGTTCACACACTGCTGAAAAAGACATTAAACTTAATTTTAAAATTATTCACGATTACGCCTAATTCAACCTAAATTGAAACATATGTTTTCTTTAAAATTACATTTATTATAATGTTATAAATAATTCCTACATTTGTTTGCTTTTCCCTTATTTGTTCCATGGCTTTTAGTTTACATTTCATGTTAATTTGCAACTGATCTTGTTATTTGGACCCACTTATCTCTATTTTATAGAGCGAATAATTAGGATGGTCTGTACTTATTTGTTGCATTGACCGGGATTCACATCAGCACAGTTGTTTCTTATCATTTAAATTACCGTGATATGAGGTATCTTTTGATCAATAAATAGATCATTCTAAATATAAATACAATTTATAAGATTTTCATGCCTATATGACTTCCTAGCAGCTTTAAAACTTGATCTCTTACTATTGAATAATCTTGCAAATAGTTCTCATTCAGTTAGTAACAAAAAGGGACAAATTTTTGTATCAAGTACACCACTCAAATTCAGGATGGCAATGGATTTAAAAACTCTGCACATTTTTGTTGTATGACAGACGAGTAAGAAACAGTTCTTCAATAAAAAAAACAACCTTTAAACATTCATCATCTTATATTTAATGAAAATAACTTTCACGTGTCAATAATATAAAAAAATTATCAGGATCTTTTGAACATATTCATCCGAGTGTTGTACATAAAAAACAGCCCCTCTCAACCTCAACAACACTGAGTCAACACGAACATGCGTGACTCACATTTGCTATATACACTAGCGCCTCTACAGTTACATTTCAAAATTGTATATTACCAATTATCTTTACCATAAAAACTTTTAAAAAACAACAATTATTTATTTCATTGAATAGTATATAATATATGAGAGTAGACTCCTCCCACTAAACCCACTCCCTTTTTGTCAAGTAAAACAGTGTCATCAGTTTGATAAATACAGATTCCGTCCCAAATCTTCCTTTTAGAGGCATTAGTTTCCAATCATTTGTATGTCCTGAATTTTTCATGTACTATTAAGGAAATAAATTCTTAATATTTTCATTCACATGTGACCAATATTATTTCAGTCTAAACAATTTATTGTTATGTAAAAGTCCCTTAATAAATTCACTCACACCTTTAATATAAGTGATTTTGATGTACATTTTTTCTTATGAACTACATTATTACTAGGGATAACATTCAATTCTTTTATACTATTATCTTTTTGTTTTATTTCATTGAAATATCTATATAAACCAACATTCTTTATCTTCATCACCCCATTCATATTGCAGGAATTTCCGTTATTTTATCTGATAATTTATGTGCATTAGCATTATTACTTTTATTAATATTAAAACATTTATCCCATACTTTTTGTATCATGTCTCATGTGTACCAGTTTTCATTAAATAATACAAGCTTTTATACACTTCACAATATCACAATATAAACTCTACATTGGTAACAAGAATTGCTTTCATAATAGTGTTGAACATCACATTATATTTCATGTGAAACAGAAAAGTTGATGAATTAAACAAGTTTTGATGTATTGAAAATCTCGGTAAATTTATTTTGCCTTCTTCTGGACTTGTTCACATCAAACACTCACAGGGTGTGTGCAATGAATTCCAGCTCATGGATTCTTTTCTCAATAAAAGGAGTAATGAGGTAAAAGAAACATGTTTCTTCAACTTTACCAACATCTCTGGAATGAACTGTTCTTTCCCTCCCCCCCCCCCCCCCAACACACAAAATTTACTTAAATGGCTTGGTCAGAAATTCAATTTATTATTCATCTAATTATAAACTCACATTTTTTCATTTAATTATTGTTAATTAAATTAATGATATTTTTATATAATCAAAACAGTTGATCTGGATGATTTTTAATCATTAAGCTACTTTTCTTAACTTCCCAAAATCCCAAGTGAATAATTAAGCTACTATTTCCACAAATTATCCCAATTTAAAATTTACTTTTGCCACTTATCATGGCCACTTGAGTAATTTTCACATAATATGTACCACAAATGAAATACGAGATCAAATTGTTGATATAATTTTGTTTAATTCTTATTTTACAAATTATATTTACAATTAAATCCAAAATAAGAAATAAATTAATAATGTACCTGTTTAAAAAGGTAACAATTAAAAAAAGGATTCATTGTCTTACCTTTTGTAGCTAATTTCAATACAAATTGATTGAATTATTAAGATAATTTTGTGGTTATATTGAAATGAATCAATAATTTATATTTAGTTGACATAATGAAAATGAAATTAAATATGTACTAAAGCGCTAAGTATTTTACAAAGTTAATTGTTTGATTGTCGTGTTTCAAACTAATAAGTTTCCATAATCACACAGTAATGATAACATAAACAGTTATATGGTAATCAGTCAAGAAAATCTTTTAATCTTCCACTTAGGATAATGTCTTTCAACACAATGAACAATTACCTGGAGATTGCAGAATTTTTCTGGATGTTACACCACATGTAAGTGAATGCTGCAGTACATTTATCACATTGAAACCGTTTTACATCTGTCTGAATCCTTAAGTTGACATTAAATGGATTAAATATTAGAAATATAATAGGTCAAAGGCAGGATAGTATGTTTCAACAGTATGGCGAGGTTTGATCCATGCCTTAATTTAATAAGTGGCTATTCTGCACAAACATATTTTGAAATGAAATCATATTTCTAACTTCTACTAGTAGACAGGATCTTGTAAAAGGAAAAATCATTTATGAAATTAAATTCCTTTAATAATAGAGCAGAGACGTTACAGTAGACTCTGTGTCAAATGCTCAAACATTGACAAATGGTATCTGTGAACTATATTTTACACAAATGGTATATTATCTTTTTATGTAAAAATTGTTTATTTACCTTGGTGCAGAGAATAACTTTGTTATGGATTGTTAAAAGAGGAGTTATAGGTGAAAACTATGTTTGTAAAGAGTTAGAATTTATAAAGTTATTATAAAGGAATGTTGCAGGTTAAACTTATTCACCTTAGTATTTTGTCCTCACTCAAACACATTATTTGAAGATTAAATAGTTCATGAACTTCTACTAGTAGGTGGGGTCTTGTAAAGGAAAAATTATTTAGGAAATTAAATTCCTTTAATAATAGAACAGAGATGTTTCAGTAGACTCTGTGTCAAATGCTCGAATGTTGATAAAATACTTAAAAAAAATTAAATTTGTTGCAATATTAATATTTAGGGATACAATATTGGGAAAGATTAATGAAGAAAATTTACTTTTACAAGGAAAGAAACCAAAATCGAAAATGCTGCAAATTCAGCAAAAAGTTTAGCCAAAAACAAACATACAAAGATACAATATTGGGAAAGATTAAGGAATAAAATTTACTTTTACAAGGAAAGAAAACCAAAATCAAAAATGCTGCAAATTCAGCAAACAGTTTAGCCAAAAACAAACATTAAAACTTAGATTTCAGAACAGAGAAGCCACAAAATACCATATATATGATACCATGAATAAAAGTGCATTACTAAAAAAAGAAATGAATAGGTGAGTTAACCAGTTCAGACCAAAAAGGATAATATAAATACCACACAATGTTTCTGGGACCCTTGTCCCTTTCATCAGGTGCTAAGAAGAGCCTACAGCGACCCAACAGCACTTGTCAGTTGACAAAACTCAAAAGCGATGAAAACGCTGTTGTGTTGCCCTTTTTATCTCAATTGGTTATCTTTTCTATTCATTATTTTCAATCAGACGTAACTTTTTTTTTCATTTAAGAACTGAAATTTGTATAGATTTAGATATAATACTGAAACACCTGTTTTATATTTCTATTATATTATTTTAACATATATCAATGTTTTGTATATCATTATTTTGCCTACTTTTAGGTTATGGATTATTGATTCATACAAATACCATGACAAATACATTACTCTATACACAGGCAACACATTAATAGTGTTTTATACATTGCATTTAATAAAATTTAACTTATTACATTACAATTTTTAATTTTTCTGTCATTGTTGGATTACAGGCACTTCACACCTTCGTTACGGTGCTGGCTATATTACTAGTTGAGTTTCTCAGCGTTGCCCAAGTATTTTTTTCACAATAGTTCTGAAAAGCAAGTGTTTCGTCACTAATTTTTTTTTTATCCTTTCTGAGACGGTAACTTTTTTGACTGGCTCACCCTATCCAAATGTCCATAAGTGGGTTAACCAGGTTAAGAATTTTGCCTCGTACTTTAATAGAGTAAAAATCCCGGTGCAATACGAAAGTGAATCAATCTCTTGGTACGTTATGGGAGTCGAAGATTATTCCTGGTAAATTAAAAGATTTATAAATACTTCCGGTACTTTAACAGAGTCAAAAGTTACGGTAAATCAGATTTAACACACACACACACAAATATACATACATACACACATACACACACACACATATATATATATATTTGTGGTAATTATGAATGTCATTATTTAATAAACAAAATTTTACTATTTTCATTATCAACGACGTTGCGTTATAGCTTAAGGATTGTCAACAAGAATATAGAGCTTACAATGCTTGCTTGCTAGAGTTGCATTGTTGCCTCAGGCAGCTCTGAGGCGCACAGAACTTGAGAGATTCAGAGTTGCATGGACCAGGAAGGCTAAAGGTGTGTCTTGGGGAGTCTGTATTCAGAATAGTTTTGACTCTCTTAAGGTACCGGTTGTATTTTCGGTTTTCTTAGGTTACCTGCTATATTTTTGGTCTGTGTAGTTAAAGGTTGTACTTTTGTTACCCCTTTAAGGTATCGAGAGTATTTTTGGACTTTATTTATTTTTCACTATTAAGTCGGCGTGATTTTTATAAACTATTATTTTATGTAGTAGGAGAGTTACCGAGTTTTAAAGCACCGTCAGTCATCATCATCCTGGTTTATTTGAAGTTGCCTGCCGAGGGCTTAGGTCGGGCAGGGGAACGTAAGCGAGTGTAAATGTTCCAAAAACTGACGATGGTTAAATAAAATGTTTACCAAGAGGTCAGTGACGAACCAATTCATCCTTGAGGCTAATTTAAATAAACACCCGGGCAACGCCGGACACTCAGATTGAATAAAATTTGCGGGCACGCGCAACATTTATAACAACTAGCATTATAATAGACTCGTTTGACTGTGATCACAACCTCCAGTCAGCGTTACGATTTCTCCAGAGGTGTAAACTCATCTTCAAGCAGAGTATTGTAAACGGCGACGTCACCAACTACGTCGGCTTCTGAAGGTGAAAGTTAAGGTTACCAGTAAGGTTACATTAAAGATAAAGCCTCCTGGAGCCGCTGGAACAGCACAGCCCTGTCACACAACGACGGAAGGAAGCTGAAGGATACCACGGAGGAGACCAACAACTCTTACAAGTCAACTTCAGGAAAAGTTAAGAGATTTTGCGGAACTGGTTGGTCACCGAGTTATGTCAAGATGCAGGAGGAGAGATTCTGGCAGGATGGTGAAGGAATTGTGGCTTGAGGAACTCTTTATGATGGTCTTACCGTTCTAGTTTTGTCTTCAGCTGGCGCTGCCGCGTTCAAGATCGCCAGAGCCACGAGGACGTAGACGACGAGCTCCATCCTGAATGCGAAATAACAGCAAATCTCTTCCTTCGACTCTCTTCCACCCAGAAGTCGCTGTGGTTGCGGATAACACTGTCAACATCCGCAGTCAGAAAAAACAAAAACAAGAATTGCGGTGTTTGCCAGAAGTTCCTGTTACACTTATCCGCAGTCATTGAGCAATAAATTAGTTTGAAGTAGCGTAACGGTGAGAATTTTTTCAAGGGCAAGGCGAGGTTAATTGAACATCAGGAACCAAGGCCATGTTACGCATGAGGAAAAATGTCGACCCTATACTGGACGGACCCTCCAGGTCCTGGGTTCGATTCCCGGTACAAAAGTAAAAGAAAAAAATCGCTTATTTCCTGTGTTCAAGATCATCTGGATAGAATTATTCTCAGCTCGACCACGAAGCTTGGTTTCTACTGTAGCGCGATAGTTTTATTATTGATATATATATATATATATATATATATATATATTTCATTTTAATGTAATTAGATATTAGCAAGGGTTGAGAGCTTGGCAAGTTGGAATTTGACCAGGCGCCGCCGTGGCGATTAGATAATCCCTAAGGTCTGGGCTTAGGCACGTAGGGTGTTGATCCTCCTGGGGGCAACCTGGACTGTCGGACCGTGAGAAACGTCTCACCAAAACCCCCCAGAATTTAAATTGGCACGTGACTGCCTGAACCAATCACATTTCTTGGTTCAGGAAAGATCGATCCAAAGATGATCGAGACCATCGATATTTTACATCCAGCGAAGGGGGCTGTAAAGAAAGTGTAGAGAGACTCATGGACGAACCGTCGCCAGGGACGGACGTGCAGCCCCAAACTTGCAGTTTTCCAGAGGACTCGGAGAGATCGAGGGTGCTACATGACCATGGCCAGAGATCAACGCCAAGTGTCTCAATCCTTGACGCACCTGCGGGAATTACTGTAAACCATGGTTTAACTTGGGATTTAAGGGATCAGATTGTTTTGCCCAGCTAACAGAACACTGTATTTTGTATTTTAAGTGTCCATGTTCAGTTAAATGACTAATAAATTCTGGAAAATATCCTCTTACTTTAGCATTTAATAAACCTTACCACTCAACTACAATTACCTCTGTGGAAGACACTTCACCCTTCTTTTGTTCGTTTCTTTCATGCACGGCCTGGAGAAGGGCAGATCCCTTGCCGTTCTGTTTGGTGTATTGGCTTGTCCGTCCTTTGTGTTTGTGCTTCCTCCTAGTGTGCATGCTTCAGGTTTTGCGTTTATCCTTGTGTGATGTGTAATTACATATTTTATAACAGTTAATTCTCTAAATTTTTAATTTTTTTTTAACCTAGCGTGTATTGAATTTATTCGAGGACTGTTAATATTATATTAAGCCCTGAGTAACGAAATAAAGATTTTTATTCTTATTACTATATATAGTACCTTTAGTTAAGGTGCGTTTACACGTGCGAGTTTTTGACTCTCTGGAGAGTGTGTCAGCGATCCACTTCTCTAGAGCAGAGTGTGGAGGCCCCTGAGAGTCTCGCCAGTGTGAACGTTTTCTCAGCGCTCTCTGGAGAGTCAGCTGAGAGTCACGTGGCCCCACGAGGATGTCTGCAAGCTTCATGTCACTAACAAGTTCACCTTTTCTTTTCACAACCATTCACAACATTATCATCAACTAATTCAATGTCCCTCTGTGAGCGAGGGCGACTACTAAGGTGAATAAGAACTCTGTGGCTTCAAACAACGTCTTTGCAAAACACACATTTTCTCTCTTTGAACAACAAAACAAAAATATTCTCAGGACAAAGATAATAATAAATAAGTTTCACATAAAAGGATAATATACAATTTTATTAAATATCTAATGCAGGTTTTTTTGACCAATACCAGGCAATATTTTTATTTATTTATTTACGACAACGTTTCGGTACGTGTTTGTGCCTTCCTCAGGATCTTTCCTGCGGAGAAACTGAACAAAATAAATTTACAGCTATTGTTAATGTACAAACAGACACTATGCAACTCAACCACATCTATAACCCCCTTATTGTTACGCTGCACCTTGTGTTTTCCCAACGTCGTTGCCCCTGATTGTTATGCAACCCCTTCGACACTCCCGTTGTCGTTGCGTTTTCGTCGCTTTTTGAGTTGTTGTCAAACTGACCAGTGTGCAGTTGTTTCGCTCCAGGCTCTTCTTACCACACGACGAAAGGAAACAAGAATCTCAGAAACGTTGTGTGGTATTTATATTACCCTTTATTTGTCTGTATTTGGCTGTCTTTGTTATTCATTATTTTCAATCTGACGAAATTTTTTTTTCATTTTTTAAAAAAAATTGTATTATGAAGAAGCCAATGAATTTATAAAGGTGGTTCAACAACAAAAAAAATTATACTATTAACACAGTGAAACTAAGAAACACTCACCTGAAGATGCTAAATGTTTCACATCCTCCTATTGAAAAAAAACACAAACTTTAGAAGTTTTTCCGAGGCACTTGTTCACAAACTACACACGAGTGGGGCCGCAGCAGACTTCAGCGTGAGTGTTTCTTAGTTTCACTGTGTTAATAGTAGAATAATTTTTGTTCAATAACTTTTATAAATCCATTGGCTTCTTCATAATACAAATTTATTTTAAAATGAAAAAATTTTCGTGTGACTGAAAATAATGAATAAGAAAGACAACCAAATACAGACAAAAAAAAGGGTAATATAAATACCACACAACGTTCCTGGGATCCTTGTTCCCTTTCGTCAGGTGTTAAGAAGAGCCTGGAGCGACACAACTGCACACTGGTCAGTTTGACAACAACTCAAAAGCGATGAAAACGCAACGACAACGGGAGAGTCGAAGGGGTTGCATAACAATCAGGGGCAACGACATTGTGGAAACATAAGGTGCAGCGTAACAATAAGGGGGTCATAGATGTGGTTGAGTTGCATAGTGTCTGTTTGTACATTAACAATAGCTGTAAATTTATTTTGTTCAATTTCTCCGCGCGCAGGAAAGACCCTGAGGAAGGCACAAACACGTACCGAAACGTTGTCGTAAATAAATAAATACATTTTTCTGGTATTGGTAAAAAAAACCTGCATTATTTATTTCATATAAACAGACGTAAAAAAATACAATCTTTATTAAATATCGCGCAACATTGCATCAGCTGCTCGATGACGTCATTGCATGATTTTTAACTGAACTTCAGTCCAACTGCGCACTGTTTGATTCCTGCGGCAGTTTTACAGGGAAGGAAACTTGAAGCCGGGGGACAGGAACTTCCTGTTTTTCCTCCCCGAGTACGATGAACTCATCTTATTGACGTCATCGCAGTCGCTGCTCACACAAACTGGATTTTGGAGACCAAGATAATATTTTTAGCTTGAATCAACACCTGCGTACAGTATCAATCATTTATAATAATCATGTTATTCATTTTAATTACAGGGAGTTCTCAGGAGGTTAAAAAATTAAAAATAAAAAGTGCGGAAGTGGAACTGAAGATATAAAAAAAACTAAAAAATCTGCTGGTGCTTCTCTTTGTCCTGTAATCTACATGGTGGCAACTCCCCTTTAATAGCATAGGAAGGGATTTGAAAGGGGGGATGCGGAAGGGTAGAGGAAGAATGTAGTTAAGGGTCCCAGGGTAAAATCACTCGCAGAACTGACTGTGTGTAGACAGTCTGAGCGGACTCTCGAGAGTTGGAACTGAGAGTAACTCTCGAGAGCTCCGACTGCGAGTTGCTCTCACGTGTAAACGCACCTTTATGTTGGACAGCGAAATTTGTGTTTTTTGATTTTTATTTCTGTTTACGTTAACTTCTAATTGTTATTAATTGTAGCATCCAATTAGTATATTGTCGTCTTATGTAACGACGTGTCATACGAGGACTAATGGAACAAATAAATACAAAAATTAAAAGCCAAATTAATAACAGACGATGAACCAATGACCCTGTCACGGACGTTACAATCACAGACTCCTGCGATATTGATTATTTCTCTCTGAACAAGGAAGAGTGAACACAATTTTCGACTGTTTATCTCGGTTGACTGACAACGCCCTCGGTGTAGAAGTCAATCAGTCGTGGTCGGCATAACTACCTTATACGTCACATGATGGCCGTTTTTGTTTAGAAGTTAGCCAACCTCCATTGGGAGAAATTGTCTTCTGAGAAACACATGCCATCAACTTTGGCACTGTGAAGCCGAAACGACTCCACTAGAACCTTATGTGTATGAGTTTTGTATAGACCAGGACATGGTAGACAAATTATGGGGGGAAGGGGGGGGGAATGTGTGAAGATTGTGCCTGTGTGAAAGTCAACCTCACCACGCTAGGGAGAAACCATCCTGAAAATGAGGAAGTGTGTTCACACAGGTTATGCTGAGTCATTTGAAGACCACTATTTTTTTTTAAAAAAACGTGGCACTCAAAATAGAAAACGTGGGCAGAAATAAACAATATAAAGGAGGCAGTTACAAATTTCACTGCTACGTGAGGTGCTGCTGCTGTGGTGTGATCGTGCACCACAGTTGAAATGACCAGCGAGATACAAAGTGCAAAAAAAAAAGCTGGACGCCGGATTCTTGGAAGGGACAGTTTTTCTTCGTCTCGACCACGCGGCGGGTGGTGCAAGGAAGTTGAAAAGGGTCAGCACAGATGTGGACATGGAGACAGCAGCCGGAGCTGGTTGCCAATATCGGACTGGAGCGACGGGAACTTCGAGATATGCCGTAGTGAACATCCAGACGGTTGTTATTGAAGTCAATAAATTCAAGAAAATTCTAGTTTTTAAAAAAATATATAATAAAAAATTGGGGAAATTACATACACAACTAAGAGTGTCATCAACCCAACCTAACCCCAATGCTTTTGACAGATTTCTCTCTAACAAAACTTAAAGTTACTGTCCAAAGACATAAACATTTAAGATCATTAAGGAATCAGGTTAAACAACGAATGTCAGTGGAGTATAAATCTTTCATCCCTCATTTCTGTTTATCTTTTGTATTACCTTCGGTCACTATCCACTTATTATTTCCAAAACACCTGAAATAAATGACTTGATTCATTGTAATATATTGTAAAATAAGTTTAGTAACTACAATCGATATATTACAATAACTTCAGTCCAACTGCGCAGTGTTTATCCCAGCGGAAGTTTTACAGGGAAGGAAACTTGAAGCCGGACAGGAACTACCTGTCCCCCCCCCCCCCGAGTACGATGAACTCATCTTATTTTTAACACTCTGCGGTCGCTGACAGTGTTATCTGGAAACCACAGCGACTTCTGGGTGGAAGACACGGAGGAGGATTTTTCGCTGTTATTCAGCATTCAAGATGGGCCGAGTCGTCCTCGTCCTCGTGGCTCTGGCCATCTTCAACGCAGCAGCAGCAGCAGCTACAAACGATATTAGAACGGTGAGTCCATGGTAAAGGGTTCCTCAAGTCACAATACCTTCACCATTCAGCCTAAATTTCTCTCCCTCCATCTTGAGACGACGTTGTGGCCTATCAGATCCGCAACATCTGCAACTTTCCCCGTAGTTGACGTGTAGTGTTGTTGGTCTCCTCCATGGTAACATTTCAGCTACCCTCCAGAACTATGACGTTCCTGCGTCTCCTGGAGACTTCATCTTTGTAATAATTCTACTCGTACTTTAACTTTCACCATCAGCAACTGACTTGTTGAACTGTAGACGAGATCATTTAATAGTAATTTGCTTTATGTTACAGTTGGACGACCTTTACCTTAATAAGTACGGAGTAAACATACAAGAACTACTATTACGTCAGAGGTCAGAAATCAATCGTAGATTACGATACGAAAAAATTAAAAATTATCTATTAAAATTCAGGAGGCTGCCCCACATAGAGGAGGTGAGTCCACTATCAGGATAAGAAACTATTGAATCATATCAAATTAACAGAACTTGAATCGCTTCTGAGTTTTATCACCTGACGACTGCAGTTGTGTCGCTCGAGGCTCTTCGGCGCACCAGAGGAAAGGGACGAGGATCCCAGACACGATGTGTACTACTTATATTTTCCTTTATTGTCTTTATTATTCAATATTTTGAAAGAGACATAATTTCTTTGATTTTAACAGAGCTTGAGTCATACGCTTTATTTATTTCCACAACGATGAATTTAATTAAGAAACATCCACAACCAGAAGCAACATCAGTGTCAGGAGTCGGGGTTTTTCCAAACAGAAGTTCCTGTGCTCCACCACAGGGGAAAATTCTTGAGCGTAACAGTTTCATCACAGACTTTGGTTGGTCAGTCCAGAGAAGCGCATATTTTAAAGAAAAATTTGATAGAAATTCTGCAAATCGTTTTTGCGGATTAATTTTGACCCTAACCCTGCACCTTCTCCCCTCCTCGTGAGGGGTTTCTCTAGATTCAAATAAATATGCATGTCCTAGTCATCTTATTTAACAATTAATTTTTATCGTTCCCAGATTCTTCAATACATAGAAACTATACAGATAAAATTTTTACAAGAATTCGCATTGGCTTTGGGCAACGTCACTGTGGCCTCAATATACGAGGACCTGAACCATCAGTGTGCTGAATATTTGGACAATCCGATTGAGGACCTCAGAGTCCAACTAAGCGTGAGTACAGCTTCCTCCACATTCAGGAGCATTCCTCCTCTTCACTCAGACTCTGGAACACCAGAAAGTACATGTAAGGAAAGTTATACATATTCCTCATTGGTAATTATTATTATCATCACTATGGCTGTTGCAGAATGTGACGTGTGTGAGGAAGCGTTTGGGAAAAACGTTGGCACTAAAGTTCATCAGGCGCCTCGAAGTGGGTCTGCAGAATTCGTCCCGTGCCTGCAGCCAACACCTGCTGCCTCTCTGCTCGGGGACTCACGCCAACTGCACCCTGGCCTACGAGGAACTACTTACGAATACTCTTATTAATAACTTTGAAGAACTGCACAAACTGCAACCTATAGCAGAGACTTCACCTCAAGGTATCATAGAGAAAATCTTAGATAATAATTTTCAGTTGGTGATATTACCACAAGTTTCTTCATCTGCTTACTTAAGCACAGTGTCGATTTACATATCTACCGTACGGTCCATCCAGCCCTTTGTAATGGAGAATCTGCTACAATCTACGGGCTTTAACAAACTCGGAAGAGAATACTTGGAGTACGACAGCTTCGCACAATCACAAGATGACTTGACTTGGGGAATAGTCAGGTCCAACGAAGGTAGGGTGGATCACTTTTGTTCGAAGTACAGAGACATCTACCAGCCGGGTTCAAAACAATATTATTACAACCTCGTAGAATGCTACACTGAGAATAATATTCTATCAATTTCCGATCTCATTCGTTGTGTTAACAGAGACCCGAATTCGAAACCATTGACTTGGTCCACGGCTCCTTCCCTCTACTTCCATTCCCAGTGTCTTTGTCTCGCATACAATGGCACCGACTGTGGCGTGGAAGGTCCTCAAGGTGTCGATCCCCGTATTTACTGCTTGTCCGTGTTACTGAGGGACTTCCAGAGACAAGTCTCGCATAGGCCAGCAGTCACCTACCTCGACTACGCCTTCCTGACCAGAGTTCCCGTCTGCCAGTTCATTAAACTTCTCCAAACAGACTTCACAAAAAAGTGTAAAGATTCTAAAGAAGGTAAAAGGCTTCATTCTATCCTTTCTGTGCAATGTTACTACAAGGACGTAGTCAACAAGCACCTGAATTGTTCGAAAACTCCACTTGTTAGTACTTTAAACGCCACTGAGCTCTGCAGTCTGCAGTTCTTCGCGCAGTACGTTGTCTGTGAAGGTGTCGTCGGGGTCTCCTTCCCTTACTACGGGGTCGGAGATTCGACACTGGTCCTGTTCCTTACGTTCCTCGACGTCGCGGTGCGCGTCCTCGCATTGGCCACGTACCTGGCCTGTCCGCAGCTCCGCAACCTTCCAGGGAAGCTGCTGATAGGCTACCAGGTGACGGCGCTGCTGAGACTCCTCGTGGTGCGGGCGAGTCTCGCGGACATGGCGCTGGCCGTACGCCTCGATGTTTCCTTGGACCTAGCCTCCACCTTGTGCCTCACCTCCTACTTGCACTTCCTGACCACCTCCATCATGACTTTACGACTTCCAGACTCTCTGAGCAGTGATGAAGCCCGTATGGTGCTTCTGCGTTATGTGGTGTTAGGATGGGCCTTGCCGGCGGCGTTGTGCCCGGCTTTCTTTTGGATGGACGACGCCCTCGACAGTCCCGTGCAGATCGGCCAACTGCTCTTTGTCATCTGCAACTACGTTGCGCTCTTCACCAATCTTTACATGTTCTACAAAAGCTTACAAATCTTCTACGACATAAAGAAAAGCGCCCTTAGAGTTCGGGAAGGCGTCACGGCGCGCAGCGTCTTCGCTGATCTCTTCACCTTCGCGCTAAAGACGTCGGTGCTGTCAGGGGCGGGGATCACCTTCAGGCTGATCTTCACACAGATCCAAGGCCTGGAGCACCTGCTGGGCTACTACCACGCTCTGGGCACACTCCAGGGGCTGCTGTTCTTCGTCCTCTACGGCTGCAACAGCGAAGCCCGCGCCTTCTGGAAACTCGTCTTCTTCACAAAACTCCCTCTGTGGTTTCGTCGTGAAAACACTATTGTCTAGAAATATTCTGTATTTTTAAATAATAAATGAAAATCGAGTGCGTTGCTCCTTTCTTTCTTTGACGTCACTTCTTTGATGCATCACCAATGGGTGTTGATACTGGATCATGTCATAATATAATAATAAGTAATTGCTGTTCAGGGATGATTGTACTACCAATAAAAGCAGGTGAGCAATTTGTATATTTCTCATTTTTCCCTATTTCTTACAGGTTTTACATAGTGTAAGTATTAAAAAGTAGAGGTTAATTAATTAACAAACAAAATTTATTGAATTAATGATACAATTAATTTGCCCCTCGTTGGAACGCCAAAGTTTAATAATCAAATCAAAATTAACAATATTTTATACAGAATTCAGTTGGTCCTGCTAAGTAAAGAAACAACGTTTATATTTTCGTTACACAATCAATAGAATTTACAAACTAAGAAGATAAACAATCAAAACTAAAAACTAAAAAGCGAATACTTTTAATTATCGTTTAAAAAAACTTATCTTTAAATTGGTTTTTACTTACAAATTATTTTGCTGGTACCAGACTAAGATCTCTTGGGCTCGGGCACACAAGTCACACTAACAGGCCATGAATCACTGACTCTACACTTGATTGTACAAAACACGGTCGTAGCTTTGGAGTTTCTCCTCTGGGAACTGGAACTGCTTCTTCCTCCGGATTATTAGTTTGATGGATTGTTGCATAATTGTCTCTATTTGGAAACTGATGGTGGTCTCGGTACTCGTAGTAAATTTAATGTGGCTCGGATTATCAGGTTCCTCTTTGCATTTTTACAAAGTATCTCGCTGTCCAAACTTTATGCTCAAATTATAGAACTTGTAACCTTCTCGGTTTGATCCATCCTCTGGCCACGCTGTTCGTTGTCCGCTCTCAAATTTTGACTTCCTCACCCGACTACAACACCTGACCGACTGCGTTCTAGAAAGTCTCGCGGACCAAACCAAGTCCGCCTGTACATTGTTGTCATTGAAGATTTGTACCGCCAACAATCCATCATAACTATCCAATTATTAAAATCATTAATGGCCACTAATTAGTATTACAATAGAATGGAACGTTTCCTTCTTCATACAGTCAAAATCCATTGCATTGCAAATAATTGATGTCTTGTATATTAAAGCAACCGGAATCACGTGAGATGATCCCTGAATTGCTGAATTAGATGAATCACTAGGCCATGAGCTTTAGGAGGACAAATCTTCACAGATATGGAATGCTATATACCTCATTTTGCACTGTTCCAACCATCCAGTAATTTCATACCGTCTTAGATCAGTCTGAATCCGCAGTCAATGGAGACTCCTTCTAATGAAAGGACCAAGAATTCGAGGAAGCTGATGTTTGTGAATTGCTAGATTCAGGACTCACAATGACGTAAGTACTGTCGATACAGAAAAAATGTTCGTCATTGATCCCGGACAAAGGGATCTACACGGAATCGTTTGGCGACATTACTCCAAGGGCCAAACCTCGCGACTCGTACGTCACTGCACGTGTTCCAGGATCAAAACTCAGCGAGTCTCGGACATGGTTTTTATGTAGACGATTGTCTTTTTGTATGCGACTGTCCTGGGGAGTTGTTGCAAGAAGTGAAGGGTGCCTTGTCAGCAGACTCACGCTGTGAACCCTGGAGCTGATTTGGAATTGAGGAAGAAAAGGAGATCTATGAATGATCCGGAAGGTTTTAAGGTGTAAACAAATTGAGGAAAGAGGGTACTGTGGAGTGTAGGTTCGCCTGAGGCTTATCAGGGAACACTCGGAGGTTTCACCAGTCAAGACACACGATGTAAAGTGTGTCTACAGTTCCATAAACTAGCTGTAAGAGGTGAAGGAAGAGAGTAGAATAGAAAGGAAGACAACTAGGAATAGGCCCCGTGGGGCTTCGATGGTGGAAGCAGATAGTCTGTCGAGGGCTTGGTAGCCTGACGTATCTAAAGGTAGCGCGTCCTCCCGTGGGCCTTGGCAAAAATGCACGCGCTGGTGTCAAATCCTGATTGAGGCCCATTTGAAAATACCCTAGACAATGATGGAAGACACCGGTAGAGCCCACCACTAAGACTAATCGGTTTTGAATTTACATTCGAAACAAACTATGATGCCGTTGTTTCTATAGTCCGCAAGTGAAGAAGCGACAACCCAAATATTTTTTGTTTCATCGTCCGATGATTTGAACTGTAAACATTTGAGAACATAATAAATACTGGCTTACGAAGTCAACCTGTCGAGTGGTCAAAACCAAGTAACGCGCATGTTTGATCCACTTGGCTTGGTACAAGACCGTAGTACCGGCAAAATTAATTATGCAAAAATTATGCCAAGTTAGGATGGCATGGGCTCATGACCTTCCAGAAGAGTTGGTCTCACAATGGCGTCACTACGTAGAACCTTTAAGCCACTTGACGCGCATAAAATTGACAGCAATCTAAAGGATCGGAACGAAATTCCAGCTCAATATCAACTGAATGCTTCTCAAACCCTCCATGGTGCTTCTTCTCACCTACGAGTACGGTACGCGTCAGGAAAAATACCATCCAGTTTAATTGCAACTCATTCCAGGACAACAGCGATCAAGGCTCAAACCATGCCCCAGACTCGAACTGAATGAGGAGCACAATTGTGCAATATTCCAGAAATTCCTTTCCTTAGCCAACGCTTATGGTGCGACTACGGTCGTTCCAGGGTGCTAGCGCAGCCAGAGCTCCTCCACACCAATGTATATCGGAGACCGTGTTCGGCAAATTACAGGTGTTACTAACGAAATCTTGTGGAATCGTGTTGCGTACGCAGAGAATCCACAGAGGATCCACGCCGAAGAAACGTCAGATTAATTCCAATGGTCCGAGTAAAACAATGGCCGGTCCTCGACGCCTACGCGATTCTACAGAGAGCCAAAGGGTAAGTGTTCTCGGTGCTCAGGATGCAGACAGTAGGAGGAACAGTTCGCCCCGCAGGTACGCACACATGTCACAACAGACCCGGGTAGTTGGATGCTGCTCAAGATTTACTGATAATTGTACGAGGAAACTCGACATGAGGAGGACTGTCCGAGCGTGGTGACGTCTAGTCTAAGCACCGTGCAAGCAGAAGCAATTCTTAAAGAAGTAAACAAAAGGAATGGTCTCTGACTGTCGCCCTTCATCCCTTTCTAGATAAATCACAATTATTCAGAGCAGGAGGACGCTTGCAGTCTGCAGATTTGGCGTATGAAAAGTAAACATCAAATTAATCATAAATTTATATATATGCTGATACACCAATAGCACATTAATATCTCCTCGCTGGACCTCAAACTTTGATAAATCAAATTATTTTCTTTTAATATCATATGACAAAGCTTTTATCCTAAGATTATTTTTTGGTTAAATGTAGTCACACTATACACTAATTGAAAATATGGAATGGGTTAGGAGGTGCCAGAGTGTTCTGGGGGAAGGATGAGGTCGATGGGGCGTTTCCTCTTGAGGTGACGTGAATGTAGGGGTGAAGGGAGTGTTGCTATAGAATTGCTGGAGCGTGGTGTTAGGGTGGTTGAAGGTGCTTTTGATTAGTGAGGTTACAGATTTCGTGATTAGGGAATTGACTTAGGGAAATTTAATGTAGTGGTGGATGATGGAATTACTGTGGTCCCAGGGAGAGTTTAAGGTGGTGCGAAGGATTATGTCTTGTTTCGTATGGGTTTTGGCTGTTGCTCCCCATATGGATGAGGCGTAGGACCTGGTGGGTTGTATTAAGCAGAGATATACTAAGCTTTTTCTGCTGCGAGTGAGTGGGGATTTTCTGTTTAGGAGAGTTAAATGAAATGAGACAAAGGGTTTGGTTGCTCCAAGGCTTGAGAACAATTAAATCCGCACTCCACCATTGTGTTGTTTGCTTCAGGAGGAAACCGAAGCTGCGGATATGAACCAATGCCACCATTGCCTAAGGTCCGGCTACATCTTGTATCGTCGGCATTTACTACCCCGGACCTTTCCTCAAACGTAAAGAACAACGTCTTTGTGTGCTTCTGTCACTAACCACTTATTATTTCCAAACACCTGAAGTATATTATAATATAAGTTTAATAACTACAATCGATATATTACAATAAATATTTTAACTGAACTTCAGTCCAACTGCGCAGTGTTTGATTCCAGCGGCAGTTTTACAGGGAAGGAGACTTGAAGCCGGACAGGAACTTCCTGTTTTTCACCTGAGTACGTTGAAATAATCTTATTTTTAACAGACTGCGGTCGCTGACAGTGTTATCTGGAAACCACAGCGACTTCTGGGTGGAAGACACGGAGGAAGACTTTTGGTGTTATTCTGCACTCAAGATGAGCCGCGTCGTCCTCGTCCTCGTGGCTCTGGCGATCTTCAACGCAGCAGCAGCAGCAGCTACAGACGATCTTACAACGGTGAGTCCATCGTAAAGGGTTCCTCAAGTCACAATCCCTTCACCATTCAGCCTAAGTCTCAATCCTTCGATCTTGAGACGACGTTGTGGCCAATGAGATCCTCAACATCTGCAACTTTCCCCGTGTAAGAGTTGTTGGTCTCCTCCATGGTAACTTTTCAGCTTCCCTCCATAACTCTGACGTTCGTGCGTCTCCTGGAGGCTTCATCTCTGTAATAATTGTATTCGTACTTTAACTTTCACCTTCAGCAGCTGACTTGTTGAACTGTAGACGAGATCATTTAAAAGTAATTTGCTTTATGTTGCAGTTGGACGACCTTTACCTTGACAAGGACGGAGAAAACATACACGACCGATTATTACATCTGAGGTCATTTCTAACTGAAGAAATACATCAGATATTTTATAATGATACACTGTTGAACGTCACGGATGAGGTGAGTCCACTACAGGATAAGAAACTTTTTAAAATTTCAATTCACAGAACTTGAGTCGCTTTTGAGTTTAGTCAATCGACAAATGCAGTTGTGTCGTCCTAGGCCTTTCGTAGGACCTGAGGAAAGGGACAAGGATCCCAGACAGGTTGTGTGCTATTTACATGATCACTTATTTGTCTTTCATATTAATTATTTTCAGTCAGACGTAATTTCTTTGATTTTAACAGAACTTGAGTCAAGAATTAGTCATACGCTTTATTTCTTGTCACAACGATGAATTTAATTAAGAAACATTCACAGCCAGATGCAACATCAGTGGTAGAGGACGGGGTTCCTGTGCTCCACCACAGGGGAAAATTCCTGAGCGTAATGGTTCATTTCATACGTTGGTTGGTCAGTCCAAAGAAGCGCATATTTAAAAAAAAATGATAGCAATCGTTTTTGCGGTATTAATTTTGACCCCAACTCTGCACCTTCTCCCCTCCTGGTCTCTGCACCACGTCGCTGCACCTGGAGACAGCCAGCGCTCCTCGCGGTGCCGTGGTCAGATTCTTGTGAGGGGATTCCTCTAGATTCAAATAAATATGCTTATCCTAGTCATCTAATTTAAGTAACAATTTTCCTCTTTCCCAGATTATTCCATACATGGAAACTATAAATTTAAATATATTGGCAGAAATAGCATCTGATTTGGGCAACGTCACTCTGCAGTCTATATACGAAGACCTAAACCATCATTGTGCTGAATATTTGGACAAACAGATTGAAGACCTCAGAGTCCAACTAAGCGTAAGTACAGCTTCCTCCACATTCAGGAGCATTCCTCCTCTTCATTCAGACTGTGGTAATTATTATTATCCCTATGGTTGTTGCAGGATGTGACGTGTGTGAGGAAGCGTTTGGGAAAAACGTTGGCACTAAAGTTAATCAGCGGCGTCAAAGTGGGTCTGCAGAAGTGGTCCCGTGCGTGCAGCCAACACCTGCTGCCTCTCTGCTCGGGGACTCACGCCAACTGCACCCTGGCCTACGAGGAACAAGTTAGGAATACTATTATTAGTAACTTTGAAGAACTGCATGAACTAGGAGATACAGAAGAGACTACGCCTCTAGGAATCATAGAGGAAATCATTACGAAGAAATTTCTGTTTGTGATGATACCACACACCTCTGCAGCAATTTACTTAAACATAATGTCGTCTTACATGTCGTCCTCACGGTCCATCGAGCCCTTTGTGATAGAGAATCTGCTACAATCTACGGGCTTTAAGAAAATCGGAAGAAAATTCTTCGAGTACGCCAGCTTCACTCAATCACAAGATGACGTCACTTGGGGGATAGTCAGGTCCAACGACGGTAGCGTGGATCATCCTTGTTCCAACTACAGAGACATCTACCAGCCGGGTTCAAACGAGTTTTATCAATACTTCGTAGAATGCTACTCTGAGAATATTTACCTATCAACTTCCGATCTTATTCGTTGTGTTCAAAGAGACCCGAATTCTAAACCTTTGACTTGGGCCACGGCTCCTTCTCTCTACTTCCATTCCCAGTGTCTTTGTCTCGCCTACAACGGCACCGGATGTGGCGTGAAACCTCCTCATGGTGTCGATCCCCGAATTTATTGCTTGTCCGTGTTACTGAGGGACTTCCAGAAACAAGTCTCGCACAGGCCAGCAGTCACCTACCTCGACTACGCCTTCCTGACCAGAGTTCCCGTCTGCCAGTTCACTAAACTTCTCCAAATAGACTTCACAAAAGAGTGTGAAGATTCTAAAGATGATAAAAGCCTTTATTCTATCCGTTCGGTGCAATGTTACTACAAAGACGTAGTCAACAAGCACTTGAATTGTTCGGAAACTCCACTTGTTAGTACTTTCACCGTCACTGAACTCTGCAGTCTGCAGCTCTTCACGCAGTACGTTGTCTGTGAAGGTGACGTCGAGGTTCCTGTTCCTTACTACGGGGTCGGTGATTCGACACTGGTCCTTTTCCTGACGTTCCTCGACGTCGCGGTGCGCGTCCTCGCCCTGGTCACGTACCTCGCCTGTCCGCAGCTCCGCAACCTTCCAGGGAAGCTGCTGATAGGCTACCAGGTGACGGCGCTGCTGAGACTCCTCGTGGTGCGGGCGAGTCTCGCGGACATGGCGCTGGCCGTGCGCCTCGACGTCGCTTTGGACCTGTCCTCCACCTTGTGCCTCACCTCCTACCTACACTTCCTCACGACGTCCATCATGACTTTGCGACTTCCAGACTCTCTGAGCCGTGGTGAAGGTCGTATGGTTCTTCTGCGTTACGCGCTGTTAGGATGGGCCTTGCCGGCGGCGTTGTCCCCGGCTTTTTTCTGGATGGACGAGGCCCTCGACAGTCGCGTGCAGATCGGCCAGCTGCTCTTTGTCCTCTGCAACTACGTCGCCCTCTTCGGCAACCTCTACATGTTCTACAAAAACTTACAATTCTACTCCGACGTCAAGAAAAATGCTCTTCAGCTTCGGGAAGGCGTCACCGCGCGCAGCGTCTTCGCTGATCTCTTCACCTTCGCACTAAAGACGTCGGTGCTGTCAGGGGCGGGGATCACCTTCAGGCTGGTCTTCACGCAGATCCAAGGCCTGGAGCACCTGCTGGGCTACTACCACGCTCTGGGCACGCTCCAGGGGCTGCTGTTATTCGTCCTCTACGGCTGCAACAGCGAAGCCCGCGCATTCTGGAACCTCGCCGTCTTCACAAAACTCCCTCTGTGGTGTCGTCGCGAAAACACAATTGTTTAGAAATATTCTGTATTGTTTTAATAATAAATAGAATTTCGATCCAGTTCGTTGGTCCCCTCTTTCCTTTACGTTACACCTGATGGATCACCAATCGGTGTTGATATGGGATCATGTCGTAATATAATAAGTAAATTCTGTACAGTGACTGAAGTACTACAAAGATAAGCACGGGAACATTTTTTACATTTATTCTTTTACGTAGATTAGAGCGTTGCGCCTTTCTACTGAAATTATAATAATTGGTGGAATTAAACAGCCAAAGCGTCCTCTTACTATTTCGAAAATCATGACGAGTTGTCTGAAAAACTTGATGATTCACTGAAATTTTAAAACTGACTGAATTTTTTCGACGTTAACTTCATTTTAAAAATAAATATATTGTAACATGATGAATTTTTTGATACTTAATAATAGACTTGATAATTATTTTTGAGTAATATTCAATGTAGAAATTATTAATATCTGTGTTTTTGTAAAGAATGATTGTGATCTTTGCCTTTCTGGTTTGCCTTTGCCTGTTAGTGGTAAGGAAAAGTTTGATATGGGGTTTTGGTGGGAGGATCGTAATGCTTTACAGAGAAATATATTACATATTGAGTGGAATTATTCGAGCTTTCTTCTTCAAGGTGACATTAAAACATAATTGAAACAATCTTTAACTGTAATTTAAAGACCGATTTAAACAATTCTGATGACAATGTTAGAAGAAGTACAAGTCTGCACTTTGTGTTTTACATCATCGTTGGTAAAATAATTGTGTGGTATTACCACGATTAAATAATTCCAAGTGTACTGAAATTTATACCAACACTAATAATTTATTTGAATCTTTAAACGACATAATTATTGGTGCTTTGGAAAAAATACGACTATTCATCCTTCAATAATATTTATATTACACATTTATACAAAGGTTGGCACAGAAAGCTAATGGCTGCAACAAAACAGGGAGAATGACCTCTACCAGAAGAACAAAATGAGTACAAAAATGTCCCACCCTCTAAGATCAGTAACCAAAGAAGCCTCTCAATGTCTCTGAACCATAACCGTAACTCCCTCCATGATCTATCCAGATCAAAACACAGAAAATAATAATAGTGAAAAAAAACTGCACTTATTTAGGTAAAAGGCATAGTTTGCAACGTCACCACGTGCTGTTTTTACCTTGTCACGTGCACCAAACCATCAGTCCCAGGAAACACCTCAATCACTCTGCCTAGCCTCCAGCACTATTGAGGCAAGTTGTTGTCCATCACATTCAGAAATGCTCCTAGATTTGTTGAATATTCTGCCACAAGGAAAGTCTACCAATGGGTATTAAAAGAAATGAATGCTCAGAGACAAACGTTATAGGGTGACCAATAAAGAAATGCCAGGAGTGAGAGGAGTCAAGCAACGGGGACCGTCAGAGTTTGTATATAATGACGTAGTCTTCAAGCACCCTTCCACCTGTGATAGCAAGGTAGCATATTCTTCAAAATTTAAAATATATTCTCCAATCACCTTCTTCAAATGTGACATCATGGATTTTAAGCCACCCTCCCACAAACCACCAAAGTGAGGGGATCATGGAGGACTAAATTTTGAATTAATGCCTTCAGTGAGGCCATATTGAATAGTTCCTTGTTATACAGCAGATTACCACAAAAATTTGTTCAAAACAGATGCATCAACAATATATTTGTGCCATTATCATAAAGTATTTATTTAAATTTGCCTCTTTCTGGCTCTAAATCTCTTCATTGCTGCAAAAAATTCTGTTAAAGTTGGGTCTGACAACAACTCCATATGGACAGCCTTTGTCGAGAAACACAAAATATGCAATGTAGCCACATGCAAGGCCTTTACTGCAACCACATCCAGTTTTTAGTTTAACTGGTCCAGAATAATCTACATCCTTGAACTCAAATAGGAACAAAGGTCTCACTCTTGCAGCAGGAGGTTGACCCATAAATGGATTAACTGAAGCTGTTTCTAATCTAAACATGTGATACAGGAATATAGGATTCTTCTAATGACACAGGAAACCAATATTTCATCTGTAATGATGACAAAACAGATTGAGCACCTGCATGAAATAATTAAATATGCGAGTTTATAATCATAAGCTTTGCAAGGTGATGTTAGGCTGTTACATTTAATTGATCTATGAATTAAGGACCACTTGCAACAGGTTTGACAGCATCACTGCACTGCAAAGTTCCAATCGAGGCAAAGATTGTTGCTTTATGGGAAGTAATTAGGTTTACAATTACAGAAACATCTATAGATGTAGATTTTAAGTATAAACAGACGCCATAAGCAAGCTGTGAAGTTGAATTGGGATTGGAGTGTCAGCATTAATCAAATTTTTATCAATTGCAATATCATTTAGACAAGGGAAATTATTATAGAATTTGTTCCAATCTCTTTCAAAAGCTGACGGCAAAAATTTCATCCCAACCCAATTTTATTGATGATAAATGGTGCATGAGTAATTTACACTTGATGACCACAAGGGCTGACAGACCAAGAGGATAAAAAATTAATGAATAACAAATTTCATTTTATTATTTATCATTGTTTTTTTTATTATTTTGCAATAAAAACAATCTGTCCTTTTATTAATAAATATTAATCTTAGTGGACAGTCTGCAGGACTTTCCAATGGAAGGATACAAAAACTCACAAGAAACTACAGAAATGTTGCAGTTCAGAACATACCAAATGTCCCACAAATGAAGGAGGCTGTCTCTGCTACTCTCTGTCACTGTATGTCAACTGATGTAAAAGCACAACACAAGAAATGTCCTCAAGCTTCTGGTGTTTCTATAACAGAAGCATCGCTACAATAACCAAACCACAAAGCCACGACAAAAGGAAGGCAAAGTTGTCAGAGCCATTAGTATATAAAATAATTACTAATTATCAGAGGCTGGATTCTGATGACCTTCATCCGGATGTGAACGTGGTGGCAGACAGAATCAGAATGAATCCCTTCGTCCACTCTGGAGGAAATGCCCCAAATAAATTTTTGTGTCTCGTCATAGCTGAGGCTGAATTCAACATGGGCACCACTACAACAGTTCACATGAAGTCTTCATTACACAGAAGACCAGTTTGTGAAGTGACAGGTAGAACTCAACAGGAACATGATACCCGAAGAAACTGAAAAGAAACCATCATCAAGATTGAAGAGAAAATTCAGTAAATTAAAAAAGGAAGCTACAAAACATAATAAAGAAGGGAAGTTTTAATAGAAATGGTTCTCTGGAAATTAATAAATATATTATTTTAAATAAAAAAAAAGTTTATCTCCTCTTCATGTATTCAAGTACACAAAACCTTTTATGCATCACATATATTAAGATATTGTTATCAAATATGTTGTAAATAATCTAACAGATAATATGTTGAATCCCAATTATTGCTTTAAAATAGTTTAAGAGAAATAACGTTTCAAAGAGAAGAAAATCGTCATTTTACAAGTAATCGAATTCAATTAACAGATTAAAAAAAATTTCTCTGCTCCTTTTGGTTCAATTTCAAAGCTAATAAGACAAAATTTTAATACAACAGGTTATTATTTACAGAAATTTCGTTTTTCAGTCCCAGTGTCGCTCATGAGATAAGCAGGAACAAGGGGAGCAAATTCTAGGTTTAACGTGACCCTGAGTAACCACTTGTGTTTCTAGTTTTACCTGATTGCCTGAAGACTTCGCAGATATTACCGTAGTCCAAGATATTCCGTACTCACAGATGTTACACTCCGTTGTTACTCCCACAGACACTCTGGCCACTACACGCATCATGCTTCTAATTTCCCTCGTCGCCATTTGTTGACGTTGGTACCGCAGGGGCGAGGCTGGGGGGGCGCCACGTGGCGTTGCGACAATGCATTGGGTTGGAACGCGATTGTTATCACTCCACAACTATCTCAATAAACAAACAATCTTATTTTAATACATAATCCTTGTAAAGTAGTTTACGTTTTGCTGTCTTTGCCTTTCCTGTATTCTACTGTTGCTGAAGTAAAAGTGTTTTTTATTAATAAAATCTAACAATGCTTATACGTTTAAAACATTCGAAAACAGAAACATTTATCGTTGTGATTGTTTGTCTGTGGCGCAGTGAAACATTATTATTAGCTCTGGGTTGGACATTAAACATTCCTGAATAAGGGCACAACAACATGGCGACGAGTGGAGGAAACAAGAATTATCGAATTCAGCCTCTTCGCAAGGAGAATTATCAACACTGGGCATCCTGGGCACAACAATTAACGAACAAGCAGCCACCACGCCAAACTCAATAATTGCTAAGTTCCCTTATTGTTACGCCAAGACTTCTGCTGTCCCACTGTCGTTGCGGTTTCTACGTTCTTGTGTTTCGTCAACAGACGCGTCAAGTTGTTTTTATTTATTTATGTTATCCCTTTCTCTGTCTGTATTTGGCTGTCTTCATTATTATGTGATGTAAGATTGCAAGAAGTGATTGAGTGTGCAACACAGCAGAGATACGTTGATCCTCAAGTGAGGGATTAAAGCACAAACCTCCTTCAACACCATCATTAATAAAGACGTAGCACCACCATATCCGAACCCTAACGATGATTCCCATAAATACACCGCAATAAATACAAACATCTCTAATACTAATCATCAGCTGTAATGAATAAAATATATAACCACAGGTAAGTCAAGAAGAAACAACATCAAGGTCAACTTGGTCAAAATAAAGTTGTCTTAATGTATTTAAAGGGAAAAAAATTCCGATCCATTTACATCTTAACAAGGATCCTACATATAATTTTTTTTATAAATAAAGTTATATCTTTTATATTCTTTAAAAATGAAACCATTTTTATTATGAAGAATTACTCTTCACGTATTTACCAAGGGGCCGCAGCTGCCAGAGGAACTGCACTTCTGGAACGTTTAGTATTACCTTAAAATGCAGGGAGGAGATGACGGAAGAGAGCTTCATGGATGCTGTGGAGGAATTGGCAGGTATTAGTAGTGATGGTGGCAATGACTTGTTGGGCATTGTGCAGCTCCGTAACAGAGTTCCCCAGTCTTTAGTTTACTCAACCCAAATAACAATAATAATACGTCATTTATATAAGCAAAGTAGTTGTTTAATTTAATGTAATATTTTTATGAACAATTAAGGAGACAATAGTTGGTGATTGATAATTGTTTACCCATAACCCCCGATTTAATTCCAATCTACCCAGCTTCACGTTATTTTCACGTGACGCAACACCAACCCCCCCACCCCTAAGCGTGCGCCCCTACCTCGGCGACAGGGATTGCAGTTATTCACAGGGAATATCTACCGATATATATTATGAAGTAAAATGTCGCCAAAAATATTTATTGGACGCAACGTTGGTCAATTAACATGTTTGAAAATTTCTACCTCTGTTCAACGTCACCCGTGGGGATTTAAGTGCTAATTGAATGTCGTAATTAATCTCAGCGGCATCCGTAACCTCGGATTCGATTTCTATATCGGTATTTTGCGTTATTTTTATGTAATGCAACTCCACCCTACCCTTCGTGGTTCGATCCTCTCAAGTCGACAGCGGTTGTAAATACACAGGATATATTAAAAAATATTATTAGTGTCATAAACTTCGCTAAATATTAATTTGACATAAATATTGATAGGTTAACATTTTCGAATATTTCTACCCCCACCCACGTCCGCCCAGCACCACCCATTCACGGCCACCTCTACACGTTTCCCAGGTTGCCACAAATGAATTCAGCGACATCCATAACCCAGATTTGTCTCTAATTTCGGTTGTTTTCGCGTTTGTTTTCTGGTAACTCCCCTCCACACCTTCCCGTGCTCGTCCCCAATACCAAAAGGTGTTGAAATTATACACAAACAACGTTGTAGAAATGTTAATCAATGCTAAAAATAAGTGTGGACCTCGATTGCATGTTTAAAAATTTCCACCCCCCATCACCCCGTCCCTGGGCGTTAAATGGACAATTGAATGTCATAATAAAACTCAGCGGCATCCATAAACCCCGATTCTACTCCAATCTTGATTGTTTTGCGTTATTTTTATGTAATGACCGTCCACTCCCACCTCTAAGGGCAGCTCCACTCCCAATCCTGATAGGGGTTAAAATTATACAAGCAGACCATGTAGAATAATTTTATTAATCTCATTGATACTGAAATATATTTATTCCACGCAATAAACAAATTTAATAACATGTTTAATCATTTCTACCCCCGCCAATCTCCTCTAACCTCAGTCAACACTCGGGCATTGCCGAGATTGTCATAAATAAACTCAGCGACATCCATTACCTACAATGTCGATTATTTGAGCATTATGTTTTAGTAACTTCCCTCGACCTCCACCTGCTCCTCGTGTCGCAAGTGGTGAAATTATACACACATAAAAAGGGGTAGAAATACTATCAATCTAATAAACCCTAAAATATATTTATTCAACGCTAATATCGGCCTTGATTTCATGTTTCAAAATTTCAACACCCGTGACCCTCAACCCCACGGGGTTAAATGTCCAAATGAATGTCATTATTAAACTCGGGGATATCCATAATCCTGGATTTGACTTCCATCTCGGTTGTATTAGCGATACTTCCTTTTAACACCCCATCCAACCTCACCCCTAGGGTGTTCCTTTCCCATGCCTTGGCACAAACACTATTAATCACTTTTCCCCGAAAATATTTATCTGAATCAAATATCGGTCGTGTTAGTCTGTTTGAAAAATTCCACCCCGCCCACCCCTGCCTAATGGGGTAAAATGCTATGTTGAATGTCATAATGAAACTCAGTGACATCCATAACCAGGTGGGTTGTATTAAGCAGAGATCTACTAAGCGTTTTGTGCTGCGGGTGAGTGGGGATTTGCTGTTTAGGAGAGTTAAATCTAATGAGACAAAGGGTTTGGGTGCTCAAAGGCTTGAGAACAATGGAACGCGCTCTGCACCATTGTGTAATTTGTTTCAGGAGGAAATCAAAGTGCGGATATGAACCAATGCCACCATGGCCTAAGGTCCGTCTACATCCTGTGAGGGCTTTCTGTAACGTCGTCATTGACTACCCTGGACCTTTCCTCATACGTAAAGGACAACGTCTTTGTGTGCTTCTGTCACTAAACCTGTGCCCCTCCAATTTTCTGCCTCGATCCTGTTTATCTTTTCTGGTACCTTCAGTCACTAACCACTTATTATTTCCAAACACCTGAAGTAAATGACTTGATTCATTGTAATATATTATAAGATAAGTTAATAACTACAATCGATAATTTACAATAAATATCTTTTAACTTCAGTCCAACTGCGCAGTGTTTGATTCCAGCGGAAATTTTACAGGGAAGGAAACTTAAAGCCTGACAGGAACTTCCTGTATTTACCGTGAGTTTGATTAAATAATTTTATTATTAACAGACTGTGGTCGCTGACAGAGTTATCTGAAAACCACAGCGATTTCTGAAAATATATTTATCTGCGTGAGGAAAAAGTTTCCTGTTATTCCGCACTCAAGATGGGCCGCGTCGTCCTCGCCCTCGTGGCTCTGGCAATCTTCAACGCAGCAGCAGCAGCAGCTACAAACGATACTAGAACGGTGAGTCCATCGTAAAAGGTTCCTCAAGTGACAATCCCTTCACCATTCGGCCTGAATCTCTCTCCCTCCATCTTGAGACGACGTTGTGGCCAATCAGTCCCGCAACATGTGCAACTTTCTCCGTAGTTGACGTGTAAGAGTTGTTGGTCTCCTCCACGGTAACATTTAAGCTACCCTCCAGAACTGTGACGTTCCTGCGTCTCCTGGAGGCTTCATCTTTGTAATAATTCTACTCGTAATTTATCTTTCACCTTCAGCAACTGACTTGTTGAACTGTAGTCGAGATCATTTAAAAGTAATTTCCTTTATGTTGCAGTTGGATGACCTTTTCCTTGACAAGGACGGAGAAAACATACAGGAACTATTATTAAGTCTGAGGTCCGAAGTTGCTGATAAAATACATCAGATATTATATATTGATACGCAGTTTAACGTCACGAGACTGCCCATGGCGGCCGAGGTGAGTCCACAATCAGGAAAAGACAATGAATTTAATTAAGAAACATTCACAGCCAGAAGCAACATCACTGGTAGAGGACGGGGTTCTTCCAAACAGAAGTTCCTGTGCTCCACCACAGGGGAAAATTCTTGAGCGTAACTGTTTCATCACAGTCCAAAGAGGCGCAAATATTAAAGAAAAATTTTATAGAAATTCTGCAAATAGTTTTTGGGGATTAATTTTGACACTAACTCTGCACCTTCTCCCCTCCTGGTCTCTGCACCACGTGACTGCACCTGGAGACAAGCAGCGCTCCTCGCGGTGCCGTGGTCAGATTCTTGTGAGGGGATTCCTCTAGATTAAAATAAATATGCATATCCGAAACGTCCAATTTAACAATTAATTTTTCTCTTTCCCAGATTCTTCAATACATAGAAACTATATACTCAAAATTTATGCCAGAATTCCGATCAGATTTGGGCAACGTCACTGTGGACTCAATTTACGAGGACCTCAACCAACATTGCGCTCAATATTTGGACAAACCGATTGAGAACCTCAGAGTCCAACTAAGCGTGAGTACAGCTTCCTCCACATTCAGTAGCATTCCTCCTCATTACTCAGACTCTGGAACACCAGAAAGTTGCACGAAAAGTTTTACATATTCCTCATTGGTAATTATTATCACTATGGATATTCCAGGATATGACGTGTGTGAGGAAGCGTTTGGGAAAAACGTTGGCACTAAAGTTAATCAAGGACGTCGAAGTGGGTCTGCAGAAGTGGTCCCGTGCGTGCAGCCAACACCTGCTGCCTCTCTGCTCGGGGACTCACGCCAGCTGCACCCTGGCCTACGAGGAACAAGTTAGGAATACTATTATTAGTAACTTTGAAGAACTGCAAGAACTAGAAGTTATAAATGAGACTACGCCTCTAGACATAATAGGGGATTTCTTTATGAGTAAATGGATGTTTGTGATGATACCACACCAATCTGCAGCAATTTACTTAAACATAATGTCGTCTTACATTTCTTCCTCACCGTCCATCCAGCCCTTTGTGATGGAGAATCTGCTACAATCTTCGGGCTTTAAGAAAGCCGGAAGAGAATTCTTCGAGTACGCCAGCTTCTCTCAATCACAAGATGACGTCACTTGGGGGATAGTCAGGTCCAACGACGGTATCGTGGATCATCCTTGTTCGACCTACAGAGACTTCTACCACCCGGGTTCAAACGAGTTTTATCAATACTTCGTAGAATGCTACTCTGAGAATATTTACCTATCAACTTCCGATCTAATTCGTTGTGTTCAAAGAGACCCGAATTCTAAACCTTTGATTTGGTCCACGGCTCCTTCTGTCTACTTCCATTCCCAGTGTCTTTGTCTCGCCTACAACGGCACCGGATGTGGCGTGAAACCTTCTCATGGTGTCGATCCCCGACTTTATTGCTTGTCCGTGTTACTGAGGGACTTCCGGAAACAAGTCTCGCACAGGCCAGCAGTCACTTACCTCGACTACGCCTTCATGACCAGAGTTCCCGTCTGCCAGTTCACTAAACTTCTCCAAATAGACTTCACAAAAGAGTGTGAAGATTCTAAAGATGATAAAAGCCTTCATTCTATCCTTTCGGTGCAATGTTACTACAAAGACGTAGTAAACAAGCACCTGAATTGTTCGAAAACTCCACTTGTTAGTACTTTCAACGCCACTGAGCTCTGCCGTCTGCAGCTTTTCACGCAGTACGTGGTCTGCGAAGGTGACGTCGAGGTTCCTGTTCCTTACTACGGGGTCGGGGATTCTACACTGGTCCTTTTCCTGACGTTCATCGACGTCGCGGTGCGTGGCCTCGCCCTGGTCACGTACCTCGCCTGTCCTCAGCTCCGCAACCTTCCAGGGAAGCTGCTGATAGGCTACCAGGTGACGGCGCTGCTGAGACTCCTCGTGGTGCGGGCGAGTCTCGCGGACATGGCGCTGGCCGTGCGCCTCGACGTCGCCATGGACCTGTCCTCCACCTTGTGCCTCACCTCCTACTTGCACTTCCTTACGACGTCCATCATGACTTTACGACTGCCAGACTCTCTGAGCCGTGATGAAGGTCGTATGGTTCTTCTGCGTTACGCGATGTTAGGATGGGCCTTGCCGGCGGCGTTGGCCGCTGCTTTCTTCTCCATGGACGAGGCCCTGGACAGTAGCGTGCAGATTGGTCAACTTCTCTTTGTACTCTGTACCTACGTTGCACTCTTCGGCAATCTCTACATGTTCTACAAAAACTTACAATTCTACTACGACGTCAAGAAAAACACTATTCAGCTTCGGGAAGGCGTCACGGCGCGCAGCGTCTTCGCTGATCTCTTCACCTTCGCGTTGAAGACGTCACTCCTTTCAGGGGCGGGGATCACCTTCAGGCTGGTCTTCACGCAGATTCAAGGCCTGGAGCACCTGCTGGGCTACTACCACGCTCTGGGCACGCTCCAGGGGCTGCTGTTCTTCGTCCTCTACGGCTGCAACAGCGAAGGACGCGCCTTCTGGAAGCTCGTCGTCTTCACAAAACTCCTTCTGTGGTGTCGTCGGGAAAACACTATTGTTTAAATATATATTGTATTGTTAAAATAATAAATTGTAATTTCTATCCAGTGCATTTGTCCCCTCTTTTTTCACGTCACTTCTGATGGCCATCCAATGGATGTTGATAATGCCTAATATATTAATTAGTTGCCGATTAGTTACAAAAGATAAAATTCTACTTTTCTCTTGCCCCTGAATGACCTTTTGATTACACTATTCTGTCATTTCTTCTTTACCAGGTTATCTAAAGCGTTAGAAAGTTAAAAAACAAGATTTCAGTCCTCCACTTTGCCATATTTACGGCCAAACACATCACCGGACACGTCTCCAACGTTCCTTCTACAAACGTTTCGTCCAAGATCTACCAGCCAAGGCTCGAACCAGGCGCTCCCTTTGCTGAGACTGAACTTAACTTCACTGCTCCTCTTCGTATCGCCGCCTGCAGACTGTCTGTTCTCTCCACGGCGCTTTCCACCTCATACATTGTCGACAACAATACTCTGAAAACCCCACATTGTTATGTATCGCCGACTGTTGCCTACAACGCCTGAGGCGCAACAATACCCTGACAATGCATGTTTTTAAAGAAATTATAAACAATCCTTCCATCTTACACGTTGGTTGTCAACGCAATCTACTACAACATGAATCAGTCTTGAATTATTCAAGCAGCCTTGGGCCATATTCACCTGTAATCAATTTTATAAACCTCAAACCATACAACAGTTTCCATGGTTTTAACTTGAGGTCTACAAGATTCCGTTAATACAAATTCTGACAAGTCCTGAAGCTAACTCCTTCGTCACTAGATGTAAAAATAATTTACCACGTCATCGTTTGTTCACCTTCTACTGTCTACAGCCAGCGGGCCAAGTTGTCGTTGCCTCTTCTGCCATCTATCGTGGAATTTAATAAACAACTACTATTTTTTTATAATAGAAATTAATTGAGTAATTTGTTATTGTATTATTCTAACGTTAGAGAAGAATTTTCTATACATAATTAAATTTAAATTTTGTTGAATCTTTGTTTTTGTTTTTTATTCTTGAGGATTTCATTGTTTCCTTGTAATGACTTCATCATACCAGGTTCTAACACCACCTTTCCCATTTCGTGCATTCATAGTTTTATCCAAGCTTTCAAGTATGTAAAGTCCTTCAAGGATTCGTCTCTTTAACGCCTGATGTATTATTTTTCTAGTCTATTTCGTGTTTTTCTTTCTTTGTAGCAAACTCACGCCTATTGCCACATTTGTGTCCTTGATGACTTCCTCTTTCACCACTAAGGAACTCATCGTCGATGCCCTCTTCCCTGTGGCCGAATTCGGAATCTTGTTTCCGCTCTCATACTTTAGAATAAATTCTGTCGTCAAATAAACTAAGATTACAGAATAATAAGTCCATAATCACTTTCGTGGTGTTCACTTGCAAACAGGAAAAGAAATAACAAATAAATACAGCCACAACGAGTAGGACAAGGGGCGGACGTTGACGACGACATCCACGACTAACTTTGTTTCTCCGCAAGAATTGGAGTAATCCCGAGGTTTGACCTTGTTATTATCAAGGGATTCCCCGTTGCCATAAAATGGATTCACATTACGTTTTAAGGGTTTTAGAGCGACCAGAACGTCCAAACTAATTAACGTATAAATACCAGAAGCATTTGGAGTGAGGTCCTCAACTTCTTCTAGAATTCTTGCCATAAAGTGTTTTCATGGAACACGTTACAAGGTGCAATATCTATGATATTTTTGTGTAGATATTTTTCCCCCTTCAATTATCTACTTTTTGCGTTAATACACGAAGGCAGTAACAGACGGATCTAATTATACCTTCATCAGTGGAATCCATCCTAACTTCCCGTCAACCTGAACACGGACGATTGATGCCTAAACAAATGTTTGGTTCAGAATCATTGTTACTAGACGATAATTAAACAACGGTACCATTTAGATTGCAATGAACCATACATTTAAGTATTAAACTACGCCATGATGCATTATAAACCGTCAGTGGTCATCCAAGAGTTGTGACATTATAGAAAGACATCGCAGTAAATAAAAATTATCATTTATTATTTAAACAACACAGGAAATTTCTAAACAATAGTGTTTTCACGACGACACCAGAGAGGGAGTTTTGTGAAGACGACGAGCTTCCAGAAGGCGCGGGCTTCACTGTTGCAGCCGTAGAGGAGGAAGAACAGCAGCCCCTGGAGCGTGCCCAGAGCGTGGTAGTAGCCCATCAGGTGCTCCAGGCCTTGGATCTGCGTGAAGACCAGCCTGAAGGTGATCCCCGCCCCTGACAGCAGCGACGTCTTTAGTGCGAAGGTGAAGAGATCAGCGAAGACGCTGCGCGCCGTGACGCCTTCCCGAACTCGAAGGGCGCTTTTCTTGACGTCGTAGTAGAATTGGAAGTTCATGTAGCACATGTAGAGGTTGCCAAAGAGCGCCACGTAGGTACAGAGGACAAAGAGCAGCTGGCCGATCTGCACGCGACTGTCGAGGGCCTCGTCCATCCAGAAGAAAGCCGCGGACAACGCCGCCGGCAAGGCCCATCCTAACATCGCGTAACGGATCAGCACCATACGGGCTTCACCACGGCTCAGAGAGTCTGGAAGTCGTAAAGTCATGATGGACGTCGTCAGGAAGTGTAGGTAGGAGGTGAGGCACAAGGTGGAGGACAGGTCCAAGGCGACGTCGAGGCGCACGGCCAGCGCCATGTCCGCGAGACTCGCCCGCACCACGAGGAGTCTCAGCAGCGCCGTCACCTGGTAGCCTATCAGCAGCTTCCCTGGAAGGTTGCGGAGCTGCGGACAGGCGAGGTACGTGACCAGGGCGAGGCCGCGCACCGCGACGTCGAGGAACGTCAGGACCAGGACCAGTGTCGAATCCCCGACCCCGTAGTAAGGGACGCGAACCTCGACGTCACCTTTGCTGTCACAGTAAACTAAATTAACGAATTTTTGAAGGGCGCAGAGCTCAGTGGCGTTGTAGGTATTTACTAGAGGTGTTGTCGAACAGTTGAGGTGTTTATTGACAACGTCCTTGAAGAAGCACTGCATGGAATTGGTAATATTAAAATAGTTGAATAAAAAATCGCAATCTATCTTGAAGCTTATTTGGATAAGGTTGGTGAACTGGCAGACGGGGACGCGTGACAGGAAGGCGTAGTCGAGGTAAGTCACTGCTGGTCTGTACGAGACTTGCCTTTGGAAGTCTCGTAGTAACACAGACAGGCAATAAAGACGAGGATCGACCCCTTGTGGCGCTTTGACCCCGCATTCGGTGCCGTTGAATGCGAGACAAAGACACTGGGAGTGGAAGTACAGGGAAGGAGCCGTGGACCAAGTCAATAGCGTGGAATTTGGGTCCCTGTAGAAACAACGTAAGAGATCTACAGTTGCTTGCGCCATATTGTAAAAGAAGCAATCACGAAAGATTACAGAATACTCTTCAGAGTTCCCCTGGTGTCTGTAGTACGGACAAGGACGATGCGCATTACCTACATTGGACTTGACTATCCCCCATGTGCTTTGATCTTGTGATTCTGTGAAGCTGGGGAACTTGTCAAATGCTCTTTCATTATCCGTAAAGTACGAAGAGTGTTTAATATTATTGTAGTACAAAGGCTGTCGTAGGAAGTTTTCCGTAACAAAGGGTTCGGTGGTCGGATAATAATAAAAGAAAGACGACAAATGAATTAAATGTAGGTATGCATTCACGTATGGTGTCGACAGGCACCACAATATTTCGTCTAAAAATTTTTCTATGATTCCTAGAGGCGTCGTCTCATTAGTAGGAACTATTTCATGAAGTTCTTCAAACGAACCTTTAAGCAAATTCCTAACTTGTTCCTCAAAGGCCAGCGTGCAGTTGGCGTGAACCCCTGAGCAGAGAGGCAGCAGCTGTTTGCAGTATTTCTGCAGATCCAATCTGATGCCCTTGATTAACTTTAATGTCAACGTTTTTCCCAACCGCTTCCTCACACACGTCACATCCTGCAACATCCACCGTAATAATAATAATTACCAAGGAGGAATATGTGTAAAATTTCTTACAAGTACTTTCTGGTGTTCCAGAGTCTGAGTAAAGGAGAGGAGGAATGCTCCTGCACGTGGAGGCAGCTGTACTCACACTTGGTTTGACCCTCAGATCCTCAATCTGTGTGTCCGAATATTGAGTGCAATGCTTGTTGAGGTCGTCGTATATAGACTGCAGAGTGACGTTGTGCAGGTCAGATGCTGCTTCTGACATTGATATTAATGATATAGTTATAAAGTATTGAAGAATCTGAAAAAGATAAAAGCAGAAACGTGCAGAGTTTGGGTTTAAATTAGTGGGCGAGGAGAAAAAACTTTAAATATCCTAATAGTGGACTCACCTCGTCCTTAAGAGGCAGCTTGGCGACGTTACCAAAGTTTGGTTCACTGTAATTATGTAATTGCCAATCTATTTTAGCCGATAATATTGACCACTTGACTAATAATACTTCGCGTACGTTTCCTCCGAACTCTTCAAGGTAAAAGTCATCCAACTGCAACAATAATCAAATTACCTTGAAATTATCTGGTATTCAGTTTAACAATTCAACTTATGAAGGTGGAAGTTGAGGTACCAGGAAGGTTACATTAAAGATAAAGCCTCAAGGTGACTGGAACGTGACAGTGATGGAGATATGTCAGAGATGTTGCTGAACTGATGGTCACATTGATTTCTCATGATTTAAGAACAGAGATATTGGCCGAGTGGTGAAGCAATTGCAACTTGAGGACCTCTTTAAGATGGACTTACCGTTCTAGTATCGTTTTTAGTTCCTGCTGCTGCGTTCAACAGCGCCAGAGCCACGAGGACGAGGAGGACTGGCTGCATCTTGAATGCCAAATAACAGCAAATCTCTCACCTCGTTTTTTACTCCCAGATGTGGCTGTGGTTGCAGATAACACTGGCAGCGACCGCAGGCAGGAGTAAATAAGATTAATTCATAGAAATCACGAAAACAGGAAGTTTCATTTCGGCTTGACGTTTCCTTCCCTGTAAAACTGCCGCTGAAGTAAAACTGTGCGTAGTTGGGGATTTTAATTTTGTAAGAATAGTGGCACCGCTCTGTCTTTTTTTAAGGTAACAGGCTACATGAGGGTAATCCACATGGTGGCAACTCCCCTTTAATAGCATAGGAAGGGATTTGAAAGCCGGGATGCGAAAGGGTAGAGGAAGGTAGCCAAGGGTTAACTAGGGCCCCAGGGTTATGGTTAAAGGATCCTATCCGGCAATTCGCCTAAAAGTGATGCAGGGAAAACCCTGGAAAAAACTGCATCAGGTAGGTTGGGTATTGTAATATTTGTCCAACGCCCTTCCCTAGATGGCGGGAGAGGGATTTTGCTGTGGGGACGCAGCATTCCCTTCTCCGTGCCTCGACCAGTTTAGGAGGCAGCTGACCGACTATTACAATAGGAATAGCTGACAACTCGTACCGTATGCCCCAAGGTCTGTGACCCCGGAACATACACCTCTCAAAACAGGCCGAGGTGCCTCGGCGTGTGGGAACCTTAGTTCAAAAAACCAGAGATATGTGAAGGCACCCCTAAAGGTAGCCTACGCCAGAGCTCTCTGGGAAGGTTCGCCTGTCGTGGCCCTTAACATAGCCATTATTGAATCCAAGAGCGAGTAAACTCTGATTGTAAACGTGACATGTTCCAAACTTTGAAGAGCTTTTTATATTCTTCTTAATATTATACTTTATTTCGTACAAAAATTTTGGGCCACTCCAACAAATGTGTAATGAAAAAAACTGCCGGGGAAGTATTCCATGAGCAAGACCATCAGCCAGGCTAACCTAACTTGTCAAGGGCAGTTTCCACCAATATATGATCATGTATTGGTGCAGAAGGGTTCAATGACTCGTGTGCCTGCTTATTACTGGTAACTTTATTAATGAATTGCCTATACTCATTGCTGTTGCCAGATTTAACTTGTTTTAAGGTTAATAAAGATTACTCATAATTGGGAGCAATAACGTTGTTGTTGTTGTTGTACCTTTCACATAAAAGTCGCCATGCAGAATTTAAATTATCCTCAGCAATGTGAAAGCTATCCAACATTCCCTCCTCATCAGCCCTAATTGATGATGATAGGTTTTCTTGGGTGGATTAGTGCTTGTGATCTGTTGAGGATTACCGGAGTCCTTCTTGTCTTCATGTTGCGCCATTAGACAATGTGGAAGGGAGTTGAGTTTCTCCCGGTTCATGAAAATCTTCCGTCAGCTGTTCTTCTACCAATATCCTTTACTTTAGAGTCTGGAATGATCTATAGCTGTTTCAGTTCCACCACAACACGACTGAAAAGATCAATAATTGTGCATTCAAGGTCTTACATTGGCCGCCTGACCCTTTATTGTGATACTTTCATCGAGTTTGGGACATCGTCGTTCGATATCACCAAGGCGCAAATCTCGCATTCGCCATTTTGGAGATGTGGTTAATTCTTACGCGGTCACTAACAGTAGCTCTACGTCAGGGTCCATGGCGTGATGAGCCCTGGAAGTGCGTTTTCCTCTTTTGTAATTAACTTCCTTTATGGAATTTCCTTCCACAACAAGACAAGTCTCGTTACCGTTGAATATTTAATGGGGGGGGGGGGGATGAATCCTTCAGTCTCTCCGCAATCGTTGCACTGGGAGACATTGTTATCTGCAACCACAGCGGCTTCTGGACACGAAGGAAGAGATTTCAAGATGGGCCGCGTCGTCTTCGTACTCGTTGCTCTGGCGATGTTGAACGCAGCTGCAGCAGCTAAATACGACAAAAGAATGTGAGGTCCTCCTCAAGTCACGGTTCCTCCACCACTCAGCCAGAGCCTCTCTTCCTCCATCTTGAGAAGTCTTTGTGACCAATCAGTTGTGGGCCTGTGCGTGGGCTTGTCACTCCTAATTAACATTTGGTATCAGTAACTGTCCAGTAAAAGGTGGTTAAGAATATTTTGTCAAGACCATCATGCGAGAGACTCTGGTATTCTTCCTCTTACAGACTCTTAATCCTCCTTGTGCTAAATACAAAGGATATTTTAATAAGCAATGCCTCCTATTTTTTTCTCCTTAAATAAATTATCATGTAAAAATTTTAAAAAATTGACGCGATTCAGGTGGCAGCACTGCATCTTTTTGCAAATTGGCTGACGTTGACGTACGTATCAGACAGCGTCGGTGGTTGAAATCTTAAAATCGCAAGGTGAAACGCACATTCGCTGAAAGTTGTGTGTGGTGATGGAACAGTAGATGGCAGCACTGTTGGATTCGTCGCTTTAATGAAGCTGAAGGTCAAACTCCTTTGGCGGATGAGAAGGGAAGTGGCATTCACGGAAGACGTTACAATACTCTTCTGCTGTCTCTAGTGTGAACGAGGATGGTCCACGCTACCGTCGTGATCTCGTGATGGTGGCGTAGTTGGTGAATTCTCTTTCGGTTTTCTTGAATCCCGTAGATTGTAGCAGGTTCTCCATCACAAAGGGCTCGATGGGCGGCACGGAAGATATGAAGTATGGTAGCGTCTGTCAAATCAAATTATTTTGCAAGAATTCCTCTAGAGGCGTTTCTTCTTCTATTGGTACCAGTTCATGCGCTGCTTCAAAGTAACCAGTAAGAAAATTCCTAACTTGTTCCTTATAGGCCAGGGTGCAGTTGGTTTGAGCCCCTGAGCAGATGTTGGCTGCATGACTTCTGCAGATCCAATTGTATTGCCCCTGAGTAACCTTAATGTCAACGTTTTTCTCACACGTTTCCCCACACACGTCTCATCCTGCAACATCGATCTTAATAATAATAATTACCAAGGATTAATATGTAAAACGTTATTTTATTGAAAGCCGCCTCCACTCCCACCCCTAACCATGCTCCCCCATCATGCCGCAAGACGGGTTCAAAGTTTATACACATAAAATGGGTAGAAATACAATAAACCTAATTAACTCTGATATCGATCGTGATTTATTGTTTCAATATTTGCACCCCCGTCCACCTCCACCCCTCGGATTTAAATATCATAATTAAACTCTGCGACATCCAGAACACTGGACTTGACTGTAATCTCGGTTTTATTGGCGTCTTTAATTGTTACGCACGTCCACCCTCACTCCTAAGAGCGCTTCTTTCCCATGCTGTAAGGGGTTGAAATATAACTCACATCACATTGGTAGAAACACTATCAATCTCATATACCCCTAAAAATATTTATCCGCCTAAAATATCGGCAGTTATGGAATAATTGAAAATTACCTCCCCCGTCCACCCCTTCTCCTGGGGGCGGTGGACGCGTCTCACCCAGACAGAGTTTGTTTCCTGGTCGCAAAAAACACGTGTCCGAAATTTGGTGAAATTTGCTATACCGGTGTAGCTTTGTATAAGGAACAAACATACATACATACATACATACATACATACACTTACATACATGGAACTTATTTCTCCGTACACGAATTTTTGAATCGGTCTCACATTCGCTGAACTGCCTTGAATACAAAATTACTGAATCTGCTATAAATATGTAAATAGTTTGTCCAGTTTTCTCCTTCTGTTCTGTTTTCCTGCCTCTGCTTTAGTAAACATCCATGACGACATCCCTCCGTACCTGTGATGATTACCAGGAAGTGGCGAGTGTCGTGTGCGTGTTTCCTACAGATAGTGTGCATGATTGTGGTGGCTGGACAAATGTTAACAGATTTGAATTTGTTTTCCTCTTTGTGTGTGTGAGTGACTGTAACCTGTTAATATTAATTCTGTTCATATGTAATTTATCTACTGTACATTTGTGACGATTCCTATTTCCTCTTTCGAGGGCTAATGGTGAATAAATCTATCTACCTATACCTCATTGACCTTGATTCCCAAGAAGATCCTTGGGGCAAGTGCTGCAGCTCACCTCGAAGCAGTGGTTTACACCGATGCCACAAACACAGAAGCAGGCGCTACCTGTGCGGTGATTCTTCCCAGCTTCACCAGGATAATAGCCATCCATAATTCAGCTTCCAGCACCACCGCGGCAACCTTCGTCATAGCAATGGCAGTCGGAATCTTCCATCAACTGAATTATGATCCTATCAGACTCTTTCCAATCATTAAAGCACTCAACGCCAACCTACATCTCTGCAGATCGCGAGAGAAATCCGTGCTCATGCGGGCATCGCAGGGAACGAGGAGGTGGACGCACTGGAGGCTCTACTATTGTGCGAAGACCGAACCTGTACAGCCTCGGACATTCTAAATGAATGTACAGGGAAAGTGGAAGGTAGCTGGCAGGACACGAGGAGAGGAGGAAATAACGGCTGCTTCCATCAGAACCTGCAAACATCAGCAGATCTGCGCCACCTCAACAACATCTCGAGAAAACAAGTAATAACAGTCTCCAGAATTAGAACTTTTCACACCCAACTCACACAGGAACAGGTCAGCCCACCTGTGACGTATGTGATCAAGCCCTCAGCATCCAGCATATTCTATTTGAATGCACAAAATATGAGGATATACTCAGGAGGATCATGGGAGAAGACTTCTGCTTGCACACCCACGGCCATCGAGAGCCTCCTGGAGTTCGTCTCCGTCGCAAAACTGTCATCCGCTATTCCAAACGTTGTTCACAATTGGAAATTATCTAACCTTAAGTTTAAAACTTAATTATGTAAATACTTTTAGAGGGTCGCCAATGACCAACAGGTTGACGCGACCTTAAATCAATAAAAAAGAAATTGTTTAAAATTCGGAGAACAGGATGTGACGTCTGTGCAGAAAACCTCACAGAATGATCTAGAAGGAATCACGACAACGAACGGTAGTGAATCAGTTTGTTATCGACTTGACAATGAGAAGGTGAAAAAGAAAACATAAACAGTAACAATAATTATATAAAAAAATATACATAAAGATTCTGGTAAAAATTTCAGAAAAGGATCGAGGATTAAATTGGGGGAATTTATTACAAAGACAGAAACATCGTTAAAATTTATGTAAACTTGTGTTGTATCTCTGATAATTATTATCTGTAACAGAAAAGAGTATCGTAGATTTGCTTCCTGTTTCCCCCCGACTACTACGATAAAATATTCTTATTTGTAACAGACTGCGGTCGCTGCCAGTGTTATCTGCAAACCACAGCGACCCCTGGGTGGAAGACACGGAGGAAGAGGTTTACTGTTATTCCGGACTCAATATGGCCCGCGTCGTCCTCGTCCTCGTGGCTCTGGCGATCGTCAACGCAGCAGCAGCAGCAGATACAAACGATTCTACAACGGTGAGTCCATGGTAAAGGGTTCCTCAAGTCACAATCCCTTCACCATTCAGCCTTCATCTCTCTATCTCGATCTTGAGACGACGTCTCCTCCATGGTACCCTTCAGATACCCTCCAAAACTGTGACGTTCCTTCGTCTCCTGCAGGCTTCATAATTCTACTCGTACTTTCACCTTCAGCAGCTGACTTGTTGAACTGTTGACGAGATCATTTAAAAGTAATTTCCTTTATGTTGCAGTTGGACGACCTTTACCTTGACGACTACGGAGAAAACTTACAGGAAATATTACTACTTGTGGGGTCAGCACTAGTTGATATAATACATGAGATGTTATATAATGATACACTGTTGAACGTCACGAAGCTGCCCCTGACGGACGAGGTGAGTCCACTATCAGGATAAGAAACTTTTTTAAAACTTCAGATTGACAGAACTTGAGTCGCTTTGAGTTTTGTCAATCGACGACTGCAGTTGTGTCGCTCTAGGCTCTTCTTAGCACCTGAGGAAAGGGACAAAGATCCCAGACAGGTTGTGTGCTATTTACATTATCACTTATTTGTCTTTCATATTAACTATTTTCAGTCAGACGTAATTTCTTTGATTTTAACAGAACTTGAGTCAAGAATTAGTCATACGCTTTGTCACAACGATGAATTTAATCAAGAAACATTCACAGCCAGAAGCAACATCAGTGTCAGAGGACGGGGTTTTTCCAAACAGAAGTTCCTATGCTCAATCACAGGGGAAAATTCCTGACCGTAATGGTTTCATGTCAGACGTTGGTTGGTCAGTCAAAAGAAGCCCATATTTTAAATAAATTCTGCAAATAGTTTTTGGGGATTAATTTTGTCCCCAACTCTGCACCTTCTCCCCTCCTGGTCTCTGCACCACGTGACTGCACCTGGAGACAGCCAGCGCTCCTCGCTGTGCCGTGGTCAGATTCTCGTGAGGGGATTAAAGCAGACTCACATAAATATGCATGACCTAGTCATCTAATTTAAGTTTCCATTTTGTCTTTCCCAGATTCTTCAATACATAGAAACCATACAGTTAAAAATTTTACAAGAATTCGCATCAGATTTGGGCAACGTCACACTGGAATCAATATACGAGGACCTGAACCAGCATTGTGCTGAATATTTGGAAACACCGATTCAGGACCTCAGCGTCAAACTAAGCGTGAGTACAGCTTCCTCCACATTCAGGAGCATTCCTCCTGTTTTCGCAGACTCTGGAACACCAGGAAGAACGTGTAAGAAAAGTTTTACATATTCCTCCTTGGTAATTATTATCACTATGGATGTTGCAGGATGTGACGTGTGTGAGGAAGCCATTGGTACTAAAGTTAATCAGGGACATCGAAGTAGGTCTGCAGAAGTCTTCCCGTGCCTGCAGCCAACACCTGCTGCCCCTCTGCTCGGGAACACACGCCAACTGCACCCTGGCCTACGAGGAACAAGTTAGGAATACTCTTATCAGTAACTTACATGAACTGCATGAGGTAGAACCTACAAAAGAGACTACGCCTCTAGGAATCATAAGGAAAATATATACGGCCCATTTGCTTACTGCGATAATACCACATCTCACTGCAGCTACTTACTTCCATTTATTGTCGTCTTACATTTCTTCCGTACCCTCCATCGAGCCCTTTGTGATGGAGAATCTGCTTCAATCTACGGGCTTTAAGAGAAAATTAAAAGGATTATTGCGTTACGTCGCTCAATCACAAGATGACGTCACTTGGGGAATAGTCAGGTCCAACGACGGTAGCGTGGATCATCCTTGTTCGAACTACAGAGACATCTACCAGCGGGGTTCAAAAGAGTATTCAGACTTCTTGATTGAATGCTACTTTGAGAATATTTACCAATCCACTACCGATCTCATTCGTTGTGTTAACAGAGACCCGAATTCTAAACCATTGACTTGGTCCACGGCTCCTTCCCTCTACTTCCATTCCCAGTGTCTTTGTCTCGCGTACAACGGCACGGAATGTGGGGTGAAAGGTCCTCAAGGTGTCGATCCCCGTATTTACTGCTTGTCCGTGTTACTGAGGGACTTCCAGAGACAAGTCTCGCACAGGCCAGCAGTCACCTACCTCGACTACGCCTTCCTGACCAGAGTTCCCGTCTGCCAGTTCACTAAACTTCTCCAAATAGAGTTCACAAACGAGTGTGAAGATTCTGAAGAAGATGACAGCCTTCAATCGATCCTTTCAGTGCAGTGTTACTACAAGGACGTAGTCAACAAACACCTGAATTGTTCGGAAACTCCACTTGTTAGTATTTTCAACGCCACTGAGCTCTGCCTTCTGCAACTCTTTATACAGTACGTTGTCTGTGAAGGTGACGTCGACGTTCCCGTCCTTTACTACGGGGTCGGGGATTCGACACTGGTCCTGTTCCTGACGTTCCTCGACATCGCGGTGCGCGGCCTCGCCCTGGTCACGTACCTCGCCTGTCCGCAGCTCCGCAACCTTCCAGGGAAGCTGCTGATAGGCTACCAGGTGACGGCGCTGCTGAGGCTCCTCGTGGTGCGGGCGAGTCTCGCGGACATGGCGCTGGCCGTGCGCCTCGACGTCGCCATGGACCTGTCCTCCACCTTGTGCCTCACCTCCTACCTACACTTCCTGACGAAGTCCATCATGACTTTACGACTACCAGACTCTCTAAGCCGTGATGAAGCCCGTATGGTGCAGATCCGATACGCGCTGTTAGGATGGGCCTTGCCGGCGGCGTTGTCCGCGGCTTTCTTCTGGATGGACGATGCCCTCGACAGTCGCGTGCAGATCGGTCAACTTCTCTTTGTGCTCTCCTACTTCGTGGCTCTTTTCGGCAACCTCTACATGTTCTACAAAAATTTTCATTTCTACTACAACGTCAAGAAAAGCGCTCTTCAGCTTCGGGAAGGCGTCACGGCGCGGAGCGACTTGGCTGATCTCTTCATTTTCGCGTTGAAGACGTCGCTACTGTCAGGGGCGGGGATTTCTTTCAGGCTGGTCTTCACGCAGATCCATGGCCTGGAGCACCTGCTGGGCTACTACCACGCTCTGGGCACGCTCCAGGGGCTGCTGTTCTTCGTCCTCTACGGCTGCAACAGTGAAGCCCGCGCCTTCTGGAAGCTCGTTGTCTTCTCAAAACTCCCTCTGTGGGGTCGTCGTGAAAACACTATTGTTTAGAATTATTTTGCTTTGTTGAATTAATAAATGGAAATTTCTATCCACACCCAAAAACTTTTTTAGGTTGTCATCATGTTCCTTCTGATCTTTCCCACAAACAGTAACATCATCAATAAATGGGTATGTAAGCTAAAGTCCTTCATCCTCGATAACTCTGTCCATGACTCTTTGACAACATGCTACCCCCATTAGTAACACCAACAGGAACCCGCGTAAACTGGAATAGTTTCCTACAGGCTTCGAAGGCAGTTCACTATCCAGAAATAATTTGGTGGTGGTCAATTTTGCTAAATATTCTATTTTTAGAAGTTTTCATAATAATTTCTGCAATCTTAGGTAGAGGATAGGCAACCAGTAAAATGTAGTCAACTACCATTCTAGCCTTGTGGTTTTCTCCACTATTAACAAAAGCTCGAGCTCGCCATGGTGAATTGCTTGGTTCAATCACACCTTCCTGGAGAAGTTTATGAACTTCAGTTGCCATAAAGTGGTTGTTTTCTTCAGTATGACACCTCGACTTTGTCACTACAGCCTTGCAAACTGGGCTCAAGTTAGAAAATAGAGAAACTGGAGGTACTTGAGCTACAGCTAAAGAACAGATTGTTAGTGGGGGTCCATCTCCATCGAATCCAATCTCCACAGATGCATGTCTCTTTAAAATACCATGACCTGTCAGTTCATGACTAACAGTTCCACATCTTTATCTGAGAAATTTTCTATCTTCAGGGTTCACTCTACACAAACCTACTGTATCAGCAATCGCCATGGATATTTTACCAAAATATGGTTTTATTGTAGCCACTTGCTTCTCATTAAGGAAACTTAGACAGCTGCCTGTATCAATTAACGGTCGTTGCGACAACACCTATTTATTTCTCACACTCCCTCGTCTCGTCTATAACTAACTACTTACAGTAGTGTTTGGTTTATAAATTCTTTGTTATATCTAGAGTCTCTGGTCCTTCCCATTTCCTCCACCCTGGTCGATTTCCAGCGGTACGACCAGGTCGGCTGATGTTGGTTCCATTTGCGGTTCGGAGGATGAGTGTCCGCACCCTTTCTGTCTGGTCTCGATGTCACCTTGAAGTAGGACGATGTCGCCAATCCTACTCTCCGGTGTTGGTCCTTTCGGTCGTCTAACGTCGTGGGAAATGTCAAATTCATTAAGTACTCCTTGTTCCATCTCTTTAGAAGGTCCGCATACAGTTTCTTCCTCTCATTCTTCAGATCCGTCTTTATTTTAGGTTCTTGACCGGAAGGTAATTCCGTAAGTTTGCCGAAAAGAACGTGACTGGGTGTCAAGATCTCAAGTCCATCTTGGATTATTGGCCTTGAATTTATTGCGGCTTCAACTGCAACTAGTACGGTTCTCAGCGTCTCTTCGTTCACACCTCTTCGTCCCTTCTACAGAAGAAGCAATTTGTTGATCTTGAGGAGGACCAAGCAGCTGATGTTGTTAGAGACTCTTCTTCAGGAGGCTTGAAGTTTTTTATAGCAGCTGATGGCGCCGAAATACTGTTTCCCATATAAGAAGCTGCATGCAATTCAGCTGATTCCAATGTCCTGGCTGGTTCAAACGCTTGATCAAGAGTCATCGAGGTATTTTCAAGAATCCGTTGACGAATCCGAGGGATCAAAGAGTATTCTTTACGATAATCTTCTGCCTTTACGTCCATAAAATTACAGTCCTTGCTTAGATGATTTAAAATTTGCAAGTATTCACTCACTGGGTCACCAGTTTGTTGATTTCGCGTCGACAGACAATGTCCTGCAAGTATCACATTCCGTGTCTTGAGGAAAAGTGAATCTAGTGTCGTAATAGCTGCAGAATGCACAGTAAAGGCATCAATGAATTGGTTAACACGTAATTGCACAGTAAAGGTAATTTTTGTTCATCGTTAATGTTAGATAAACCTCCAATGGTTCCATTTAGTTTCTGAGTTTACGCATGAGGGATCTACGTCAGGCTTCGGAAGTTGCTCCATGTTGTTCAGTTTACGCTATACGTTCGATCACTTCTTAGTTAATAAAAATGTACTATTAGGAAAATACAAACACACAAACAAAGAGAACTTTAGCTTTTATTAATTAAGAAGTGAGATTACATCTGGCACATCAACAACCTCGATGCGTTACCAAACTCTACTAGCAAAGATCAGTGTTGCCACCTTACACTTAAGCATTTTCTGTCAGACTTTTATGACTTCAAGCACATTTTACCAGCAGTGGTAAGTAAATCAATCAGCTGCTGTTGCAGTAATCGGCCACTTCAATTGTAGATGTTCGATCAAGGTAATCATAGCTTCTGTAGCTGTAGGGAATGATTCAAGATTATCATCCACAAGTTGTTTAAGACATCTTGTTGCTAGACAACTGGTAGGACTCTTCCCACATTTTACAGTTGAGAGTCTGTAATGTTTCAGCTCTTTTTGAGTAGAACTCCTACAAACTATTTTTTGCAAACATCTATCATCTGGATCAACTAGAAACCATGTTGGTACAATTTTTCAATATCTGCAGTCAAAGCTACAGTGTATTTTCTTAAAGGCAGGACAATGGTACACAAGTTTTCCTTGTACAACAGGACATAAGCATAACATGTCAATTAAAAGTTACTTATTAGAAGACTTGGCAGAACCGTCAAATACCACTCTAGTTTTGGTTGAAGAACAAGGTGGCTTGAAGACAGGATGACGTGGAATGAAATATTCAGTTGTTTCACGTTTGTCACATAACTTCATGTGTCCCAATTAATTATATTCATCCATAAATAGTACTCAATCCTCTTCCAACATCCTTCCAACAAATGCATTCTTCTTAGGATGTTCACATGAATTGCCTATGGCGACCTCTAAACAAACTGGGAGTCTCACTACAAATCCAGGATTATGGTTTCTACAAAGTTCTGCTCACAAAATTTGTCTTCTCTGGCTTCAGGCATATAATTTATTTCTTCAAGTCCACAAAATTTGTTAAGCTGGTTGTGCAGGGCATCAGTTTTACTTAAACAACTCAAGTTTTCACCCATATTAGAAAAGGAGTGTGATGGAACTTCACCATCCACAACATAATCAAAATAACTGTACTTTGAGGTTGGATATCCCTTTCACTTGAAAGTAAGAATGAAAGCAATCTCTAAGAATACATCAACACCCAACAGCAAGTGTACTTGATCTGGATAAAAAAAAATTCAGGATCACCTAACAAAATATTATTTAGCAGATTCCAACCATCACAATTGATTGATACAGAACTAGTGACATTATTCATTACAGCTCAACTGATGTTGACTTCAGTCATTGATTCTAGATCTGATACTCACACGACATTTGCAGCACGTTTGTTATTGATTCCACATATTAAAAATTCATTTCTATTTTATGGCAATTGAGGCTTCTTGACCAATGAGCTTGAGATAAAACTCATTTGGCTACCACTATCAAAGATCCCACGAACACTCACCAAATGAACACATTTGTCCTTAAGAACATTGATTAACAAGTACAGAAGATAACTGCTCTCAAGTTCAAAGTAGAATCACTCTTTACAACAATGCAGCTAATCACATTGTTATTTCTATGTTCCTAAGCTGATGCATTTGGTTCAATTTTATTAATATGCAATAATTTGTTGTGCTTGCCTTTGCAAATTGTACTTTTCCATTTACTAAAATATTTATTCCCGCTGGACAAGTAAAACATTTACCTTTATTTCTCAGGAAGACCTTTTTGTTTTGTACAGTTAATTATTTAAATTCCTTACAATCTTGTAATAAATGATTGTCAGTGTTACAAAGAAAACCCACAACATCCATGAAAACAGTGAATGATTTGTTGAACTCTCTCAAACAATTTGCACTATTATTCCTATATGCAATTATTTCCATAGCCTCAGCTTCCAAAAATGTGATTAATTCCTGCAGTGAATTGAAGCTTTCAGATGCAGTTTTCAATTCCTAATCGTGTCTCTGTAATTTGTCGACGCAGGTTCCCCCAATTTAATATCAGAAGGGTTTAATGACTCAAGTACCTGTTTTTTACTTGTAACTCGTGCTTTCTTATTTGTCCGCCACATTAAAGACAATTTACTTTTAATATCATTCTATCCGCTAAACACTTAAGTTGTTTGTGGATGGTTCATCTGTAAGGGCATTACAACAAAACAAAGGGATCAGCCAATCTCTCATTGCCCTGGAAGGGGGTTTTCCTCTTTTGTAATTAACGTCCTTTATGGAATTTTCTTCCACAAGGCAAGTCTCGTTACTGTTGAATATTTAATAAGGGGATGAATCCTTCAGTGTGTCCGCAATCTTTGCACTGAGAGACATTGTTATCTGCAACCACAGCGGCTTCTGGGAGGAAGACACGAAGCAAGAGATTTGCTGTTATTTCGCCTTCAAGATGGGCCGCGTCGTCTTCGTACTCGTTGCTCTGGCGATGTTGAACGCAGCTGCAGCAGCTAAATACGACAAAAGAACGTGAGGTCCTCAAGTCACGGTTCCTCAGCCAGAGTCTCCTTTCCTCCATCTAGAGAAGTCTTTGTGACCAATCAGTTGTGGGCCTGTGCCTGGGCTTGTCACTCCTAATTAACATTTGGTATCAGTAACTGTCCAGTAAAAGGTGGTTAAGAATATTTTGTCAAGACCATCATGCGAGAGACTCTGGTATTCTTCCTCTTACAGACTCTTAATCCTCCTTGTGCTAAATACAAAGGATATTTTAATAATTTTTTTCTCCTTAAATATATTATCATGTAAAAATTTTAAAAAATTGACGCGATTCAGGTGGCAGCACTGCATCTTTTTGCAAATTGGCTGACGTTGACGTACGTATCAGACAGCGTCGGTGGTTGAGATCTTAAAATCGCAAGGTGAAACGCACATTCGCTGAAAGTTGTGTGTGGTGATGGAACAGTAGATGGCAGCACTGTTGGATTCGTCGCTTTAATGAAGCTGAAGGTCAAACTCCTTCGGCGGATGAGAAGGGAAGTGGCATTCACGGAAGACGTTACAACACTCTTCTGCTGTCTCTAGTGTGGACGAGGATGATCCACGCGTAATTACCAAGGACTAATATGTATCCGTTTTATGTAAAATGTCTCCTGGTGAAACCATAAATATTTCTGAATGTATTAAAAGGAAGCCGTCCAAGACGCAGCTCCAAGAAATGAGACGGGTGGTGAAGGAGGTCGGCCATCTTGACTGGACTTGTATCAAGGCTGAACTTAACTTGAGAGTCTTCCTCTTCAATTGAAGTAAAGAGGGTCAAGTACGTAATCTGCCAATTGTTTCAGTCATTGCCAGACCATTTCGACCTGACTAAAAAGTCGTAATTTTCATAGCCGGAGCGTTGAGTATTTTTATTTCATTTTCTCTCACGTTAAACTTGTAACTCGGTTTTAAAACGTCAACGTTTCATAAGTTTCAACATCACACAATTTACACTTACCAAATATTTAAGAAATCTTTTATTATTGGTTTGAACATTGGCGCCATTTTGTGCGTTGAGTTACTTGGAGCCGCCGTCAACGTGCACGCGCGCGCTCCCACGGTCAGGGGAAGAGTGAAGATGTCGCCTCTCTTTTCCACAGGCGAACGTCAACCAGCAGAACGCACTCATGACGGAAAAATAATAGTTGTAACTACTTTAATTCAAAGAAAATAAAAGAGTATATATTATATATGGTAGAAGGTTGAAGAAATACCACATAATGTAAACACACTACTCAAGTTGAACCAAAGAGAATACTCGGAAAGGAATCTAAATTAATATCAACACCGAATCTTTTGATTCAGCCTTGTGTTTCATTCCGATGCTAACCTTGAAAGAAAATTTCTTGGACAGAGCGGTGCCACTATTCTTACAGGAACAAAAAAAACTCCAACTGCGCACTGTTTGATTCCAGCGGCAGTTCTACAGGGAAGGAAACTCGGAAGCCGGGGGACAGGAACTTCCTGTTTTTTCTTCTCAGAGTGCGGAAAAAAATAATTTTATTTTTAACAGTCTGCGGTCGCTGACAGTGTTATCTGCAAACAACAGCGACTTCTGGGTGGAAGACACGGAGGAAGAGGTTTGCTGTTATTCAGTATTCAAGATGGTCCGTGTCGTCCTCGTCCTCGTGGCTCTGGCAATCTTCAACGCAGCAGCAGCAGCTACAAACGATACTAAAACGGTGAGTCCATGGTAAAGGGTTCCTCAAGTCACAATCCCTTCACCATTCAGCCTGAATCTCTCTCCCTCCATCTTGAGACGACGTTGTGGCCAATCAGTCCCGCAACATCTGCAACTTTCCCCCGTAGTTGACGTGTAAGATTTGTTGTTCTCCTCCATGGTAACATTTCAGCTACCCTCTAGAACTGTGACGTTCCTGCGGCTCCTGGAGGCTTCGTCTCTGGAATAATTCTACTCGTAATTTAACCTTCACATTTAGCAGCTGACTTGATGAACTGCAGACGAGATCGTTTAAAAGTAATTTTCCTTTATGTTGCAGTTGGACGACCTTTACCTTGACGAGTACGGAGTAAATATACTGGATCTATTATTACGTCAGAGGTCAGAAATCAATCGTAGATTACGTCACGAAAAATTAAAAAGTTATCTATTAAAATTGAGGAGGCTGCCTCACATAGAGGAGGTGAGTCCACTATCAGGATAAGAAACTATTAAATCATATCAAATTTACAGAACTTGAAGCGCCTCTGAGTTTTGGCACTAGGCGACTGTAGTTGTGTCGCTCTAGGCTCTTCGTCGCACCAGAGGAAAGGGACAAGGATCCCAGACACGTTGTGTGCTACTTATATTTTCCTTTTTTGTCTGTCTTATCAATTATTTTCAGTCATACGTAATTTCTTTGATTATAACAAAGATAAGAATTAGTCATACGCTTTATTTCTTTCCACAACGATGAATTAAATTAAGAAACATCCATAGCCAGAAGCAACATCAGAGTCAGAACAGAACAGAACAGAAGTTCCTGTGCTCCACCACTGGGGAAAATTCTTCAGCGTAACGGTTCATCTGAGACGTAGGTTGGTCAGTCCAGAGAAGCGCTTATTTTAAATAAATTCTGCAAATCGCTTTTGCGGATTAATGTTGACCCTAACCCTGCACCTTCTCCCCTCCTGGTCTCTGCACCACATGACTGCACCTGGAGACAGCCAGCGCTCCTCGCGGTGCTGTGGTCAGATTCTCGTGAGGGGATTCCTCTAGATTCAAATAAATATGCATGTCCTAGTCATCTAATTTAATAATTAATTTTCCTCTTTCCCAGATTCTTCAATACATGGAAACTATACAGTTAAAAATTTTACAAGAATTCGCATTGGCTTTGGGCAACGTCACTGTGGACTCAATATACGAGGATCTGAACCATCAGTGTGCTGAATATTTGGACAATCCGATTGAGGACCTCAGAGTCCAACTAAGCGTGAGTACAGTTCCTCCATATTCATGAGCATTCCTCCTCTTCACTCAGACTCCGGAACACCAGAAAGTACATGTAAGAAAAGTTATACATATTCCTCATTGGTAATTATTATCACTATGGCTGTTGCAGAATGTGACGTGTGTGAGGAAGCGTTTGGGAAAAACGATGGCACTAAAGTTCATCAGGCGCCTCGAAGTGGGTCTGCAGAAGTCGTCCCGTGCCTGCAGCCAACAGCTGCTGCCTCTCTGCTCGGGGACTCACGCCAACTGCACCGTGGCCTACGAGGAACAACTAACGAATACTCTTATTAGTAACTTTGAAGAAATACATAAACTGCAACCTATAGCAGAGACTTCACCTCTAGGTATCATAGGGAAAATCTTAAATAATAATTTTCAGTTGGTGATAATACCACAAGTTTCTTCATCTGCTTACTTAAACACAGTGTCGCTTTACATATCTACCGTACGGTCCATCCAGCCCTTTGAGATGGAGAATCTGCTACAAGCTACGGGCTTTAAGAAAATCGGAAGAGAATTCTTCGAGTACGACAGCTTCACACAATCACAAGATGACTTGACTTGGGGAATAGTCAGGTCCAACGACGGTAGCGTGGATCATCCTTGTTCCAACTACAGAGACATCTACCAGCCGGGTTCAAAACAGTATTATTCCTACCTCATAGAATGCCACTTTGAGAAAAATTTTATATCAATTTCCGATCTCATTCGTTGTGTTAACAGAGACCCGAATTCTAAACCATTGACTTGGTCCACGGCTCCTTCCCTCTACTTCCATTCCCAGTGTCTTTGTCTCGCATACAATGGCACCGACTGTGGCGTGGAAGGTCCTCAAGGTGTCGATCCCCGTATTTATTGCTTGTCCGTGTTACTAAAGGACTTCCAGAAACAAGTCTCGCACAGGCCAGCAGTCACCTACCTCGACTACGCCTTCCTGACCAGAGTTCCAGTGTGCCAGTTCATTAAACTTCTCCAAACAGACTTCACAAAAAAGTGTAAAGATTCTAAAGAAGGTAAAAGCCTTCATTCTATCCTTTCAGTGCAGTGTTACTACAAGGACGTAGTCAACAAGCACCTGAATTGTTCGAAAACTCCATTTGTTAGTACTTTCAACGCCACTGAGCTCTGCAGTCTGCAGTTCTTCGCGCAGTACGTGGTCTGCGAAGGTGACGTCGAGGTTCCTGTTCCTTACTACCGGTTCGGTGATTCGACACTGGTCCTGTTCCTGACGTTCCTCGACGTCGCGGTGCGCGGCCTCGCTCTGGTCACGTACCTGGCCTGTCCGCAGCTACGCAACCTTCCAGGGAAGCTGCTGATAGGCTACCAGGTGACGGCGCTGCTGAGACTCCTCGTGGTGCGGGCGAGTCTCGCGGACATGGCGCTGGCCGTACGCCTCGATGTTTCCTTGGACCTAGCCTCCACCTTGTGCCTCACTTCCTACTTGCACTTCCTGACCTCCTCCATCATGACTTTACGACTTCCAGACTCTCTGAGCCGTGGTGAAGCCCGTATGGTGCTTCTGCGTTACGTGGTGTTAGGATGGGCCTTGCCGGCGGCGTTGTCCCCGGCTTTCTTCTGGATGGACGATGCCCTCGACAGTCGCGTGCAGATCGGCCAACTGCTCTTTGTCCTCTGCAACTACGTTGCGCTTTTCGGCAACCTCTACATGTTTTACAAAAACTTACAAATCTTCTACGACATAAAGAAAAGCGCCCTTAGAGTTCGGGAAGGCGTCACGGCGCGCAGCGTCTTCGCTGATCTCTTCACCTTCGCACTAAAGACGTCGGTGCTGTCAGGGGCGGGGATCACCTTCCGGCTGATCTTCACACAGATCCAAGGCCTGGAGCACCTGCTGGGCTACTACCACGCTCTGGGCACACTCCAGGGGCTGCTGTTCTTCGTCCTCTACGGCTGCAACAGCGAAGCACGCGCCTTCTGGAAGCTCGTCGTCTTCACAAAACTCCCTCTGTGGTGTCGTCGTGAAAACACTATTGTCTAGAAATATTCTGTATTTTTGAAATAATAAATGAAAATCGAGTGCGTTGCCCCCTTCTTTCTTTGACGTCACTTCTCTGATGGATCACCAATGGGTGTTGATACCGTATCATGTCATAATATAATAATAAGTAATTGCTGTTCAGGGACGAATGCACTACCAAAAAGAAGCAGGGGAGCAATTTGTATACGTATTTCTCATTTTTCCCTATTTCTTACAGGTCTTACATAGAGTAATTATTAAAAATATGAGGTTAATTAATTAACAAATAAAATTTATTCAATTAATTTGCCCCTCGTTTGAACGTCAAAGCTTAATAATCAAATCAAAATTAACAATATTTTATACAGAATTCAGTTGGTCCTGCTAAGTAAAGAAACAACGTTTATATTTTCGTTACACAATCAATAGAATTTACAAACTAAGAAGATAAACAATCAAAACTAAAAACTAAAAAGCGAATACTTTTAATTATCGTTTAAAAAATCTTATCTTTAAATTGGTTTCTATTTACAAATTATTTTGCTGGTACCAGACTAAGATCTCCTGGGCTCGGGCACACAAGTCACACTAACAGGCCATGAACCACTGACTCTACACTTGATTGTACAAAACACGGTCGTGGCTTTGGAGTCTCTCCTCTGGTAACTGGAACTGCTTCTTCCTCCGGATTATTAGTTAGATGGATTGTTGCTTAGTTGTCTCTATGTGGAAACTAATGATGGTCTCGGTATTTGTAGTAAATTTAATGTGGCGATGATTATTGGGTTACTCTTTGCAGTATTACAAAGTATCTCGCTGTCCAAACTTTATGCTCAAATTCTAGAACTTGTAACCTTCTCGGTTTGATCCATCCGCAGGCCACGCTGTTCGTTGTCCGCTTTAAAATTTTGACTTCCTCACCCGACTACAACCCCAGACCGAATGCGTTCCAGAAAGTCTCGCGGACCAAACAAAGTCCGCCTCTACATTGTTGTCATTGAAGATTTGTACCGCCAACAATCCATCATAACTATCCTATTATTAATATCATTAATGACCACTAATTAGTGTTACAATAGATTGGAACGTTTCCTTCTTCATACAGTCAAAATCCATTGCATTGCAAATAATTGATGTCTTGTAAATTAAAGCAACCGCAATAACGTGAGATGATGTATTGTTGATAATCACACATCACAAGCCCTGCCGAATTCCATCAATTTAACGGACAATGATTTAAATTTTTATGTTATTAATTCGTGGCGTTCTATGAAAATACAGCTTTATATTTTTACAATCAATTCCGTTGAATTTCTCATAATCTCAGGGTCACCACTGGGTTTGACAGGAAGAACAAATACGATCAAATGAACTAAAACATTAAGAACCCAAACTCACTGAAGTTAACGGAATACAACATTAAATACAATAAATAAAAAAAAACGAATGAAAAGAAAAACGCGAACTAAAAATGGGATCTACCCTTTAATTATCGTTTTACAGTCATTAATAATTGTTTTGTTGAAACGCGTGTATTTTGTCTTCGGAAGTGTTGTCGGCTGGAGTTTGGAGAATTCGAAATCTATGCCGGAGGAGTTGTTTTTTCTGTGAAATGTTGGACGAGGTGTGCGTGGAGGAGGTCAATATTTCCATCCAAATAATTTTCGTGTCCTGTCTCGATTGTTGGCCTCAACATGACTGAACTGTTGGCCATTGTTGACTACAGAACAGGAGCTTCGTGTTATAACTCTTGTAACAATGGAAGAATCAATGAAACAATGACATTATCGACCTAGTTTTCTAATAATGAAAAAAAGTAAAAAGAATGGGAGGATATAAATGGAGGGAACTTGAATATGGAAACTACAAGGCCTGTTCTCTCCCAGGTAGAACCTTGTAGGAGAGATACGAAGGGGCTACCTTTGGGGATGCCATTTCCTCTCCGTTTTTGAACTAAGGTTCCCACAAGCCGAGGCACCTATTTTGAGAGGTGAATGTTCCGGGGTCTCAGACTTTGGGCATACGGTAAGACATGTCCGCTATTCCCATTGGAATAGTCGGCCAGCTGCCTCCTAAACTGGTCGAGGCACGGAGTAGGGAATGCTGCGTCTCCACAGCAAACTCCTCTCTTGCTATCGGAAGGGCGTGGGACAAGTACCCAATGCCCGACCTACCCGATGCAAGTTTTTCTAGGGTTTGTCCTGCATTTCTTAGCGAATGCCGGATAGGATCCTTAAACCATTAGCCCGGGGTCCCCTAGTTAACCCTTGGCTACCTTCCTCTACCCTTTCAACTCCCTTTCCTATGCTATAAGAGGGGAGTTGCCACTATGTGGATTACCCTATACATAGCCTGTCTACACCCAAAAAAAATTAAAAAGTAAATGAATATGGATACTAAATGAGTTGAAGTGTATTCACGATGTTTATGAGCAAGATACGGTCAGTCTGGTCGATGCGTCACTGAGGGACCGTTGTTGGTGATAAACTCCGCTCATGGTGCAGTTGCATAATGCAAAAAGGTCACGACGCACAAAAGCTGTGAAGAGCGTGCCACGTCTTCCAGCACGAGTACGTCGCAACATAATCCCGGAGGCCGACGCCTTAGCCAGTGGCCAATCCCCCTGAGTCGACGCCATGCAGTGGTCCTGACTAGGTCGTCGCTGCAGTTAACCCGTTCTGCCAGCTGCGAGATTCCGAGGCGTCAGTAGTTGGCTACGAGAGCTGCAGCAGACAACACAACACTGAAGTAGCAGCACGTATTTGATAACGGGCAGCAGATCTCTTCTACGTGATCCACAGGTGCCTGAGATAATATTTTTTCGTGCTTATTTTAATAAACTTATTACAAATTCTTTAATGGTCAATAATATTTTTTTGATTTAACATAAAAACCCAGCCCAATAAAATAATTCTTTACAATACAACCTTCCGTCCCTTTCTGCAGCTTCTGGAGTTCGCCAGAAAAAATTTTTGTTTAATAGGAAAAATTATCAAAACTTAACAATGTTTCGAGACATTGGACGCAGTCATCTTCAGGACGTGGTTCAGTAGTCGACGATAACTTTAAATTCTCTTTTTACATTTTCAATCATTTGTGCGCTCCACATGTTTTGAGCTCTTCCCTGGAGACCCGGAACGGCCTTAACGTATCTCAGCGCGCGCCATCTTGCGTGTCCACACAACAATAACAAACAAAGTGCAGCGCGGCAAGAAGGAGCTGACAAAGTCAATACTACAACAATATCAATTTGAAATGTTACAATATATGAACAGCACTGCATTCAAATTTGCATTCCAGACACTGGGCGCGAATACCTGGCCTCCTGTACACTGATTGCCCAACTTCCTCCTCGCGTAGTTGCAGGAGCCAGCGATGATTCTGCTGAAATCCTTACGCTTACTTCCAGGGTTGAGCAATTAGCTTCTATGTCTTCTATGCGTAGTTGGAATAGAGCTACCACGGCCTGATGGAGGGAACCACCCTTCCTGCCCAGGGGGCTGCACGTTTTCCCCCTTTGAGCCACTCCACGCCCAGGACGTATGCACGTGACCCTGCGCGGTCGGACGCTCGCTTCCGGGTTCCCGGACACACAAGAACCCGCGCAACTTCCACAGCCGGAAGTCAACTTGCCACAAACTCGTCGAAACAAGTAAAAAGTTAACGAACAAAACAAAATTGTCAGTATTACACATGAAATAAGCTATGTGTACTTGCGTACCTTCACATAGCCTCTCACATACTTGAGGCGACGTTGCCAAAAATCCTCTAAAACACAAGCCTCAGCCTAGCAACACCTGGAAATAGAAAACAAGGCAGAATTTACACGATCCCCGGGGCCGTCGCCAGGTAATTGGTAATGACGTCACTGATGATTGTAACGCAAAACAAAAAGAAAGAATTAATCACCATAAAAAGGTTGTAAGGTACGAAAATTAAATCTCCTTATTACGGGGGGCTTTGCGTAGCGCAGTTTTGCCGCGTTCAGGTTGACTATTTTCCTAATGATTCAGGGACATTCGAAGGGAATTAATAATTGGTCTAAGTTGAGGATCAGAGACAGACGAGGAACATGTACAATATGTGTATAGCAAATACTCGATAACAACCAGTCAACTCAAGAACAACATAAATCCTCGTCAATGCCAAGGTTGCGACCCAATCAAGAGTGAAAAGTTTCAAGTAGATCACCGTATTCTATAAGGACTATGCAGGACCGCGCCAGAGAAGGGGAGAGCCGCGAGGATCCTCATGAGCCTGGAGAACCTGAAGAGACCTCGTCATCGCACAGACCATTCAGACTACCACCAAAGGCTTCTTCAACAACTGACAATCACAACAAGGGAAAATGACAGTAATCCTAGTCACCAGTTGGGATTTCGTCAAAACCATTCCACAATAGAAACGAAACCCTCTAAAATGTTCGTCCTTTAGCAAGACGTTCAAAGGCTTTCCCTTGCTTGTAATTTTTCGTAATTATCTCAATTCATTTCGTTATTCCGTCAGTGTCGATTCTTTTTCTTTTCTGACTTTCCCCAGCGGGAATTTTGGTAAGAAAAATAAGTTCTTATTTTTAATGAAGTATTTTTATGGTTTATTATTAAATGATGAAATCAATTGAGGTAAAGGATAATTTTAAAGCCATGTGGTTTTGTTGGCAAATGATTCAATCATCCTGACTACGGTATTAGACTCAAAAGTTGGCTGCACTGCTGTTCTTCCTTTCCCTTACACCCTCCCTCACTCGCCCCTGGCAGCAATCTTAACCTAAAAACCACCTCCATCATCATCTTTCCATCAACTCCCCTTTAATATTTAGTTTTGCAGGATATTTCTCCATCTTCCTCATCATGTGTGTAATCGTCATCCAGAGTAACTTATAATCTTATGTATAGGATTGTAACTTAAGAGCTTTGGCATTTATATTACTTTCACACTATTATATTTTGGTATCTCTTATTTTTATTATCAAGGAAACATTTACAAGGAAACTAATCAACTCTATTTGAGTTTGTCATTTTTGTTTACCAGATTAGTTCACTTTAATTAACTTCCAACATTCTTTTCCTTTAGGTGTAGGTGTATTTGTATTTAACTTACTTTCAATCAACTCTTTTTATTTACAGTAATTATTCTGTCACACACTTGAATCAGTCAAAATTTAAATATGGTTGTTTTATTTTGTTTAATTTCTATCGAGAGAAAAAAAAAACAGATTTAACAAGTTTGGAGTTGGTCTGATTGGGATTCGTTCTGCTGCATCTGAATCACCTTTCAACCTTGGATGATGCAAAGAATGTCTTTGTTTAAATCTCAGAATAAACAGACGACAATCGCAATGAATAAAAATTAGCATTTATTATTTCAACAGTACAGAGCATTTCTAAACAATAGAGTTATCCCGACGACACCACAGAGGGAGTTTTGTGAAGACGACGAGCTTCCAGAAGGCGCGGGCTTCACTGTTGCAGCCGTAGAGGACGAAGAACAGCAGCCCCTGGAGCGTGCCCAGAGCGTGGTAGTAGCCCAGCAGGTGCTCCAGGCCTTGGATCTGCGTGAAGATCAGCCTGAAGGTGATCCCCGCCCCTGACAGCAGCGACGTCTTCAGCGCGAAGGTGAAGAGATCAGCGAAGACGCTGCGCGCCGTGACGCCTTCCCGAATCTGCAGAGCGCTTTTCTTGACGTCGTAGTAGAATTCTAAGTTCTTGTAGAACATGTAGAGGTTGCCGAAGAGGGCGACGTATGTACTCAAGACAAAAAGCAGCTGGCCGATCTTCACGCGACTGTCGATGGCCTCGTCCATGGAGAAGAAAGCCGCGGATAACGCCCCCGGCAAGGCCCATCCTAACATCGCGTATCGCAGAAGAACCATACGGGCTTCATCACGGCTCATAGAGTCTGGAAGTCGTAAAGTCATGATGGACGTCGTCAGGAAGTGTAGGTAGGAGGTGAGGCACAAGGTGGAGGACAGGTCCATGGCAACGTCGAGGCGCACGGCCAGCGCCATGTCCGCGAGACTCGCCCGCACCACGAGGAGTCTCAGCAGCGCCGTCACCTGGTAGCCTATCAGCAGCTTCCCTGGAAGGTTGCGGAGCTGCGGACAGGCCAGGTACGTGACCAGGGCGAGGACGCGCACCGCGACGTCGACGTATGTCAGGAACAGGACCAGTGTCGAATCCCCGACCCCGTAGTAAGGGACGGGAACTGCGTCGTCAGCTCCACAGACAACGTGATCCATAAAGAGTCGAAGGAGACAGAGCTCAGAGGCGTTGAATGTATTAACTAGGGGAGTTTCCGAACAGTTGAGGTGCTTGTTCACGATGTCCTTGAAATAACACTGCTTTGACATCATCAATTGAAAGTTTGAATCGCAATCACTTGTAAAAAATATTTGGACAAGGTTCGTGAACTGGCAGACGGGAACACGAGTTTGGTAGGCGTAGTCGAGGTAGGTCACTGCTGGCCTGTACGAGACTTGTCTCTGGAAGTCTCTAAGTAACACGGACAAGCAGTAATGACGGGGATCGACATCTTGAGGAATTTTCACGCCACATCCGGTGCCGTTGTACGCGATACAAAGACACTGGGAGTTGAAGTAGAGGGAAGGAGCCGTGGACCAAGCCAATGGCCTCGAAGTCGGATCTGTGTAAGTACAACGTATGAGGTTAAGGGTTGATTGGAACATATTCACATAGTAGCATTCATAGAAGAACTTCAAATACTCCTTTGAGTCCCGCTGGTAGATTTGTCTGTAGTAGGAACAAGGAAGATCTACGGTGCCGTTGTTGGACCTGACTATTCCCCAAGCGAGCTGGTCTTGTGTTTTTGTGAAGCTGCCCCATCGGGCAAGAGATCTTTCTCTGTCCTTGTAGATCGAAGTATGTAGCAAGTTTTCAATATCAAATGGCTCGATGGACGGAATTGATGAATATTTATACGACATTGTGGTCAAATAAACATATGTTTCTATGTATGGTACCAGCACTAAAACCCATTTCTGTCGCAAGAATTCCTCTATGATTCCTAGAGGCGTAGTCTCAAGTAAAGGTTCTAGTTCATGCAGTTCCTCAAAGTGACTAGTAACAATATTCCAAACTTGTTCCTCGTAGGCCAGCGTGCAGTTGGCGTGAGCCCCCGAGCAGAGAGCCAGCAGTTGTTGGCTGCATTCGCGGGTCGACTTCTGCAGACTCACTCGGATGTCCCTGATTAACTTTGCTGTTAAAGTTTTTCCCAATCGCTTCCTCACACACGTCACATCCTGCAACAGTCATCGTAGTATCTAAGGACTAATATGTAGAAATGTTGTTCCAAGTACTTTCTGGTGTTCCAGAGTCAGAGTAAAGAGGAGGAATGCTCCTGAATGTGGAGGCAGCTGTACTCACACTTGGCGCGACTCTGAGGTCCTCAGTCGGTTTGTCCAAATAATCGGCACAATTCTGGTTCAGGTCCTCGGTTATTGAGTCCAAAGTGACGTTGCCCAAATCGGATCCGAAATCATCCATTACTTTTATTTGGATTCTTCTTACGTATTGATGAATCTGAGAGAGTAATAGGCAGTAATATTAGAATACGGGGATAAATATAAGCATATGTGTATCTGACCACTGCACCGCCAGGAGCGCTGACCGTCTCCAGGATCAGTCACGTGGTGCGGAGACCAGGAAGGGAGAAGGAGCAGAGGAATGGTCTGTATTGAGTTACTTTCAAATATCTACGTGATTATTGAACTGAACAAACAACGTGTTAACATTAAATCGTTACGCTCAGGAAACTGCACTTGAATTGGAGCACAGGAACTCCTGTTTGGAACCCCTAGGAATGGGGGACCAATGGCGCCTTAGAGAGGAAGACTCTGCTTCAATATCTTCAACATCCTTCGTGTGAGAGACTTATTTCATCCAGTGCTTGGTCTCAGGAGCGAACACGTGGTAACACGCTAACCGCTGACGTCACCACAGCGTCGCCGTCGACGACCACCTCTACCTGATACGCTGCGACCGCTCTCTGACGGGACATCTGAACGTGCCGCAGGATTGTGGAGTACGAAGGTGATTTGGAAACATGCAAAGGCAACAAACAGACGCTTTGAACGTATGTCGTCACAATTAGGAACGAGCTTGCGAGTCTGCAGCAAGAGGAAACTACTCCTGAAAATTCTGAAGAAGAAGAAGAGCTGCTTAAACAGAGAAACTTGCATGGCTACTACCGAGCTGTAACAGCGTCCGTACAGTTCTAGACGAATCAATAGATTAAAATTAATACTAATGACTCTTAAAGCGCTGAAACCTCGGCGGGTTACCAGAAGCAACGTCAACGATTGTAATAAAATCAAGAAAAACTGGACAAAATCAACTTGAAATTTAAAACTGACAGTGAAAAATCAACGTTAACAATAAAAAGAACTGTCGTGCATTAACCAACAATGACCTCTTATGAAAATAAACGAAATAGGCCAGTTAGAACAGTAATTAAAAATCTATGAAGTACGTGGAATGGAAGCAGAACTAAGGCAAAAATGATTTATTATCATCAAAATAGAAAACAAACTCAGAGTGGTTAATCAAAGATGAAAAACCTGAGTACATTAAGCAATATTTGAAAATACGAAAGTCATCAAAACATGGTGAATGAACTATAATACTTAGATAAAATGAAAAATTAAGGTAGAATCATGGAAAACCAACAAAATGAACCCTCAATACAGAAAAAAATAATGTCAAAGATTATGCTACATAGCCCTAAATGTGCACAAAACCATCTCACTGCATCATGCACTAAAGAGAGATATAGATAGAGAGAGATAGATAGAGAGAGTTAGAGAGAGATAGAGATAGATAGATAGATAGAGATAGAGATAGAGATAGATAGATAGAGAGAGATAGATAGATAGATAGAGAGAGATAGATAGATAGATAGAGAGAGTTAGAGAGAGATACAGACAGATAGATACATAGAGAGATAGAGAGAGATAGAGATAGAGATAGAGAGAGATGATAGAGATAGAGAGAGATAGAGAGAGATAGAGAGAGATAGAGAGAGATAGAGAGAGAGATAGAGAGAGATAGAGATAGATAGAGAGAGATAGAGAGAGATGATAGAGATAGAGAGAGATAGAGAGAGATAGAGAGAGGTAGAGAGAGATAGAGAGAGATAGAGAGGGATAGAGAGATAGAGAGATAGAGAGGGATAGAGAGATAGAGATAAATAGAGGGAGATGGAGATAGATAGAGATAAATAGAGAGAGATAGAGAGAGATACAGAGATAGAGAGAGAAAGAGAGAGATAGAGAGGGATAGAGAGATAGAGAGATAGAGATAGATAGAGAGAGTTAGAGAGAGATAGAGAGATAGAGAGAGCTAGAGAGAGATAGAGAGAGATACAGAGATAGGGAGAGATAGAGAGATAGAGAGGGATAGAGAGGGATAGAGAGATAGAGATAGATGGAGAGAGTTAGAGAGAGATAGAGAGATAGAGATAAATAGAGGGAGATGGAGATAGATAGAGATAAATAGAGAGAGATAGAGAGAGATACAGAGATAGAGAGATAGAGAGAGAAAGAGAGAGATAGAGAGGGATAGAGAGATAGAGAGATAGAGATAGATAGAGAGAGTTAGAGAGAGATAGAGAGAGATAGAGAGAGGTAGAGAGGGATAAAGAGATAGAGAGATAGAGAGAGATAGAGAGATAGAGAGAGATAGAGAGATAGGGAGAGATAGTGAGAGATAGAGAGTTAGGGAGAGATAGAGAGAGATAGAGAGAGATAGAGAGATAGGGAGAGATAGAGATAGGGGGGAGTGAGGCTGCAGGATGATGCTCAAACTTATTTGAAGGGCATCTAGCCAATTATAGAGGATGCAATGTAGCTAATCAACTTCGCAATTAAAAAGAGAACAGCAAACCGAGAAATGACAAACCACAGAAAATTTTTTCACTTATAAAATGGTTACAGAAAGAGTATCGTTTACTGATACTGTCAGAGAAGGCGACAAACCGCAAAACAGACTCAATCGCTTCGAAAACGATTAGATATAACAATGTAAAAACAAATTGGAGAAACATGAGATGGCCCATTGAAAGATACTCCAGCGAGTCCTTAAATAGCAAAACTTTGGTTTGCAATCGAATTATAAAGCCAACATGTGTGTATGGGAGGAGACAGATAATAGTTAGTTATAAATGCAGACATACACCGAGACCTTAGCGTTGCTACCGTCAGAGAAGGAATCAAAAGCATGCACCATCATAGAAACGAGGAACTTCTTCAGCTCCTAGAGAACCCAAAAACTTTGAAACTCGTCTGTGTGCTGGAGGGGGGGGGGGGGGGCGTCACAGGAGACTAGTGTGTGTGTGTGTGTGTGTATGTGTGTGAGCGAGTGAGTGGCATGAGTCTTTATAGAACAACCTAGAAAGCTAAAGGACTAATTTAGATGTTAGGAAAATTAACGGTTGGTCTACAAGAAAAAGCCATTCGTTGATTTAATAATTATAAAAATAAATAAAATAATGCGTCTAACAAATCCTCAACTCAACGTCGTTCGGTCTGTCTGTATAATTTCCTAACAAGTGGACTCACCTCGTCGTTGAGCGGCAGCTTGTTGACGTTCTCAGTGATAGATTTAGCAATTAACTTCCTGTAATAATCTAATTGCTGATCTACCACAGTCGACATTTTAGACCACTTGCTTAATAACAGTCCGTGTACGGTTGCTCCGTTCTCTTCAAGGAAAAGGTCGTCCAGCTGCAAAAATTAAATAACAATTACTTTTGAAATTTATCGACGCACCACAGTTTAACAAGTCAGCCGCTGAAGGTTAAATTTGAGTTACCAGTAAAGCTATATATTAACCCTTTGCAGTCGAGGGCTCCGGAGCGGGGTCATTTAAAATTGTCTTCAAGCTCGAGGGTTCCAGTGCGGAGCCATTTAAAATTGTCTTCAAGCTCGAGGGCTCCAGAGCGCAGCCATTTAAAACTGTCTTCAAGCTCGAGGGTTCCCGAGCGGAGCCATTTAAGATTGTCTTCAAGCTCAAAGGATACGGAGCGGAGCCATTTAAAATTGGCTTCAAGCTCGAGGGTTCCCGAGCGGAGCCATTTAAGATTGTCTTCAAGCTCAAAGGATACGGAGCGGAGCCATTTAAAATTGGCTTCAAGCTCGAGGGTTCCCGAGCGGAGCCATTTAAGATTGTCTTCAAGCTCAAAGGGTACGGAGCGGAGCCATTTAAAATTGGCTTCAAGCTCGAGGGTTCCTGAGCGGAGCCATTTAAAATTGTCTTCAAGCTCGAGAGTTCCAGTGCGGAGCTATTTAAGATTGTCTTCAAGCTCGAGGGTTCCAGTACGGAGCCATTTAACATTGTCTTCAAGCTCGAGGGTTCCGGAGCGGAGCCATTTAAAATTGTCTTCTAGCTCGAGGGTTCCGGAGCGGAGCCATTTAAAATTGTCTTCAAGCACGAGGGTTCCAGTACGGAGCCATTTAAGATTGTCTTCAAGCTCGAGGGTTCCGGAGCAGAGCCATTTAAAATTGTCTTATAGCTCGAAGGCTCCGGAGCGGAGCCATTTAAAATTGTCTAAAAGTTCGAGAGTTCCGGAGCGGAGCCATTTAAAATTGTCTAAAAGTTCGAGGGTTCCGGAGCGGAGCCATTTAAGATTGTCTTCAAGCTCAAGGGTTCCGGAGCGGAGCCATTTAAAATTGTCTTCTAGCTCGAGGGTTCCGGAGCGGAGCCATTTAAAATTGTCTTCAAGCTCGAGAGTTCCAGTGCGGAGCTATTTAAGATTGTCTTCAAGCTCGAGGGTTCCAGTACGGAGCCATTTAACATTGTCTTCAAGCTCGAGGGTTCCGGAGCAGAGCCATTTAAAATTGTCTTATAGCTCGAAGGCTCCGGAGCGGAGCCATTTAAAATTGTCTAAAAGTTCGAGGGTTCCGGAGCGGAGCCATTTAAAATTGTCTAAAAGTTCGAGGGTTCCGGAGCGGAGCCATTTAAGATTGTCTTCAAGCTCGAGGGTTCCAGTACGGAGCCATTTAACATTGTCTTCAAGCTCGAGGGTTCCGGAGCGGAGCCATTTAAAATTGTCTTATAGCTCGAAGGCTCCGGAGCGGAGCCATTTAAAATTGTCTAAAAGTTAGAGGGTTCCGGAGCGGAGCCATTTAAGATTGTCTTCAAGCTCGAGGGTTCCGGAGCGGAGCCATTTAAGATTGTCTTCAAGCTCGAGGGTTCCAGTACGGAGCCATTTAACATTGTCTTCAAGCTCGAGGGTTCCGGAGCGGAGCCATTTAAAATTGTCTTATAGCTCGAAGGCTCCGGAGCGGAGCCATTTAAAATTGTCTAAAAGTTCGAGGGTTCCGGAGCGGAGCCATTTAACATTGTCTTCAAGCTCGAGGGTTCCGGAGCGGAGCCATTTAAAATTGTCTTCAAGCTCGAGAGTTCCAGTGCGGAGCCATTTAAGATTGTCTTCAAGCTCGAGGGTTCCGGAGCAGAGCCATTTAAAATTGTCTTATAGCTCGAAGGCTCCGGAGCGGAGCCATTTAAAATTGTCTTATAGCTCGAAGGCTCCGGAGCGGAGCCATTTAAAATTGTCCAAAAGTTCGAGGGCTCCGCTATGGGTGGCTCTGGAACGTCAAAGTGATGGAGGGAAGCTGAAGATTACCCTGCAGGAGACCAACAATTCTCACAAGAAGAACTAGAGATGTTGCGGAACTGCTTGCTCACTAAGACTTCTGAAGATGGCAGAATGTTGAAGGAATTGTGACAGTAAATTTAAAAAAAATAATTACATGTGGTAGAAATAATGAATAAGAATGATAGCACAACAACGTGATAATATAAATACTACACAACGACGTTTCAGGAAACCTTTTCCCCTATCCTCAGGTGCGAAGAAGAGCCTAAAGCGAAAAACAGCTACACTTGTCAGAAGCCTTTTTAGTTTTGTCAACTGAAAGGTGCATTTGTGTCGCTCTAGTCCCTTCTTAGCACCTGAGGACAGGGGACAAGCTTCCCAGAAACGTCGTTGTGAGGTCATTATATTATCACGTTTTTTCTTGTGTCTGTATTTGGCCATCTTTCTTAATATTTACAGTTGTCTTACCGTTCGAGTATCGTGTCTACTTGGTGTTGCTGAGGTGAAGATGGCCAGAGCCACGAGGAGGACGTGGACGACGCGGCCCATCTTGAATGCGAAATAACAGAAAACCTCATCCTGCGTGTCTTTACACCCAGAAGTCGCTGCGGTTTGCAGATAAAACGGGCAGCGACCGCAGACTGTTAAAAATAAAATTATTTTTTTCCGCACTCTGGGAAGAAAAAACAGGAAGTTCCTGTCCCCCGACTTCCGAGTTTCCTTCCCTGTAGAACTGCCGCTGGAATCAAACAGTGCGCAGTTGGAGTTTTTTTTTGTTCCTGTAAGAATAGTGGCACCGCTCTGTCCAAGAAATTTTCTATCTTTCAAGGTTAGCATCGGAATGAAACACGAGGCTGAATCCAAAGATTCGTTGTTGATATTAATTTAGATTCCTTTCCGAGTATTCTCTTTCGTTCAACTTGAGTAGTGTGTTTACATTATGTGGTATTTCTTCAACCTTCTACCATATATAATATATACTCTTTTATCTTCTTCGAATTAAAATAGTTACAAATATTATTTTTCCGTCATGAGTGCGTCCTGCTGGTCGACGTTCACCTGTGGAAGAGAGAGGCGACATCTTCACTCTTCCCCTGACCGTGGGAGCGCGCGCGTGCACGTTGACGGCGGCTCCAAGTAACTCAACGCACAAAATGGCGCCAATGTTCATATTTCTTTCTTTTTTTAAAAAAAAAATAAAGATTTCTTAACTAACGTGCTGTTGAAACTAAGGATTGATCAAAATAAATGTTTTACAACCTGGTCAAGGCACGGAGAAGGGGAAAGCTGCGACCCCACAGCAAACTCCTTCTCTCCCGCCATCGGAAGGGCGTGGGACAAGTACAAAATGCCCAAACCTACCTGATACAGGTTTTTCTAGGGTTTGTCCTGCGTTTCTTTTAGGCGAATGCCGGGTAGGATCCTTAAACCATAGCCCGGGGGCCCCTAGTTAACCCTTGGCTACCTTCCTCTACCCTTCCGCATCTCCCCTTTAAAATCCGTTTCCTATGTTATAAGAGGGGAGTTGCCACCATGTGGATTACCCTCATGTAGCCTGTCTACACCCCCAAAAAAATTACAAGTTTATCTGCATTTTTATTACGATCTTCGTCTTGGAAGTGCAATCCAGTATCTCAATAAATTCCCCTTTATCGTTATTTTAACCCTGAATCCATTTTTACCAGAATCCTCATTTATGTATTATTTTATTATTATTATTTTCATTTATTGTGTAAATTTTTTTCTATGTCGTTTTCCTCTTCTCATTGTCAAGCCAAATAATAAACAGATGCACTCGTTTCGTTGTGGGGATTTCCATCTACAACATTCACGGAGCTTTTCTGCGCTGTCGCTGACGTCACATCCTGTTCACAGATTCTTACACACACACACACACAAAACAAATCTTTGTCTCACTCACACCCTTTCGTGTAATTTCGTGGCCATTCGATGGAGAAAAAACTCTACGTTTATTTTATGACCTACTTTAATTTCTTCCAGTGCACAAGATTTTAATTTTCTTTTTTTTTATCCGAGTTGCGATCGATATCTCGAAACAGACAGTCAGATGTCCGTAAAGGTGCGTTTACACGTGAGAGAAACTCGCAGCTCTCGAGAGTTACTCTCAGACTGCTTTTACACGGGAGAGTGAAATTCGGCCGAGTTCGCTCTCCGAGAGAAACTATTGGAATAGTCGGCCAGCTGCCTCCTAAACCGGTCAATGCTGCGACCCCACAGCAAACTCCTCTCCCACCATCCATCGGAAGGGCATGGGACAAGTACCACAATGACCGACCTACCTGATGCAAGTTTGTTCTAGGGTTCTTAGGCGAATTGCCTTAATCCATAGCCCGGGGGCCCCTAGTTAACCCTTGGCTTCCTTCCTCTACCCTTCCGCATCCCCCCTTCAAATCCCTTCCGATCCTATTGAAGGGGAAGTTGCCACCATGTGGATTACCCTCATGTAACCTGTTATTCTAAAAAAAACACGAAAAGGAGAATCAGCAGCAGGTTTTTTATTATTATCTTCATTTCCACATCCGCACTTTTTATTTTTTAACCTCCTGAGAAGCCTGTAATTAATATGAAAACATGATTACATTATAAAGGACTGATACTGTACGTAGGTGTTGAGCAGGTCTGTGAGACTTGGCGATGACGTCATCGGCCAGCTGATGCAATGTTCATCATCTCTGTAGCGATATAATAAAGATTGTATTTTTACGTCTGTTTATATTAAATAAATACTACAGTTTTTTACCAGGACCAGGAAATTTTATTTATTTACGACAACGTTTCGGTTCGTGTTTGTGCCTTCCTCAGGGTCTATCCTGCGCGCAGGTGTTAATGTACAAACAGACTCTATGAAACTTAACCACCTTATTGTCACGCTGAACCTTGTGTTACCCCAATGTCGTTGCTCCCTGATTGTTATGCAACCCCTTCGACTCTCCCGTTGTCGTTGCGTTTTCGTCGCTATTGAGCTGTTGTCAAACTGACCAGTGCGCAGTTGTGTCGCACCAGGCTCTTCTTAGCACCTGGCGAAAGGGAACAAGGATCACAGAAACGTTGTGTGGTATTTATATTACCCTTTTTTTGGGTCTGTATTTGGCTGTCTTTATTATTCATTATTTTCAGTCAGACGTAAATTTTTTCATTTTGAAATAAATTTGTATTATGAAGAAGCCAATGAATTTATAAAATTCTACTATTAACACAGTGAAACTAAGAAACACTCACCTGAAGATGCTAAATGTTAAAACCTATTTGCTCATCCTCCTATTGAAGTTTTTCCGAGGCACTTGTTCACAAACTACACACGAGTGGGGCCGCAGCAGACTTCAGCGTCAGTGTTTCTTAGTTTCACTGTGTTAATAGTGGAATAAATTTTGTTCAACCGCTTTTATAAATTCATTGGCTTCTTCATAACACAAATTTATTTTGTACAATTTCTCCGCTTGCAGGAAAGACCCTGAGGAAGGTTGAAACAAGTAAATATATAAATAAAAATAAATATTGCCTGGTATTGGTCAAAAAACTGCATTAGATATTTAATAAAATTGTATATTATCCTTTTATGTGAAACCTATTTATTATTATCTTTGTCCTGAGAATATTTTTGTTTTGTAGTTCAAAGAGAGAAAATGAGTGTTTTGCAAAGACGTTGTGTGAAGCCACAGAGTTCTTATTCACCTTAGTAGTCGCCCTCGCTCACAGAGAGACATTGAATTAGTTGACGATAATGTTGTGAATGTTTGTGCAAAGAAAAGGTGAACGTGTTAGTGACATGAAGCTTGCAGACATCCTCGTGGGGCCACGTGACTCTCCAGAGAGCGCTGAGGAAACGTTCACACTGTAGCAACGACGCAGCAAGCTCCACGTGTGGCGAGACTCTCAGGGGCCTCCACACTCTGCTCTCGAGAGGAGGATCGCTGGCACACTCTCCAGAGAGTCAAAAACTCGCACGTGTAAACGCACCTTCAAGCTCAGCACGTAAATAAACGTTTAATATAAAGATAAAACTTTCAAAGGTAACGTTAAAGCAATCTAAGTTACCTACGAGTATATTAAGTTCACCGAGCACAATGAATGAGGTAGAAATTACACTCATGTGTTTGATCTTCGAGCTTGTTGACTGAGTCACGCCGCAGAGTAGAATCGACGCAATGCAGAGAACGTAATATTTTATTTTTAATGACTTCCGGGCGCCTTAGGCAACTTTTCGCGCGTTACAAGCCACAAGCTGAGACGTCCGCAATATTTTTCCACCGCTCGCTCGCCACCGCTGTCACTGCGACGTTGAAGGAGGAGCCCCGGACAGGAAGTGACATTACTGGGCGAGTTTCAAGTCCTCTTTCCTGCCTTCTACCTCGAGGACCGCGTCGTCACGACGCCGACGCCTGGCTACCGTCCGTGTTCACCACCGCATTGCGTCGTGGCCACCACCGAGAGTACAAGGAAGGAGGCCAGCTCGTGACGTCACCAGAATAAGGGTTTCGTTACCCGTGCAGGGATCATCGACTACGTTGCATTTACCTTTGTACCGCCGCCGCGGCTTTGTTGCGCGTACGTCACGTTTGCCCGAGCCGAAGAAAAATATTGCGGACGTTTCAGGTTGTGGCTTGTAACGCGCCAAAATTTGCCTTAGGCGACCGGAAGTCATTAAAAATAAAATAAAATATTACGTTCTCTACTTTGATGTGTGATGAGTGACGGTGAAGTGCCTTTCAAGTTAGTCTCCATGTAGAACTTAAACGGGATGGAGCTGATAACTCAAAAAGGAAGGGGAGGGGGGGGGACAACACCGCCATGAAGCATGGAACATGGTCGTTAGATTAGGTCAGGTCCTGACGAAGTTGCGTCCTCGTGTATCGAGAAATAAATTAATTATAGAAGACACTTGAGTTTGGATAATTTATAACAGTAAAAAAATAATTATCTGGCGGACTAAATTCAGACCTGGATGATTCTGTTTACCGTACAAATTAATCGCCAAGATCGTGAACAGAAAATTAAATTACTGCCGACCTCGAATAAATAAATCGATGATGGTTGTGTTCTGGTCATTCAGATGCTGGATTACACGTGGTGGTCAGATTAGGAACAACGAGTTCCGCCGGTTCGTGAGAGTAGGAAACCACGGTGCGTCGTCGTGAGTCGTGATGAGTGGCGGTGAAGTGCCTTCAAGCGATAAGCGGACCGGGAACAGAAACAGGTTGGTGACAATCTACTTAAAGTTTGTGTTTTGTTTTGTATTTGTAAGTGTGTGTGTGTGTTTGTGGGTGTAGTGAGGGCCGACATCTGTATGTTAATTTTCAACTGCTCCTGTTTATTTTTTTTAGGATCCCACTCGTCTCTGTTTCATACAGCGAATAGTTTCTATGGTCTGTAATTTTTATGAAGCTGATTAGTTTCACTACTGCCCTGGAATCACATCAGGGGCTGTTGTTTCTTATATGGTTTTATATTTTAGACAAATCCGAAGTTAAATAATAATAATAATAAAAAAATATATTAATACAATTTAGAACGTGCTTTTGTGTTGTGAAGGAAAGGAGAAATAAAGATTTCTCTTTTATTTGTAAAGCATGTCTAAATGAGTTCCTAACAACTGTAAAGGTGCGCGTTTACACGTGCGAGTTTTTGTCTCTCTGAAGAGTGTGTCAGCGATCCTCCTCCTCTCTAGAGCAGAGTGTGGAGGCCCCTGAGAGTCTCGCCAGTGTGTGAACGCTTCCTCAGCGCTCTCTGGAGAGTCAGCTGAGAGTCACGTGGCCCCACGAGGATGTCTGCAAGCTTCATGTCACTAACAAGTTCACCTTTTCTTTTCACAAACAATTCACAACATTATCATCAACTAATTCAATGTCCCTCTGTGAGCGAGGGCGACTTCTAAGGTGAATAAGAACTCTGTGGCTTCACACAAAGTCTTTGCAAAACACACATTTGCTCTTTGAACGATAAAACAAAAAATATTCTCAGGACAAAGATAATAATAAATAAGTTTCACATAAAAGGATAATATAAAATTTTATTAAATATCTAATGCAGTTCTTTTGACCAATACCAGGCAATATTTATTTTTATTTATATATTTACCACAACGTTTCGGTACTTGTTTGTACCTTCCTCAGGGTCTTTCCTTCAAGCGGAGAAATTGTACAAAATAAATTTGTGTTATGAAGAAGCCAATGAATTTATCTAAGCGGTTGAACAAAATTTATTCCACTATTAACACAGTGAAACTAAGAAACACTCACGCTGAAGTCTGCTGCGGCCCCACTCGTGTGTTGTTTGTGAACAAGTGCCCCTGTAAAAACTTCAATAGGAGGATGTGCAAATAGGTTTTAACATTTAGCATCTTCAGGTGAGTGTTTCTTAGTTTCACTGTGTTAATAGTAGAATTTTATAAATTCATTGGCTTCTTCATAAAACAAATTTATTTTAAAATGAAAAAAATTTACGTCTGCCTGAAAATAATGAATAAGAAAGACAGCCAAATACAGACCAAAAAAAGGGTAATATAAATACCACACAACGTTTCTGGGATCCTTGTTCCCTTTCGCCAGGTGCTGAGAAGAGCCTGGTGCGACACAACTGCACACTGGTCAGTTTGACAACAACTCAAAGGCGACGAAAACGCAACGACAACGGGAGAGTCGAAGGGGTTGCATAACAATCAGGGGCAACAACATTGGGGAAACACAAGGTTCAGCGTGACAATAAGGGGGTCATAGATGTGGTTTGGTTGCATAGTGTCTGTTTGTTCATTAACACCTGTAAATTTATTTTGTACAATTTCTCCGCGCTCAGGAAAAACCCTGAGGAAGTCACAAACACGTACCGAAACGTAGTCGTAAATAAATAAATAAAATTATCCTGGTCCTGGTAAAAAAAACCTGCATTATTAATTTCATATAAACAGACGTAAAAACACAATCTTTATTAAATATCGCTTTTAGAGAGATGAACATTGCATCAGCTGGCCGATGACGTCATCGCAGTCGCTGCTACACAGAAAAACTGGATTTTGGTGACCAAGAAATAAATATTTCGGTTCAATCAACACCTACGTACATTATCAATCCTTTATAATATAATCAAGTTTTCATATTAATTACTGGGGGTTCTCAGGAGGTTAAAAAATTAAAAATAAAAAGTGCGGTAGTGAAACTGATGATAATAAAAAAAGTAAAAAAGCTGCTGCTGCTTCTCCTTTTCATGTTTTTTTTTTTAGAGTAACAGGCAACATGGTGGCATCTACCTTTAGTAGCAGAGGAAGGGATTTGAAAGAGGGGGGGGTGGGAATGCGGAAAGGTAGAGGAGGAATGCAGCTAAGGGCATAACATGACTCGCAGACCTGACAGCGTGTGTCTGAGCGGACTCTCGAGAGTTGCCATTGAGAGTTGCTCTCGAGAGCTCCGGCTGCTCTCACGTGTTAACGCACCGTAAGACTTAAACTGCAATTATCATACAATATTATGTATTATTTCAAATAGTTCACATTCAGTTAGTGGCCAAAAAAAAAGTGGTGCAGTTTAGTGTAGTTTTATTTTTGATACAGCACTCAGGACACTACATTCATAATGCATTCTTGTGCACCTCATGATCACATCAAGCATCCAGTGGGTGTGCGCATTGAACTGCAGCCCATGGATCCTTTTCTCTATAAAAGGAGTAATGAGGGTATAAAGGAAACATGTTTCTTCAACTTGACCAACAACTCTGTTTGTTATTCTCTCTTCACAGAATTTACTTCAACGTATTATATTTTTAATCATCTTAATTGTAAAGTAACCTTATTTTTTTATTTAATTATTGTTAAATTATCCCAAAAAGTTTTACTTTTGTCAAATAGCATGCGGTCACTCTAGTAAATTTCAGATAACTTAATTTTCAATTGCACTAATTTTGTTTACAACTAGCTGGGTGCGCGGCGTTGCCCGGGAAGTCGTATATCCATAACCCCCAATTTGACTCAAATATAGATATATTTTTGGCGTTAATTATATGAAACGTTCTTCTACCTCCACCCCATAAGGGTGTTCCCCTACCATGCTGAAAGGGGTTGAAATTTTACAAAAAAAACCCATTGGTATAAATAATATCAACGTCATTGACCCCGACAAATATTTATTCCAGACAAATATCGAACATGTTTGAAAAATTTCACCCCCGGCCGTGCGGGGATTAAAATGACCAATTGAATGTCATAATTAAACTCAGCGACATCCATAACCCTGGATTTGACTCCAATCTTGTAACGCCCTTACACACCCACCCCTAACGTTCCTCCCTTACCAATGCTGTAATGGGGTTGAAATTATACACATATCATGTCTCGTTGACCCGAAAAAATATTTATGCGACACAAATATCAGCTTTTTTAGCATGTTTAAATATTTCCACCCCCCCGATCCTGGGGGGGTGGTAGACGCGTCTCACCCCGACAGTGTTCGTTTCCTGGTCGTAAAGAACACGTGTACGAAATTTGGTTGCAATTTTGCTCCACCGGTCTAGATTTGTATAAGGAACATACAAACAAAGATACATAAATACATAAATATCCAAACAAACACTCTGCTTTATTTATTAGATTATATTCAAAAGAAGAAATAAACTGTTAAAAAAAAAGGTAACAAAAAGAAGGGATTCATAATAATGTAGCTAATTTAAATACACATTTATTGTGGTTCTTTTAAATGAATCAATAATTTATATACAACTAGCTGGGTGGCCGGCGTGGCCCGGGTGTTTATTTATTTACCTACAGTCGGGCGGCCAATCCCACTGCGGAACTTTATGCTTCTCGCTTGGAAAAATTAGGTAACGGGTCCCCGTCAGTTTCCTGTAGGGAGTGGGAAGGTATCTAGGGAAACCTCGCAGAGGTACCCACCAGTCTTCCGCTAGGAAGACTACCGGCGGCAGAGGAGCTGTAGAGGGCCTCTCTCCGACTCGCGCGTTGTACCTATGTACTTCAATAAAATATCGCTCGTCCAATGGGCGGCTTGGATCAGCTGTGTATCAGAGTATGTAGAAAGTACTCTTCTTTCTGAAGCTCCCCTCACTCGTTGGAGCGGTATCTTGTCTTAGTTAGGTAGGAACGCGCTGCTGGCTTTCAGGGGGTCATCAGGGACTGGTTCCTACGGCTATCGGTTTAGGTATAATCCAGGAACCCGTGGTATATCTCTATCGAAGATCTTAGTGCAGTTAGTGATATACTCTTCATCTCACCTGCCTCCATCCCAAGCCGCCCCAGTGGGAGTTAAGGAGGGCATGGCCCCTCTTGTCCCACCCACAATGGCCAGGATCTCCCCCCACTCACACTATGCAAAATTATCCTTGCAGTTGGGGCAACAGACCGCTGTATTTGGCGACCTTATGCTCCCTAGCCAGGAGAAGGTTTCCCCCGCATGATCGTGGCGGACAGTGACGTCGACCACGAACACCCCGACCCGGTTTTTGACGACCAGGTCGGGTTTGGGGTTAATCCCCTCAGCCACAGCAGCGGTTAATCATACCCCCGGTGTCCTAAGCGAGTGTAGAATATACCAACTGTTCCTTAAAATAATCAAAATTATTTGCCATACCTTGCCAGACCCCCCCCCCCCCGTCAGCTGTCTACCAATCCTTACCCCTTGAGAAGTTCCTCGTCGCTTGTCGATGCCTTTTCTTGTCTCGTTTCTCTATCACGATGTCTTGTGGAACGACGTTAAATGCTTTACCGAAATCTGTGATAATTGCGTCCATTCTCCCACCTTTGTCTATTTCGTCGGATATATTAAATATATTACAGTTAATTTTATTTTGGTGATTAAAATTCCAGCAGAAGGTACCAGGTCAGTAAATATGTCCCTGAATTTTTTTTTATAGAAAATGGTTACAAATATTTTATTGAAAGTACAGCCAGCCGCTAGGTATAAATTGTATCTACCACCTGACTTTAACATTGTTATGACATAAACAGAAATTATTTGAAAACCATGATTGATGGTTCCTGACGAGAAAGTTGGAAAGAAAAAGCATTATTTTAACAATGCAGGGCTTATCTAAGCAGAATTATTTTGTCGACCAGTGCACAGCGGAAGTATTGTGAAAAAGACGAGCTTCCAGAAGACGCGGGCTTCGCTGTTGCAGCCGTAGAGGACGAAGAACAGCAGCCCCTGGAGCGTGCCCAGAGCGTGGTAGTAGCCCAGCAGGTGCTCCAGGCCTTGGATCTGCGTGAAGATCAACCGGATGGTTATCCCCGCCCCTGACAGCAGCGACGTCTTCAACGCGAAGGTGAAGAGATCAGCGAAGACGCTGCGCGCCGTGACGCCTTCCCGAATCTGAAGAGTGCTTTTCTTGACGTCGTTGTAGAATTGTAAGTTTTTGTAGAACATGTAGAGGTTGCCGAAGAGGGCCACGTAGGTACAGAGGACAAAGAGAAGTTGGCCGATCTGCACGCGACTGTCGAGGGCCTCGTTCATCCAGAAGAAAGCTGCGGACAACGCCGCCGGCAAGGCCCATCCTAACAGCGCGTATCGGATCAGAACCTTACGGGCTTCACCACGGCTCAGAGAGTCAGGAAGACGCAATGTCATGATGGACGTCGTGAGGAAGTGTAGGTAGGAGGTGAGGCACAAGGTGGAGGACAGGTCCATGGCGACGTCGAGGCGCACGGCCAGCGCCATGTCCGCGAGACTCGCCCGCACCACGAGGAGTCTCAGCAGCGCCGTTACCTGGTAGCCTATCAGCAGCATCCCTGGAAGGTTGCGGAGCTGCGGACAGGCGAGGTACGTGATCAACGTGACGACGCGCACCGCGACGTCGACATATGTCAGGGCGAGCACCCAGGTCGAACTTCCGGCCCCGTAATAAGACACGCCATCATTGACGTCACCGTCACCGTCACAAACAACGTACTCCATGAAGATCTCCATGCCGCAGAGCATAGTTTGGTTGTAAGTATTTACTGGAGTCGTTGACGAACAGTTGAGGTTCTTATTGAAGCGATCATTGAAGTGACACTGCATCGACAGGATGAAATTAAAATTTAATTTGGTTTTATAGTCTTCGCAATCTCTCTTGAAGCCTATTTGGAGAAGGTTGCTGAATTTGCAGACGGGAACTTGCGTTTGGAAGGCGTAGTCGAGGTAGGTGACTGCTGGCCTGTGCGAGACTTGCCTCTGGAAGTCTCTAAGTAACACAGACAGGCAATAAATACGGGGATCGACACCTTGAGGTGCGTTGACGCCGCATTCTGTGCCGTTGAATGCTAGACAAAGACAGTGAGAGTGGAAGTAGGTGGATGAAGCATTGGCCCAAGTCAATAGTCTCGAAGTCGAGTCCATGTAAGAACAACGTATAAGGTCTAAAGTTGATTGAGACATGTTTAGAAAGTTGCATCGATGGTAGTACTTGGAATACTCTTCTGAGTCCCGCGGGTAGATGTCTCTGTACGTCGAACAAGGGTGATCCACGCTACCCACGTTGGACCTGACTATCCCCCACGTTAAGAGTCCTTCTGACTGGGCAGGGCTTTCCTCCTTATAAAATTCTTTGTTGCCATCCTTGTTAGTGTGTGGATGAAGTATGTTTTCTATTGCAAAGGGTTCGATGGACGGCGCGGAAAAAATATAAAATGCCGTCAACGTCAAGTAACTGGTAGCAGTTTTGTAAGGTTCAGTCACCCAATCTACGGAATTCGTCACGAATTGGTTTATAATATTTTGAGGCGTATGACCTAATTTATTTACAAGAATTTGCACTATCATTTCTCGACGCCGTGGACGCTTTACTTCATACTTATCTTCAATATAACTACCAAGCAGTTTCCCAACCCGTTCTTCATAGGCCATGGTGCAGTTTGCTTCAACCCTCGAGCAGAAAGGCAGCTGTTGCTGGAGGCATTCTCCAGACAAATTCTGCAGACCCACTTGGATGCTCTTTTTCAACTTTAACTTGAGCATTTTCCTCAACTGTACAATCATACACGTTTCATTCTGCAACATGCATCGTAAAGTCAATTAAGGATAAATCTATCTATCTATCTATCTATCTATCTATCTATCTATCTATCTATCTATCTATCTATCTATCTATCTATCTATCTATCAATCTATCTATCTATCTATTTATCTATCTATCTATCTATATATATATATATATATATTGTAATACCTAGTAAAGAAGGACATGAATTTTGTTCTGTTTTCATCAGATTTGTTTACCAACTCAGACTGGGGATTCTTGAGTGGTTTGTATAATAAAAGAGGATAATAATAAAATGATGGATAAGTGGCTTTTAGGGGAGGACTATAATTGGACGTTTAGCGGAATTTTTACGGACATACAATTATATTAAAAGGAAATATTTATTTTAATTGATTGAGTGGCTCTCGGAGCGGGAGAAAGCTAACATATGGTGTTTGTTTGGCGAACATAAAATTTCAAGACAACTGTGAAAACAAGGGAATATTCTGTAGCCGGGATATAAATAAGAGAGCAGATAAAGGCAGAGTTAGTCAGAGTCAGGGAGGAGTATTATGAGGAGGCAGTTATTATCATTTCGTGTGGACGGGAGACGGACGTGTCAGTGGGGAGATCGTTGGTGCAGGTCCGCACGGCCAAGTTAAAGTGGCCGAAACAATGTTGTGATCAGTTGAGAGTTTGCATTCAGGAGAGATCAGCGGATGCTAGGCCAAGCTAGGTGGCCGAGAGGAATCAGCTGGACATCAGTCGTCAACAGTCGGTGGGAGTTTCATCGTGGAGGTCTGTCTGCCAGCAGAGTTGGTTGAATTCGTCGTGAGCGTGACGTTGTCATGAAGAAGTGGCTGTAGAAGCAGAGTGTGAACGCAACCTGGTGCCTCTTAAGCCTGTATGAAGTGAGTGTGTGCTTGTATATGAGCGATCCAAAGTGCATGGACCAGAGAGCTTGTAAGTTTATTTTTTTGTATTCATAGTTGTAAATGTCAGATTTCGTCTCATTTAGTTTCAATTATTTCAATCATTTGATTTCGTTTATCATTTATTTTAACTGTATCTGTTTAATTGTAAATTTGTGTTCTGTTTTCCTTATCAACCCAGTAAAGACCCTGAGAGTACCGAGTCTGTTTTATCAAATGTATTCAAGATAAATAAAACTGTTTTTTTGATTTTTATAACATTTCATTAGACAGATTTGTGTAATTGTAAATGGTGTCTTAATAAATAATAATAATAATAAAATAATTGTTTGTTTAAATTGGTACCGTTATATTTTCGGTATTACAATATATTTATAATATAATTATATTATTTTTACCTGAAACTAAATAGTGTGCAGAGTTTTGTGCTTACCTGTTTAATGTTACATGCAAGGTTAACAATTGATATTACATTATTACACGGTGGTTTAAATAACATTTGCGCCCTGAACAGTATTTTTATGAATGTTTTTACACTCTCTCACTTACATATTGTATTTTAATTATTCTATTTTTTAAAAATAAAATTGTATTGATCATGTAAAGTCAGGTGGGTTTTGTAATTCTTTTCATGTCTACGATTGTCGTTTCATTGCTGCCATACATGGTTTATAAAGTGAAGAACATGTTTGACACATAGAAAAGGTGGGGGGGGGAGGGCTCAAGGTGCAATACAAATTGCTTTACCATACAGCAACTATGGGATTGTTGTGAAGTTATAAGAGGTGATTATTATTAAAGTCACATATCATAAAGAAGTGCACAGACAACATTGTGTGGTTACGTCACTTTGCCACGAAGCAGCACTCAGCCCCTTTTTCAGTCCTATGAGGGAATAGTATTGGACACCTGAGTCGCCCAAGGTTGAAGTGACAAATAGGTGCTGCCCCAAGAAAAAGATTAGTTTCTAAAGAATTGGAAAAAAATAAACAAGCAATAAAGCATTTAATTGCTGTAAAATCTAATAGCTGGATTCAAACGTAATGGATTGTTACTTTGGATGAGGTTCCAACGAGGCGGAGGCTACCTTTGGGGATGCCTTCACATGTCTCTGGTTTTTTGAAGAAAGGTTCCCACAAGTCGACGCCTGTTCTGAGAGGTGCATGTTCCGGGGGGTCACAGACCTTGGGGCATACGGTAAGAGTTGTCCGCTGTTCCCATTGGAACAGTCGGCCAGCTGCCTCCTAAACCGGTCAAGGCACGGCGAGGGGAATGCTGCCACCCCACAGCTAATCCATCTCCCGCCATCCAGGGAAGGGCGTGCGACAAGTACCCAAGAGCCCGACCTACCTTGATGCAGGTTTTTCTAGGGTTTTCCCTGCATTACTTTTACGCGAATTGCCGCGGGGTAGGATCCTTAAACCGTTTCCCGGGGGCCCCTAGTTAACCCATGGCTACCTTCCTCTACCACTTCAGCATCCTCGCTCCCTTTCAAATCCTTTCCTATGCTATTAAAGGGGAGTTGCCACCATGTGGATTACCCTCGTGTAGCCTGTTACCCTAAAAATAAAAATACCATAACTTAATGTGAGGGTTTCTAAAGGCTCTTCAATAACAGAAGATTAACAAATGATTAAAAGTGAAAGTTCAAAAGTGACCCAAGGTTTCACACCTGACAGTACCAAGTCATTTTGTCAGAATAAACAATGTGCACACGGGATCTTCACACCTGAAGGAGAATGTTGACGTTCCTAAAGTTGAGAGTTGGCTTCGCCACATTGGAACCCCTCATTATCTTGACAGAACAGGACCCCCTCTCATTGTACAGTTGTTGCAGTGTCATGAGCAGTAAATAACTCTACCATAACGTCTTGGACGGGTCTCACAGATCAAAAGCTACAGAACGTTTTTTTTAAAATCAAATTTGAAGTGTAAGAAACAAACATACGAGTAACAATTTTACATGCTCGAGGTGCTGAATACTTACACTTGGCTCGTCTGCGAGGTCCTCAATCGGGGCCTCCAAATATTCAGCGCAGTGGTCATTTATGTCCGTGTATATTGATTCGAGACTGGTGTCGGCCAAATCGGTTGAGAATTCTGACATTATCGCTAGTGGTATCGCTTTTAAGTAATGAAGAACCTGGGAAAGAAAAAGAAAGAGTAAAATAATAATATCATATAACAGTATAAATGAAATAAATAAAAGCAACGATTGCAGCAGGAAGTAGAGTATACTGGGCCCCTAATCAAGACTCTCAAGTCATGTAGTCTGAACAGGAAACTGAAAGCGACAATTTTTTTAGGGTAACAGGCTACATGAGGGTAATCTACATGGTGGCAACTCCCCTTTAATAGCATAGGAAGGGATTAGAAAGGGGGGATGCGGAATGGTGGAGGAAGATAGCCACGGGGGTTAGCTGTGGGGTCGCAGCTTTCCCCTCGCCATGCCTTGACCGGTTCCAATAGGAATAGCGGCCAACTCTTACAGTACGCCCAAGGTCTGCGACCCCGGAACATTCACCTCTCAGAACAGGCCGAGGTGCGTCGGCATGTGGGAACCTTGGTTAAACAAAACCAGAGAGATGTGAAGGCATCCCCAAAGTTAGCCTCCTCCAGAGCTCTCTGGGAAGATTCCCCTGCGAGAGAGTTCTCTCGCAGGTTTCCTTCGTAGTTGATCAATGATAAGACGTAATTCCGCAAACTCCTCTCCCGCTATCGGAAGGGCGTGGGATAAGTACCCAATACCCGACCTACCCGATGCAGGTTTTTCTAGGGTTTTCCCTGCATTTCTTTAGGCGTATGCCGGGTAGGATCCTTAAACCATAGCCCGGGGGCCCCTAGTTAACCCTTGGCTACCTTCCTCTACCCTTCCGCATCCCCCCTTTCTAATCCCTTCATATGCTAAAGGGGAGTTGCCCAATGTGGATCACCCTCATGTAGCCTGTTGCCCTAAAAAAAAAAATTCCTCTTGGTAGGGCGTGGGACAAGTACCCAATACCCGACCTACCTGATGCACGTTTTTCTAGGGTTTTCCCTGCATTTTTCTTTAGGCGAATGCCGGGTAGGATCCTTAAAACATAACCTTTGGCTACCTTCCTCTACCCTTCCACATCCCCCCCTTTCAAATCCCTTCCTATGCTATTAATGGGGAGTTGCCCAAAAAGGATTACCCTCATTTAGCCTGTTGCCCCCCCAAAAAAACCGCAATTCCTAGACAAGCCGGCGAGAGGATTCTCTCGCAGGTAACCTGCAAAGGGATTTTCTCTCGCAGGCAGAACCTTTTTGAAGAGATACGAAGGGGCTACCTTTGGTGATGCCTTTTCCTCGCCGTTTTTGAACTAAGGTTCCCACAAGCCGAGGCACCTCGGCCTGTTTTGAGAGGCGTATGTTCCGTGGTGACAGACCTTGGGCATACGGTAAGAGTTGTCCGCTATTCCCATTGGAATAGTCGGCCAGCTGCCTCCTAAACTGGTCGAGGCACGGAGAAGGGAATGCTGCGTCCCCACAGCAAATTCCTCTCCCGCTATCGGAATGGCGTGGGACAAGTACCGAATGCCCGACCTACCTGATGGAGGTTTTCCTAGGGTTTTCCCTGCATTTCTTTAGGCGAATGATGGGTAGGATCCTTAAACCATAGCCCGGGGACCCCTAGTTAACCCTTGGCTACCTACCTCTACCCTTCCGCATTACCCCTTTCAAATCCCTTCCTATGCTATTAATGGGGAGTTGCCCAATGTGGATCACCTTCATGTAGCCTGTTGCCCTAAAAAAAAAATCCTCTCCCGCTATCGGAAGGGCGTGGGACAAGTACCAAATGCCCGACCTACCTGATGCAGGTTTTGTAGGGTTTTCCCTGCATCACTTTTGAGCGATTTGCCGGGTAGGATCCTTAAACCATAGCTCGGGAGCCCTAGTTAGCCCTTGGCTACCTTCCTCTACCCATCCGCATCCCCCATTTCTAATCCCTTCCTATGCTATTAAAGGGAAGTGGCCACCATGTGGATTACTCTCATTTAGCCTGTTACCCAATATATATATATATATATATATAAATATATATATATATATATATATATATATATATACCGTGGCAGAAGAAGAGTGTTTGAGAAGATGGGAAAGAAAATTATTAAGAAAGGTTTTTGGAGCGGTAAACGGAGTAGTGAAATGGAGAATACGAAGAAGTAGGGAACTGGAGGAACAGTATGGGTAATGCAGACATTGTATTGGAAATAAAGAGGGGAAAAGACTGAGATGGTTGGGGCAGGTAGAGCGAATGTCAGAAGACAGGGTTGTCAAGGGAAACCCAGGTGGAAGAAGCGTGCAAAGGGAGACCACGATAAAGATTGTTGGAAGATGATTGAGGACGACTTACGGAAGATGGGTGTTAGAAGATGGAGGAAGCGAGCAGATGACCGGCAAGTATGATCGTTAGAGAGGCGAAGGTCCTTCGTGGACAGTAACGCCGAGGAGTAGCAGTAGTAGTAAAATAATAAGAAAACAAAGCTTATTTATTTGAATCTAGAAAAAACCCTTGAGAAAATCTGACCTCGGCGAAGGGCGCTGGCTGTCTCCAGGTGCAGTCACGTGGTGCAGAGACCAGGAAAGGAGAATTTGCAGAGTTAGGGTGAATGTTTGTTTATGTAAAAACCTTTGGCAAGAGAACAGTGGCTCCTGCTATTAATATTTTTAATTAGTTACCCCTCTTGTCTTTTGTCTGTTTCAGGACTCACCTCCTCCATCAGGGGCAACCAAACAACATCTTCTTTATAAAATTTTTCAAAGTACGAACTTATTTCCAAATCTAATTCCATGGCAAATGTTTCCCACAAGTAGACAAACATTCCGTATATGCTACCTCCAGTTGTCTCCACGAAATATTCATTCACCTGCAACATAAAAGGCAAATCACAGTTTACCAAGATAATATGCGCTGGTGGAATCACGTCATTCCACATACGCAACGGGTGAATAATTAATTAAATGGTGAGAGGACGGGACTGGCAGCATGCAAGTACAAAAGCATCGAAACACTGACGTCATCAGCTTCTAAATGAGAATGTTAAGGACACAGCAACAGCCCTGGCTCTCCAACAGAGGAGGTTACCACGGAGGAGACTGACAACTCTCACAAGGCAACACCAGGTAATGTTAGACGTATTGTGAAACAGTGACGTCATCATCTTCTAAATGATAATGTGGAGGAACCGGCAAAGTTGGAAGCACAGCCCTGGCTCTCCAACAGAGGAGGTTACCACGGAGGAGACCGACAACTCTCACAAGGCAACACCAGGTAATGTTAGACGTATTGTGAAACAGTGACGTCATCATCTTCTAAATGATAATGTGGAGGAACCGGCAAAGTTGGAAGCACAGCCCTGGCTCTCCAACAGAGGAGGTTACCACGGAGGAGACCAACAACTCTCACAAGGCAACACCAGGTAATGTTAGACGTATTGTGAAACAGTGACGTCATCATCTTCTAAATGATAATGTGGAGGTACCGGCAAAGTTGGAAGCACAGCCCTGGCTCTCCAACAGAGGAGGTTACCACGGAGGAGACCAACAACTCTCACAAGGCAACATCAGGTAATGTTAGAGGTATTGTGAAACAGTGACGTCATCATCTACTAAATGATAATGTGAAGGAACCGGCAAAGTTGGAAGCACAGCCCTGGCTCTCCAACAGAGGAGGTTACCACGGAGGAGATCAACAACTCTCAGAAGGCAACACCAGGTAATGTTAGACGTATTGTAAAACAGTGACGTCATCATATTCTAAACGATAATGTGGAGGAACCGGCAAAGTTGGAAGCACAGCCCTGGCTCTCCAACAGAGGAGGTTACCACGGAGGAGACCAACAACTCTCACAAGGCAACATCAGGTAATGTTAGACGTATTGTGAAACAGTGACTTCATCATCTTCTAAATGATAATGTGAAGGAACCGGCAAAGTTGGAAGCACAGCCCTGGCTCTCCAACAGAGGAGGTTACCACGGAGGAGATCAACAACTCTCAGAAGGCAACACCAGGTAATGTTAGACGTATTGTAAAACAGTGACGTCATCATATTCTAAACGATAATGTGGAGGAACCGGCAAAGTTGGAAGCACAGCCCTGGCTCTCCAACAGAGGAGGTTACCACGGAGGAGACCAACAACTCTCACAAGGCAACACCAGGTAATGTTAGACGTATTGTAAAACAGTGACGTCATCATATTCTAAACGATAATGTGGAGGAACCGGCAAAGTTGGAAGCACAGCCCTGGCTCTCCAACAGAGGAGGTTACCACGGAGGAGACCAACAACTCTCACAAGGCAACACCAGGTATTGTTAGACGTATTGTGAAACAGTGACGTCATCATCTTCTAAATGATAATGTGGAGGAACCGGCAAAGTTGGAAGCACAGCCCTGGCTCTCCAACAGAGGAGGTTACCACGGAGGAGACCAACAACTCTCACAAGGCAACACCAGGTATTGTAAGACGTATTGTGAAACAGTGACGTCATCATCTTCTAAATGATAATGTGGAGGAACCGGCAAAGTTGGAAGCACAGCCCTGGCTCTCCAACAGAGGAGGTTACCACGGAGGAGACCAACAACTCTCAGAAGGCAACACCTGGTAATGTTAGACGTATTGTGAAACAGTGACGTCATCATCTTCTAAATGATAATGTGGAGGAACCGGCAAAGTTGGAAGCACAGCCCTGGCTCTCCAACAGAGGAGGTTACCACGGAGGAGACCAACAACTCTCACAAGGCAACACCAGGTAATGTTAGACGTATTGTGAAACAGTGACGTCATCATCTTCTAAATGATAATGTGGAGGAACTGGCAAAGTTGAAATCACAGCCCTGGCTCTCCAACAGAGGAGGTTACCACGGAGGAGACCAAGAACTCTCACAAGGCAACACCAGGTAATGTTAGACGTATTGTGAAACAGTGACGTCATCATCTTCTAAATGATAATGTGGAGGAACCGGCAAAGTTGGAAGCACAGCCCTGGCTCTCCAACAGAGGAGGTTACCACGGAGGAGACCAACAACTTTCACAAAGCAACACCAGGTATTGTTAGACGTATTGTGAAACAGTGACGTCATCATCTTCTAAATGATAATGTGGAGGAACCGGCAAAGTTGGAAGCACAGCCCTGGCTCTCCAACAGAGGAGGTTACCACGGAGGAGACCGACAACTCTCACAAGGCAACACCAGGTAATGTTAGACGTATTGTGAAACAGTGACGTCATCATCTTCTAAATGATAATGTGGAGGAACCGGCAAAGTTGAAATCACAGCCCTGGCTCTCCAACAGAGGAGGTTACCACGGAGGAGACCAACAACTCTCACAAGGCAACACCAGGTAATGTTAGACGTATTGTGAAACAGTGCCGTCATCATCTTCTAAATGATAATGTGGAGGAACCGGCAAAGTTGAAATCACAGCCCTGGCTCTCCAACAGAGGAGGTTACCACGGAGGAGACCAACAACTCTCACAAGGCAACACCAGGTAATGTTAGACGTATTGTGAAACAGTGACGTCATCATCTTCTAAATGATAATGTGGAGGAACCGGCAAAGTTGGAAGCACAGCCCTGGCTCTCCAACAGAGGAGGTTACCACGGAGGAGACCAACAACTCTCACAAGGCAACACCAGGTAATGTTAGACGTATTGTGAAACAGTGACGTCATCATCTTCTAAATGATAATGTGGAGGAACCGGCAAAGTTGGAAGCACAGCCCTGGCTCTCCAACAGAGGAGGTTACAACGGAGGAGACCAACAACTCTCACAAGGCAACACCAGGTAATGTTAGACGTATTGTGAAACAGTGACGTCATCATCTACTAAATGATAATGTGGAGGAACCGGCAAAGTTGAAATCACAGCCCTGGCTCTCCAACAGAGGAGGTTACCACGGAGGAGACCAACAACTCTCACAAGGCAACACCAGGTAATGTTAGACGTATTGTGAAACAGTGACGTCATCATCTACTAAATGATAATGTGGAGGAACCGGCAAAGTTGGAAGCACAGCCCTGGCTCTCCAACAGAGGAGGTTACCACGGAGGAGACTGATAACTCTCACAAGGCAACACCAGGTAATGTTAGACGTATTGTGACACAGTGACGTCATCATCTTCTAAATGATAATGTGGATGAACCGGCAAAGTTGGAAGCACAGCCCTGGCTCTCCGACAGAGGAGGTTACCACGGAGGAGACCAACAACTCTCACAAGGGAACACCAGGTAATGTTAGACGTATTGTGAAACAGTGACGTCATCATCTGCTAAATGATAATGTGGAGGAACCGGCAAAGTTGGAAGCACAGCCCTGGCTCTCCAACAGAGGAGGTTACCACGGAGGAGACCAACAACTCTCACAAGGCAACACCAGGTAATGTTAGACGTATTGTGAAACAGTGACGTCATCATCTTCTAAATGATAATGTGGAGGAACCGGCAAAGTTGGAAGCACAGCCCTAGCTCTCCAACAGAGGATGTTACCACGGAGGAGACCAACAACTCTCACAAGGCAACACCAGGTAATGTTAGACGTATTGTGAAACAGTGACGTCATCATCTTCTAAATGATAATGTGGAGGAACCGGCAAAGTTGGAAGCACAGCCCTGGCTCTCCAACAGAGGAGGTTACCACGGAGGAGACTGACAACTCTCACAAGGCAACACCAGGTAATGTTAGACGTATTGTGAAACAGTGACGTCATCATCTTCTAAATGATAATGTGGAGGAACCGGCAAAGTTGGAAGCACAGCCCTGGCTCTCCAACAGAGGAGGTTACCACGGAGGAGACCAACAACTCTCACAAGGCAACACCAGGTAATGTTAGACGTATTTAGAAACACTGACGTCATCATCTTCTAAATGATAATGTGGAGGAACCGGCAAAGTTGGAAGCACAGCCCTGGCTCTCCAACAGAGGAGGTTACCACGGAGGAGACCGACAACTCTCACAAGGCAACACCAGGTAATGTTAGACGTATTGTGAAACAGTGACGTCATCATCTTCTAAATGATAATGTGGAGGAACCGGCAAAGTTGGAAGCACAGCCCTGGCTCTCCAACAGAGGAGGTTACCACGGAGGAGACTGACAACTCTCACAAGGCAACACCAGGTAATGTTAGACGTATTGTGAAACAGTGACGTCATCATCTTCTAAATGATAATGTGGAGGAACCGGCAAAGTTGGAAGCACAGCCCTGGCTCTCCAACAGAGGAGGTTACCACGGAGGAGACCAACAACTCTCACAAGGCAACACCAGGTAATGTTAGACGTATTGTGAAACAGTGACGTCATCATCTTCTAAATGATAATGTGGAGGAACCGGCAAAATTGGAAGCACAGCCCTGGCTCTCCAACAGAGGAGGTTACCACGGAGGAGACCAACAACTCTCACAAGGCAACACCAGGTAATGTTAGACGTATTGTTAAACAGTGACGTCATCATATTCTAAACGATAATGTGGAGGAACCGGCAAAGTTGGAAGCACAGCCCTGGCTCTCCAACAGAGGAGGTTACCACGGAGGAGACCAACAACTCTCAGAAGGCAACACCAGGTAATGTTAGACGTATTGTGAAACAGTGACGTCATCATATTCTAAACGATAATGTGGAGGAACCGGCAAAGTTGGAAGCACAGCCCTGGCTCTCCAACAGAGGAGGTTACCACGGTGGAGACCAACAACTCTCACAAGGCAACACCAGGTAATGTTAGACGTATTGTGACACAGTGACGTCATCATCTTCTAAATGATAATGTGGATGAACCGGCAAAGTTGGAAGCACAGCCCTGGCTCTCCGACAGAGGAGGTTACCACGGAGGAGACCAACAACTCTCACAAGGGAACACCAGGTAATGTTTGACGTATTGTGAAACAGTGACGTCATCATCTGCTAAATGATAATGTGGAGGAACCGGCAAAGTTGGAAGCACAGCCCTGGCTCTCCAACAGAGGAGGTTACCACGGAGGAGACCAACAACTCTCACAAGGCAACACCAGGTAATGTTAGACGTATTGTGAAACAGTGACGTCATCATCTTCTAAATGATAATGTGGAGGAACCGGCAAAGTTGGAAGCACAGCCCTGGCTCTCCAACAGAGGAGGTTACCACGGAGGAGACCAACAACTCTCACAAGGCAACACCAGGTAATGTTAGACGTATTGTGAAACAGTGACGTCATCATCTTCTAAATGATAATGTGGAGGAACCGGCAAAGTTGGAAGCACAGCCCTGGCTCTCCAACAGAGGAGGTTACCACGGAGGAGACTGACAACTCTCACAAGGCAACACCAGGTAATGTTAGACGTATTGTGAAACAGTGACGTCATCATCTTCTAAATGATAATGTGGAGGAACCGGCAAAGTTGGAAGCACAGCCCTGGCTCTCCAACAGAGGAGGTTACCACGGAGGAGACCAACAACTCTCACAAGGCAACACCAGGTAATGTTAGACGTATTTAGAAACAGTGACGTCATCATCTTCTAAATGATAATGTGGAGGAACCGGCAAAGTTGGAAGCACAGCCCTGGCTCTCCAACAGAGGAGGTTACCACGGAGGAGACCGACAACTCTCACAAGGCAACACCAGGTAATGTTAGACGTATTGTGAAACAGTGACGTCATCATCTTCTAAATGATAATGTGGAGGAACCGGCAAAGTTGGAAGCACAGCCCTGGCTCTCCAACAGAGGAGGTTACCACGGAGGAGACTGACAACTCTCACAAGGCAACACCAGGTAATGTTAGACGTATTGTGAAACAGTGACGTCATCATCTTCTAAATGATAATGTGGAGGAACCGGCAAAGTTGGAAGCACAGCCCTGGCTCTCCAACAGAGGAGGTTACCACGGAGGAGACCAACAACTCTCACAAGGCAACACCAGGTAATGTTAGACGTATTGTGAAACAGTGACGTCATCATCTTTTAAATGATAATGTGGAGGAACCGGCAAAGTTGGAAGCACAGCCCTGGCTCTCCAACAGAGGAGGTTACCACGGAGGAGACTGACAACTCTCACAAGGCAACACCAGGTAATGTTAGACGTATTGTGAAACAGTGACGTCATCATCTTCTAAATGATAATGTGGAGGAACCGGCAAAGTTGGAAGCACAGCCCTGGCTCTCCAACAGAGGAGGTTACCACGGAGGAGACCAACAACTCTCACAAGGCAACACCAGGTAATGTTAGACGTATTTAGAAACAGTGACGTCATCATCTTCTAAATGATAATGTGGAGGAACCGGCAAAGTTGGAAGCACAGCCCTGGCTCTCCAACAGAGGAGGTTACCACGGAGGAGACCGACAACTCTCACAAGGCAACACCAGGTAATGTTAGACGTATTGTGAAACAGTGACGTCATCATCTTCTAAATGATAATGTGGAGGAACCGGCAAAGTTGGAAGCACAGCCCTGGCTCTCCAACAGAGGAGGTTACCACGGAGGAGACTGACAACTCTCACAAGGCAACACCAGGTAATGTTAGACGTATTGTGAAACAGTGACGTCATCATCTTCTAAATGATAATGTGGAGGAACCGGCAAAGTTGGAAGCACAGCCCTGGCTCTCCAACAGAGGAGGTTACCACGGAGGAGACCAACAACTCTCACAAGGCAACACCAGGTAATGTTAGACGTATTGTGAAACAGTGACGTCATCATCTTCTAAATGATAATGTGGAGGAACCGGCAAAGTTGGAAGCACAGCCCTGGCTCTCCAACAGAGGAGGTTACCACGGAGGAGACCAACAACTCTCACAAGGCAACACCAGGTAATGTTAGACGTATTGTGAATTAGTGACGTCATCATATTCTAAACGATAATGTGGAGGAACCGGCAAAGTTGGAAGCACAGCCCTGGCTCTCCAACAGAGGAGGTTACCACGGAGGAGACCAACAACTCTCAGAAGGCAACACCAGGTAATGTTAGACGTATTGTGAAACAGTGACGTCATCATATTCTAAACGATATTGTGGAGGAACCGGCAAAGTTGGAAGCACAGCCCTGGCTCTCCAACAGAGGAGGTTACCACGGAGGAGACCAACAACTCTCACAAGGCAACACCAGGTAATGTTAGACGTATTGTGAAACAGTGACGTCATCATATTCTAAACGATAATGTGGAGGAACCGGCAAAGTTGGAAGCACAGCCCTGGCTCTCCAACAGAGGAGGTTACCACGGAGGAGACCAACAACTCTCACAAGGCAACACCAGGTAATGTTAGACGTATTGTGAAACAGTGACGTCATCATCTTCTAAATGATAATGTGGAGGAACCGGCAAATTTGGAAGCACAGCCCTGGCTCTCCAACAGAGGAGGTTACCACGGAGGAGACCAACAACTCTCACAAGGCAACACCAGGTAATGTTAGACGTATTGTGAAACAGTGACGTCATCATCTTCCAAATGATAATGTGGAGGAACCGGCAAAGTTGGAAGCACAGCCCTGGCTCTCCAACAGAGGAGCTTACCACGGAGGAGACCAACAACTCTCAGAAGGCAACACCAGGTAATGTTAGACGTATTGTGAAACAGTGAGGTCATCATCTTCTAAATGATAATGTGGAGGAACCGGCAAAGTTGGAAGCACAGCCCTGGCTCTCCAACAGAGGAGGTTACCACGGAGGAGACCAACAACTCTCACAAGGCAACACCAGGTAATGTTAGACGTATTGTGAAACAGTGACGTCATCATCTTCTAAATGATAATGTGGAGGAACCGGCAAAGTTGGAAGCACAGCCCTGGCTCTCCAACAGAGGAGGTTACCACGGAGGAGACCAACAACTCTCACAAGGCAACACCAGGTAATGTTAGACGTATTGTGAAACAGTGACGTCATCATCTTCTAAATGATAATGTGAAGGAACCGGCAAAGTTGAAATCACAGCCCTGGCTCTCCAAAAGAGGAGGTTACCACGGAGGAGACGAACAACTCTCACAAGGCAACACCAGGTAATGTTAGAGGTATTGTGAAACAGTGACGTCATCATCTTCTAAATGATAATGTGGAGGAACCGACAAAGTTGGAAGCACAGCCCTGGCTCTCCAACAGAGGAGGTTACCACGGAGGAGACCAACAACTCTCACAAGGCAACACCAGGTAATGTTAGACGTATTGTGAAACAGTGACGTCATCATCTTCTAAATGATAATGTGGAGGAACCGGCAAAGTTGGAAGCACAGCCCTGGCTCTCCAACAGAGGAGGTTACCACGGAGGAGACCAACAACTCTCACAAGGCAACACCAGGTAATGTTAGACGTATTGTGAAACAGTGACGTCATCATCTTCCAAATGATAATGTGGAGGAACCGGCAAAGTTGGAAGCACAGCCCTGGCTCTCCAACAGAGGAGCTTACCACGGAGGAGACCAACAACTCTCAGAAGGCAACACCAGGTAATGTTAGACGTATTGTGAAACAGTGAGGTCATCATCTTCTAAATGATAATGTGGAGGAACCGGCAAAGTTGGAAGCACAGCCCTGGCTCTCCAACAGAGGAGGTTACCACGGAGGAGACCAACAACTCTCACAAGGCAACACCAGGTAATGTTAGACGTATTGTGAAACAGTGACGTCATCATCTTCTAAATGATAATGTGGAGGAACCGGCAAAGTTGGAAGCACAGCCCTGGCTCTCCAACAGAGGAGGTTACCACGGAGGAGATCAACAACTCTCACAAGGCCACATCAGGTAATGTCAAAGGCATTGTGGAACTGATTTTCTTTCCAAGATGAAGAATCGGAAATTGTGGGCTGAAGGGTGACTGCGATTTGGATGACGGACTTACTGTTGTTGCGTTTAATTTCGCGGAAGCTGCTGCACTCAAGATTGCAAGAGCCACGAACACGGCGACTTGCCCCATCTTGAAGGATAACTAACAGAAAAATCTTTTCCTACATGAGTTCCTTCCAGAGCTGTTCCTGCAGATAACACTATCAACAACCACACTCTGTTGTAAATAAAAATATTTAACCACAATAACAGGATTAGTGCAATAGGTTCCTGTTGCACTTCACTGTTGACTTCGTTGAGCAACATATTATTTCGAAATAGTGAAATGGCCACAACATTTTATATTCATGACCAAGTACATGGAAATTGCTTGTTATTTAGTCAGTGTAAGAGGATTAATTATTGTCTGCCTTTAGTGACAGGCAGTACTTTAATGGTATAGGAAGGCATTCCAAATAGTTGGCACTGAAGAGAGACAAAGGTCAGCTAAGGCTCCAGGTATAGTAGTTTAAGGATCCTACCCAGTCCTAACTCATTAACAATTAAAGTTATTAAGTATACATTTCAATTATTAATTTGAGTTGTGTATTCAAATTTTTCAAGTCATACTGGTTACAGAAATCCACAAGATTTTCTCCATATCTGGAAAAACTTCCAGACAGCAAATCACCAGTTAAGGAACAGAATTTAAATCAGAAAAGAACAAGATGTCGGAACAGAAATGTATTGAAATTGAGAGTCTAAAATACGTGGATCACAAACGAACTGAAGGATGGAAGACAATTACTAATATGAAGAAAACACCATAGACAACTTAATTCCTGTAAAGGAATGGAATAAGCATTATGCAGACCTTCTAACAGAAGACTAGGCTCTAGTACAACGTCTCTCCAAAAATCCCAGAAATTGAATTAACACGTGACTGCCTGAACCAATCACATTTCTTTTTTTCAGGAAAGATCGATCAAAAAATTGGTCGAGAACATCGATATTTGACATCCAGCGAAGGGGCTGTAATGAAAATCTGAGGATCATTGGGCACAGAATTGTTGAAAAATTCAGAAAATAAATGCACGTGCAGAGAAATTAAAAGCTACTAAACGTTGTTTTTTGTGTTTAAATCGTGGTCACATTGTAAAAGACTGCTATGAAAAGAGTAAAGTTTCCAGCACGAAGTGTCAAGGAAACCTGCGAGAGTATTCTCTCGCAGGTGAACCTTCCCAGAGAGCTCTTGGCGGAGGCTACCTTTGGGGATGCCTTCACAACTCTCTGGTTTTGAACTAAGGTTCCCACAAGCCGAGGCCTATTCTGAGAGGTGCATGTTCCGGGGTCGCAGACCTTGTGGGCATACGGTAAGAGTTGTCCACTATTCCCATTGCAACAGTCGGCCAGCTGCCTCCTAAACTGGTCGAGGCACGGAGAAGGGAATGCTGCGTCCCCCCAGCAAACACCTTTCCCGCTACCGGAAGGGCGTGGGAAAAGTACCCAATGCCAGACCTACCTGATGCAGGTTTTTCTAGGGTTTTCCCTGCATTTTTCTTTAGGCGAATGCCGGATAGGATCCACTTTTCGTTTGTTGGAAGACGATGAAGTCAACCTAGTACAAATTTTTTTCACTAGATGGACGGACGTTTTACTGACGTGTGCACTTAATGCGAATATGATAATGCAAACTTACTTGCTCCTCAGCTCCTCTCACTCCACACTTGTATAAAATATTTGTAAATCGGCTTACGTATTGTTGAAGTCAGCGTCTCAATTGTCGGCAAACTGGCGTTGTTACTAATCTTCACAGTTCGATATTATCAGAGTTTCGGCACCATTATGTCGTGCATTAATACAATTAAACCAGGTCTCATTACAACTACACCTTTTTATTTCTCAAACCCTTCAAGTCCTGTTTATCCTGACAGCGGATGTTGACAGTGTTATATCAACCACAGCGACTTCTGGGTGGAAGAGAGTCGAAGGAAGAGACTTGCTGTTATTTCGCATTCAGGATGGAGCTCGTCGTCCACGTCCTCTTGGCTCTTGCGATGTTGAACGCAGCGGCGCCAGTTAAAGAAGGTTCAAGAATGGTAAGTCCATCATAAAGAGTTCCTCAAGTCACAATTCTTCCACCATTCAGCCTGAATCTCTCTTCCTCCATCTTGAGAAGAGTTTGTGAGCTACCAGTTCCGCAACATCTCCAACTTTTCCGTCGAGTTGTCTGGTAAGAGTTGTTTGTATCCTCCGTGGTAACTTTGAGCTTCCCTCCGTCGCTGTGTTGGAGTGTGACATTGCAGACTCTCCTGGAGGCTTTTATGTCCTTAATATAACCTCACTTTAATGCCTTTATACATTCAGGAGAATCGTAACCTTGACTACAGACACGGTCAGGAAATATCCTATATATATATATATATATATATATATATATATATATATATATATATAATATTTCGCGGACAATGTAACACGTCAGTTTTCTGATGTTACGCTGTTTACAGATGGTACAAGTATTTAAATATATCATAAACATCAGGCTTGCTGTAGCGATCCACCTACTAGCATCGCTGACTCCTCAGCCCCAAGCTGTAGCAAACAGGAAGAAGCAGAGATTTGATCGCAGAGAGCAACTCGTCGCCGCGATATTCAAAGAATAAAACAGCACAACACGCTCATAACCTTTATGAACTTGTATTGTTGCGTTAACGTGAGCTCACTGCATCTCCAAGATTCAAGCAGTTGGCAGGCAACAGATGGTAAATCCTGTTGGTAAAACATTGGAAAAATAAAAAATAAAATAAATTACACTTCACAAGTCTCACTATTAACCGCATCCACGCATTATTCAATTAACTTCCCGTGTGGCGCCCCCGACACACACAGAGTCACAACCAACCAAACCGTCGCTGTGACGAAGCTGATAGAAAGGGAAGTCGCCCAGCCGGTTACTGCGGTGACTCCACGCAACCTTCGGCGAGTCGTTGGACACAGGACCGCCGCAGTGTGACGACGATTGTTCAACAACTGGGATACTCATGAGTCTGCGCACGGAGGGGGCAACAAAATTTTTTTAAATCGACTAGAATAAAAAGATTTTGTGGGTTTGTGGTGTGTGAATTAAAGTTAGTTGTCTTAAAAAATAAAAGATCCTTCCTCAGGGACTCACCTTTGTAATTACCAGCTACTCGTGACTTGTCCTCATGTGCCCAGCTTTAATACAACTTTTATGTTGCAGTTGGATGAAGCTTTCCATGAACGGTTCGGTCAAAGCATAGACAAAGTGTCGTACAACGCGTGGTCATCAGTGATGCATATAATAGACGAAATTTCTAGCTCTTATGTCTCAGGGAAGTTAAAATGGCTGCCCCTAAGCAAGGAGGTGAGTTCACTTTTAGTTGGTCACGCAGAAGTGCGTCAGGCATTGGTTATTCAGGCCCTGAAGCGCATTCACAGTTGAAAGGGAACTTCGCGGCCTAATTTAGACCCTAACTCTGCACCACGTGACTCCTCCTGGAGACAAGCAGCGCTCCTCGCGGTGCCGTGGTCAGATCCTTTGTGCGGGGATGTTTCACTAGACTCAAATAAATAAGCTTTGATTTATTTGATTTACTATTGTCTTTAATCCATCTTTTTTTACTTTCCCAGATTCTCCAATACTTAGAAAATATACACTCAAAAATATTGTCAGAATTCGCATCCGATTTGGGCAACGTCACCGTGGACTCAATATGCGAGGACCTCAACAATCATTGCGTTGGAGATTCGACCAAATCTATTGAGGACCTCAACGTCCCACCACGTGTAAGTACAGCTTCCTCCACATTCAGGTGCATTCCTCCTCTTTACTGAGACCAGGAAGAACTGGCAAGAAAAGTTTAACAAATTCCTCATTGGTAATTATTATCACTATGGCTGTTGCAGGATGTGACGTGTGTGAGGAAGCGTTTGAGAAAAATGTTGGCACTAAAATTAATCAGGTGCGTCCAAGTGGGTCTGCAGAAGTGGTCCCGTGCCTGCAGCCAACACCTGCTGCCTCTCTGCTCGGGGACTCACGCCAACTGCACCTTGGCCTACGAGGAACGTGTTGGGAAACTGCTTGGTAACTACATAGAAGATGCGAATGAAATAGAACGAGAATATGGTTCAACGCCTCTAGATATTGTAGCGCATTTCGTGATTAATGGCGTCGCGTGGGTGTCGACACATTACACCAGTGCTTATAGTTTCTTGAAGGTATGGGCGATATTAATTACTCCCATTCCGTCCATCGAGCCCTTTTCGCTCAAAAACCTGGTACGCACAGGTACCAAAAAGTACGTCGAGGACACATTCTTCAGGATAGACACCACCTCCACCCTGTCCCAAGATCAAGTTAGTTGGGGGATAGTCACGTCCAACGCGGGTAGCTTGAATCTGCTTTGTTCGCACTACAGAGACACCTACCCCCAGGACTCAGATCTGTATTTCTTATTCTTTCATCATTGCTACAGTGTGAGTATGTTACAATCATATCTACACCTTATGAGTTGTGCTTACTCGGATCTTACGAGGACTTCGACACCATTGACTTGGTCCACGCCTCCTCTCCTCTACTTCAACTCCCAGTGTCTTTGTCTCGCTTTCAAAGGCACCTCCTGTGGCGTGAAAGCTCCTCAAGGTGTCGATCCCCGACTTTATTGCTTGTCTGTGTTACTTAGAGACTTCCAGAGACAAGTCTCGCACAGACCAGCAGTCACCTACCTCGACTACGCCTTCAAAACGCGAGTTCCCATCTGCCAGTTCATTAATCTACTTCAAATAGGCTTCAAGGAAGTCTACAAATACCCTGGATTAGAATCAACCTTTCAATTGATCCTTTCACTGCAGTGTCACTTCAATGGCCTGGTTAACAAGCAAGTCAACTGTTCAGAAACTTCAGTCGTCAATACTTTCAACGCCACTGAGCTCTACGGTCTGCAACTCTTCATGCAGTTAGTTGCCTGCGACAGCGAAGGTGAAGTCGAGGTACCCGTCCCTTACTACGGGGTCGGGGACTCGACACTGGTCCTGTTCCTGACGTTCCTCGACGTCACAGTACGCGTCCTCGCCCTGGTCACGTACCTCGCCTGTCCGCAGCTCCGCAACCTTCCAGGGAAGCTGCTGATAGGCTACCAGGTGACGACGCTGCTTAGACTCCTCGTGGTGCGGCCGAGTCTCGCGGACATGGCGCTGGCCGTGCGCCTCGACGTCGCCCTGGACCTGTCCTCCACCTTGTGCCTCACCTCCTACCTACACTTCCTGACGACGTCAATCATGACTTTGCGACTTCCAGACTCTCTGAGCAGTGGTGAAGCCCGTATGGTGCTTCTGCGTTACGCGCTGTTAGGATGGGCCTTGCCGGCGGCGTTGTCCGCGGCTTTCTTCAGGATGGACGAGGCCCTCGACAGTCGCGTGCAGATCGGCCAGCTGCTCTTTGTCCTCTGTACCTACGTCACCCTCTTCAGCAACCTCTACATGTTCTACAAGAACTTCCAATTCTACTCCGACTTCAAGAAAACCGCTATTCAGATCCGGGAAGGCGTCACGGCGCGCAGCGTCTTCGCTGATCTCTTCACCTTCGCGCTGAAGACGTCGCTGCTGTCAGGGGCGGGGATCACCTTCAGGCTGGTCTTCACGCAGATCCAAGGCCTGGAGCACCTGCTGGGCTACTACCACGCTCTCGGCACGCTCCAGGGGCTGCTGTTCTTCGTCCTCTATGGCTGCAACAGTGAAGCCCGCGCCTTCTGGAGGCTCGTCGTCTTCACAAAACTCCCTCTGTGGTGGCGTAGTCAAAAAACTATTGTTTGAAAGTATATTGTAAAATTGAAATAATAAATTGTAATTTTTATCTAGTCAATTGGTCCCTTCTTTTTTCACGTAACTTCTGATGGATCACCAGTGGCTGTTGATAATGCCTAATATATTAATTAAGAGCCGATTAGTTACAAAAGATAGAATTCTAGGTTTCACTTGCCCCTGAGTGACTTCTTTAAGACATTATTTTGTCATTTCCTCTTTTGCCAGGTTATCTAAAGCGTTAGAAAGTTTCAATCCTTAGTCAGAAATTTTAATAAATGTTGGTGACAAATGTGTCTTACGATCCTCATATGATTCTGAGTTATGTTATGTGTCTTCCGTGGTTGTGTCACTCCTGGCACACATTTTTAAATTATTTCATGATACGAATGTTTCCAGTTCAATTTCCAGTGGACTTTATGTCATCACATAACTCTTTCTGTCATGTGGCTGTTTATCCTTATTGCCGTATTTTAAAAGACATTTTTATTTTAATTTCTTCAGCTTAATTTAATCCTAGACCAATTGTAAATTTTCCTACAAGATTTCATGAATGTGGAGGCACAACAACTGATGTTTTCCACTTGCTAAAATCCAGGGACTGGTGGTCCATCTGGTCATGATGCTGTATTATTAATTTTCTGTAATATGATCATCAAGAACCAGAATTTTCAAGTACTGGACCTGGGTTATTGGTACATGGGTTGAACACAGAAATACATGGGCGAATCAAGGAATGATTTATGTTGTCAGCCTGACTGAAATAATAAGAAGTGGAAGGTAAACTAGAATTTTCCATTTAGTTTGTCATCAACTCGCCGTTTAGCAACTTCAAAATAATTGGTTGCTCAATGGCTGCGGATAAGTGTCGTCGTGGATTAATACAAGTAAACCAGGTCTCGTTGCGACAACACCTATTTATTCCTCACACACAACAATCCGTCTCCGCCTCGTCTCGTCTGTAATTAACTACTTACAGTAGTGTTTGGTTTATAAATTCTTTGTTATATCTAGAGTCTCTGGTCCTTCCCATTTCCTCCACCCTGGTCGATTTCCAGCGGTACGACCAGGTCGGCTGATGTTGGTTCCATTTAGCGGTTCGGAGGATGAGTGTCCGCACCTGGTCTCGATGATGCGAAGTTTCAGGTCACCTTGAAGAAGTAACGATTTCGCCAATCCTACTCTCCGGTGTTGGTCCTTTCGGTCCTCCAACGTGGTGGGAACTTGTCAAATTCATTAGGTCCTCCTTGTTCCATCTCTTTAGAAGGTCCGCATACAGTTTCTTTCTCTCATTCTTCAGATCCGTCGTAATTTTAGGTTCTTGACCGGAAGGTAATTCCGTAACTGTGCCGAAAAGAACGTGACTGGGTGTCAAGATCTCAAGTCCACCTTGGATTATTGGCCTTGAATTTATTGCGGCTTCAACTTCAACTAGTACGGTTCTCAGCGTCTCTTCGTTCTCGTTGGATTTACCCAACACCTTTCCTCAAGCACCGTTTGGAGGTTCCAACCATTCGTTTCCACCAAGCCGCACGTGGTACTTTAAACTTTTACGTGATGTTATGGCCGGCCGCACACTGCAAGCGACACGACGAGTCATTTTGTCGGACGACGACTCGAGGAAGAAAATACATGGGTTCCTTATGCAGGGGCGCGCACCAGGCGAAACTGTCGCGTGCGACGGTTTGAGACAGTCCGCGACCGTCGCCTCGTGACAGCCAGACACCTCGAGTCATGTTTCGTCGTGTCGGACGCTGACAGATCGACTCGTCGCATTGCCTGGCGAGTCAAACAGCACTGCGCATGCGCACAGCACATAACCTAACCTTGTCTTTGCCCCCAAATATTCATTTCTTTATTGGTGTTTACTTCACAAAGGAAGGCGAAAATGGATATATATATATATATATATATATATATATATATATGAGTGTGTGTGTGTATTGAGTTGACTTCATTTACTGCTATAGATAATATTTTGTAATGAACGAAGCACGCGTCTTGTTGAGCGAATATGTGAAAGAAAGAGACACTTTATATTATTATTTTTATTATTATTCTGTATCTACATTATTTATTTAAATAATATTTAGTTTGAGTAGCATCAATGTCATCTTCCTCAAGAGCAAACAGTTCCCTCTTTTTCTCTAACCACGTTGTGAAGACCGCAACAGGCAAGAATGATTATTTTTGCTTTTTCTGGGTTTACCAGCGTTGCATTTTCGAGAACCCGTGAATTTCTTCGTTACCATCCCAACTGCAAAGTGTCGAGGAAGAAGACGTGCCTGCAGCTGTAAATGTTAGTAGAGAACACACAATCATCAAGTTCTCTTGATTCCAGACCCCCCAGCTGAAGAAAGAAAAAAAACACTGCAGCAGAAATGTTGGCAGTGCCAATGCAAAAGTCCCTAGAATCTAGATGCACTGAACCCGATTCACCTATGATGCATTTTTTAAAGGGCTGCTGCTGGACATTGAAAAAATCTCAGTAAGACGGCAAAGAACTTTTAAAGTAAAATTATTAGAATTAGTTAATAATCTTGCAGACGAGGAAGAGGCAGAACTCGTGGTAATCCCGCAATAGAATAAGTTAAATAACAATGTATGTATGTAATAAGAAAACCGTTTATATTTCGTTTAGTATTAATTGGGTGTAAATCTCGAGAACTTTTGTCTTCTTCCAACAGCATATAACAATAAATAATAACCGCTGTTTCGTCGTCACGCTCCATCTTCACTGATATTAAATAAGTTTGGTTGCTAGACACAGCTCGAAACAGCCTGAAACCGTCTCAGACAGCTTGAAACATTTTGTCGGCGACGATTTTGCCTCGAGTCATTTTGCTTCAGACAGCTTGCGACGTTTTGACTCGTGGCAAATCGTCGCCGACAGTTTCGTCGCTTCCAGTGTGCGGCCCTGCCTATTACGGGCAAAATGGCGACTAGTGCGTGGATCGGAGAAAAGTTGAGTCAGTCCCGAGAGCTCTCTAGAAGAAACGTTGCGTGTGTTATCAGAGTAATTACTCTTCTTGCTGTGAATCGTCTGAAAGCCATTGATGAAGGTGAACGGCTCTTGTCGAATAATGCGATAGACCAGCAGACTCCCAGCCTTGACGTACAGGGGACCTTCCAAGTCTACTCCTGTTACTGGATGGAAGGCGATCATCAGGAAAAGGCGCTTCTATTTCTTGTCCTGGCAAATTCCTCCCAGTTTTGCATGGTAGACATTTGTCCTAGCGCTATCTTTATCGATGCGTCCCTTTTCTTACTGCATGATGAGGTAAGTAGAGACAACTTGGACGTGATGGTTTCTGACGTAGTCTAACATTAAGTTGGTATACATATCGTAAAATTTGTCTCTGGTAGAAAATCTCTTTTCCAAATATCGAAATCGATTCTCAGCATTGTTCTTGTTAGAATCTAAGGCCAAGTCTTTCTTCAGCGGGGTAAAGAAACAACTCTGTGTCCGTCTTGAATTCGATAAGATGCTTGACAGTTTTGCAAGATGGCGTTTTCCTTGTACGAAACGATATTCTCGTGATTTTGAATTCCCAAAGTCTTCGCATCTCGTGGTCGTCACTGAACCATCTCCATTGTTTCAGTGTGATTGACGTTGACATTGTTTATCGTGATGTCAGATTTGTTGCCATCCAAATGTAGATGGTGGAAGGACGAGAGGGTCTGAAAGTCTGGTTGTTTGTTACTATTTTCCAATAATAATCCCCTCCTGTTAAGATTTGAATTGGAAGATCTCTTTCGTTGTCCTTCGGATCTGCAAGTTGGAAATTCTGCAGACTTGAAAAGTGACTGTACCTCTGGAGGAACAAACATACGTCATTACTTTCAAATCCAGTGATGTTCCCCGAAATGCTTGATGTGGCTCCGAGAGTCTTAACGTTGATAACTCGACGAGTCGCGTGTGTTGCATGAAGCGATTCTTACGAGGGCTGGTCTGAAAAGTTTCCGACCTCAACGTTGAAGATGGCAGCACTAGTAAATAAAATCTAGTTAATTTCGTTGTTCATCTGTTGACAGTTACTCACCAAAGTTTCACAGCCATTTTGTCACGCGCAGTTGTTACGTGACAGTCGTGTTTGAGTGAGTGAGTGACAAATCGAGAATCGAGCTGATGGCTAGAACCTGGGAGAATTCTCTCGCAGGTAACCTGGGAGGGATATTCTCGCAGGTCGAACCTTTTAGGAGAGATACGAAGGGGCTACCTTTGAGGATGCCTTTTCCTCTCTCCGTTTTTTAACTAAGGTTCCCACAAGCCGAGGCCTGTTCTGAGAGGTGTATGTTCCGGGTCACAGATCTTGAGCAGACGGTAAGATTTGTTCGCTGTTCCAATTGCAACAGTCGGTCATCTGCCTCCTAAACTGGTCGAGGCACGGAGAAGGGAATGCTGCGTCCCCACAGCAAACTACTCTCCCGCTATCGGAAGGGTGTGGGACAAGTAACCAATGCCCAACCTACATGATGCAGGTTTTTCTGGGTTTTCGCTGCATCACCTTTAGGCTAATGCCGGGTAGGATCCTTAAACCATAGCTCTGGGGGCCCCTAGTTAAGTCTTGGATACCTTCCTCTGCCCTTTCGCATCCCCCCTTTCAAATTCCTTCCTATGCTATTAAACGGGAGTTTCCACCATGTGGATTACCCTCGTGTAGCCTGTTACCCTAAAAATAAAAAATAAAAAAATTTCCACTTGATGGGAGCCAGGAAGGGGCTACCTTTGGGGATGCCCTTTCCTCTCTCCGTTTTTGAACTAAGGTTCCCACATGCCGAGGCCTGTTTTGAGAGGTGTATGTTCCGGGGTCACAGACCCTGTGGGCATACGGTAAGAGTTGTCCGCTATTCCCATTGGAATAGTCGGCCAGCTGCCTCCTAAACTGGCCGAGGTACGGAGAAGGGAAAGCTGTGACCCTACAGCAAACTCTTCTTCCGCCATCCAGGGAAGGGCGTGGGACAAGTACCCAATGCCAAACCTACCTGATCCAGATTTTTCTAGGGTTTTCCCTGCATTACTTTTAGGCGGATGCCGCGGCGTAGGATATTAAACCATAGCCCGGAGGCCCCTAGTTAACCCTTGGCTACCTTCCTCTACCCTTCCGCATCCCCCCTTTCAAATCCCTTCCTATGCTATTAATGAGGAGTTTCCACCATGTGGATTACCCTCATGTAGCCTGTTACCCTAAGAAAAAAAACCAGCCAGCAATAAGAAACGACAGCAGTTGGTCGTGACCTAAATAATCGAGACATTTTTTGGAAAAAGTAAAAGTTGGAGGATATTCACGCAGATGGTGACTTCTGAGTGTTTCACAGGTTACGACGAACAATCCTCAAGGTCTACGAGGAGGAACTGGAGTAACTGATGGTAAAGTTCGTCCACGTGGTGCAAGTCCAAAGTGAAGTGTAACTTGAGTGTAAGAATTGCCTGAGAGCGTGTCTCGATGAAAGGATCCAATTGCCCAGGCACCAGGGGAAGAACCTGTGAGTTATAAATCATTTAAATTAATTTTGTAAACGTTAGATTAAAGATCAAACATCGTCAGCTTTAGATTTTCTTTTTGTAAAATATTAATTTGTAATTTGATTGATTGGAAAAGGGAATAAAATACTCTTCATTTTAAAAGGCCCAGAGAACGACCCCTGAGATATCAAGAGTTAAATTGGTTTGTTTGTAGGAATGAAATAAAGTGTTAAAGGACGCCGAGTATAATTATTTTGTAATTTGAATTATTTTAATATAATAAATTAATGATTTTGTGTAATTGAATAAAATTTTATTATTATCCTCTCTTGTAAAAATAAAGTATTTCAACGCGGGCTAGATTTAATATAATTTCATTTTAAATTGCTTTCATTCTGATCATTACATTTTTGGCGTGACCAGCTGTGGCGGAATTAAATATTATTCCACTTCAAATTGAACATTACAATATATATATATATATATATATATATATATATATATATATATATATATACCACTGTGATCAAAAAGTAAGGTGAAATTGTCATTTAAAACTCCCGGGTATTAGGAAGGCAGGTAAATAAGGTTGGTAGGACTGTCTATAATATTTGCCAAGCGTCTGTTTGTTAAAAGGTTTAATTATCTCAGAGTTACACGTGTGTGTGTGTGTTTTTCTTTTGTAAACAACCAAAAGTGATTTTTGCAATGGGGTGATTTTGTTGAGCAAAGAACTTGCATCAAATTTGCTTTACGGAAGGAATATTCTTGTGCGGGGACACGTTGAAGGCCTTTGGTGATCAAACTACGGCACAAAGAAACGTTTATAAGTGGTACAACGAGTTCAAAGACGAACCTCGCGCGCTCTGGACGACCATCAACGTCTACCGACGAGGGTCACGTCCAATAATATCGTCGATGGACAATTACAGATCTCGCTGATGGTGTTGGAACATCATTTGGCTCAGCCCCTGAACCATTTTGAAGAATGTTTTGTGTCTCAGACGCGTCAAGTCTCGATTGGTGCGTGAAACTTTGCTGTCTGACTGTCAGGACCACTGGAAGTGCGTCATTACTGGAGAGGAGACCCTGGAACCAGCGAATATCAAGGTCATGTTGACAGTCGTGGTGTGGTCCACTGTGAATTCCTTCCGCATGGCCAAACTGTCAACAAAGAATGTTATTTGAGCGTTATGCGTCGTTTGCGTGAAGCTGTTCGTCTGAAACGGCCGGAATCTTGGTTCCTTCATCACGATAATGCAGCACGTCAGACTGCATTGGTTATTCGCGACTTTTTTTTTTGCCAAAAACTCGACTCGTATCGTTCCGCAACCACCGTATGCGACTTCTGGCTATTCAGCAAACTCAAGAGGACAATGCGGGGGCGCCGTTGCGACACCATTGAGGAGATAAGAACCGAATCGAAGAAGGTCTTGAAGACTATACCGGGAAAAGACTATTCCGTCTGTTTCGAGGACTGGAAAAAGCGTTGGAAAAAGTGCGTTTTATAGGGACGGAGATTAAATTGATTTGGAAGAATAAAGAAAGAATTTATATTTTATAATAAATTCACCTTATATATATTGTAGTGAATGACGACCTTAAGTGGCCACCCTTGTGTCCACCGCGGGCCTGAGGAGGCCTGAGTATGAATACATTAGGCGTGCACGTGTTTCTGCCTGAGAAGGCCAAAAGAAATCGCGGGTTCGCGTCCCTTTTTTTTGCATCATTTGGGGGGGCGGAGTTCGAATAAATACTCGGAACCCGTGAGACGCAGGCAGAAGGCAGACGGGGACGGAGACGCAGGGAAAAGCAGGGAGACGGAGAGACAGAAAGACGCAAGAAGAGACGCAGGCAGACAGGGAGACGCAGGGAGACGGAGACGCAGAGGTTTTGAGGGACGTCCATCGCGGGGAGGCCGAAGAAGGAGATCGTGTGCTGACGCCACAAGTAAAGTAAGCATCACAATATATGTAAAGTACATTCAAAAGTGGAATTCTTTTACACAGTGCGGAGATAGACTCTGTTTTTGAATATCCACCGAACCGCCCACATTACCCTGTAGAGGAGGAGAACTTTTTAATCAAGCCGAAGCTGATTTTAATTTTATGCAGACCAATGCTGGCGCCCAACAATATTTTTTTAATGTATTTTTATATTTTTTGTAGTTTCAATGTAATAAAGTTTATTTTTTTAACATTAAGTAATAAAAAGGAGAATCATTACAATATATATATATATATATATATATATATATATATATATATGTATATGTATATATATATATATTGTAATGATATATATATTGTAATGATTAGACTTAATTACCATATATATAAAAAAAACTTTATTACATAAAAATATAAAAAAAATACATTAAAAAATTTATTGGGCGCCAGCAGCTATACATATAATCTGCAAAAAAATTCAATACATCTACCTCTAGTAGAGCTGCGTCGAACCATATAAAAGTAACCTTGTGACTCCATTCAACAGGCAAGGCTTACAACATCCAGTAAATCAACGACCAGAGCGGCGCCAAGCGGTGTTAGTTTGAGGTAATACTGTAACATTTTTATGTGATAATTTAGAACTACATTCGTGAAGTTTAAAATTTAGACAGATGCTAATGACGAATTGATAACCTCTGATTTAATTCCAACCCTGTAGGTCCTTGATGTGTTACAAGGAACATTAGTGGTCCCAGTATGGAACCTTGTGGCATGGCCGATGTTATACTCTCTTATTTTGGACTGGTCTTACCAAGCGCTGCTGGCGGCCATTTGGAGAGTACCAACTCTAGTATATGTCGTCCCTTTGTATAGTTTCCCCCCTCCTCCCCCCCAAGTAGTTGGTCAAGGGCTTTTGCTGAAGTCGACCACCACAGCGTCACAATCTTTACTCCCTGATCAACTACATGCAGATTAGGTACTTTCCCGTCCTTCTTCTTGAGCGCCTATCTTAGTTTTCCCCTTGACCATTCACAGTCTCCGAAGAAGACGTGAGCCGAGTGTAGGCAACCTCGCATTCACAATCCACGACGACAAGCAAGAGTTTCGTTGTGGCTGCTAAGCGTACGAGAACACGTCACAGTACGCAGAGTCACAGTGCGAGAGAGAGTCGTCATGTGGCAGGGTCTCAGGAGGACTGTCAACTACGTCCTCGTCCTGTCGTCCGTCGCCATTGTCCTGCTCCAGGTAACTTACTGGTCTGGTCGACAGCGATATTTGATCAATTAATTTCCCTTCAGTATGTTTGCTCGTGGATTGTGCTCGCGGCTGAGGAGAAGAAGAAAAAACACCACAGTAGTTTACTTAAAGATGTCCGCGTGTCTGTGGTATTTGTAGTATTTGTCACGGTGTCAGTGTTGCAGGGGGAGTTTTTTTTTTATAAGAAAAATAAAATCGGTGGAAGTTGTCTTTGTGGATTGAGTTGCAACCACGAAAGAGTTCGGCTAAGACCGCAGAGTGCGACACACACACACACACACACACACACGGGGAGGGTTTACGATCTGACAAAGCGTTGACGATTCGATTTGATTCGAATCGAGTCGGGGAACAGGACAAGTGACCGTGAGCGACGCGGCCTTCACATTTCCGAAGACGAGTCAAGTAGATAAAAAATTAACACGACAAGCAAAGGATGGGTCGTAAAAATGTCTCGCTGCACGCGACGATAATTGCGGCCCCGGCAATCTCAGCCTATCCTCTCACTCCAGGGACTTTTCCTATATACGTGCAAGTCTAAGACGTGTGACGGAACGTCGAGAATAAACCAGAGAGTAAACCGGCAAATGAGTAATAAAAATGAAACGGCGAAGCATAAAATAGAGCAAAGTCCATAAAAAAAACCCGTCTTTCATGTGAATGGTGCCGCGTCTTCCACTTCGTCTTCTCCTGTTTTACTTTGCACAATGACGCTAGAGTGACGGTCGCTTTGTTTTGTTGCAGTTGGCAGCCGTGTGGACGCCTGAGGCGTCGCAGTCCACGGTGAGTTGTGACCGTCCGTCTCGATTTTAACGGATGCGTACGGACGCGCCGCTTTCCCCCCTCCCCCCCTTATACACTTTCAATTATATCCACTGCAGGAGGTTGTTCATGTGGCACGGAATCTCACGCAGCTACCGGAAGCGATGCCGGTTGTGGAGGAGAGCAGGTGCAGCCGGAGAGCTACTGCCAGAGGTCCGGGACAGCGCATCCTGTCCTTCGTCTTCTACGGCGACAAGAACGCGCGACGCAGATACTTCCAGGTGAGGAATGGCAGCCGGATCGTGACTATATCGAATGTTTGGTAACCGTGCGGGCCGACAGTCCGTGTTTTGTTTAAACACCCCGGGAAAGCCAGGTGACAAGGTCAATGATCGGCGGGGTGTTTACCACAGAAAACAGGAGAATGTGATTGAGCTGCTTGAGGTAAAGGCGTGGACTAGGAGGGATGTGAACCCCGGACTCTCGAGAACAGGAGAGTTGGCCGTCAAGTTTAGACAGTTTGGATGTGGCGCTGCAAGCAGAGGAGAAGGTTGGCTTGTGATTGCCCGTGCGGATACGACGGGGGCAGCCGCAGGAACCGGGGCACTTGCCAGAGGCACTTAACACCCGCTATCATTTACCAACGCTGGAACATGAGGACGTTTCTGAGACGAATTTAAGCATTGCTGAAGTCTGCGAGGGCTATTCTCTCGCAGGCAATACCTGCGAGGGATGTTCTCTCGCAGGCAGAACCTTTAAGGAGAGATACGAAGGTTCTACCTTAGGGTATGTTTTTCCTCTCCGTTTTTGAACTAAGGTTCCCACAAGCCGAGGCGCCTCGCCCTGTTCTGAGAGGTGTATGTTCCGGGATCACAGACCTTGGGCATACGGTAAGAGTTGTCCACTATTCCCATTGGAATAGTCGGCCAGCTGCCTCCTAAACTGGTCGAGGTACGGAGAAGGGAATGCTGCGTCCCCACAGCAAACTCTTCTCCCGCTATCGGAAGGGCGTGGGACACGTACCCAATGCCCGACCTACCTGATGCAGGTTTTTCTAGGGTTTTCCCTGCATTTCTTTAGGCGAATGCCAGGTAGGATCCTTAAAATATAGCCCGTGGCCCCTAGTTAACCCTTGGCTACCTTCCTCTACCCTTCCGCATCCCCCCTTTAAAATCCCTTCCTATCCTATTAAAGGGGAGTTTTCCAACGTGGATTACCCTCATGTAGCCTGTTGCCCTAAAAAAAAAATATTAAGCATTGTGTTTTCCCCTAGTCAGTTTTCTTAAACGTCTCTGCTACCAAGACCCTGCAGATCCCCTGACAATAAAATAAATATTTAATTAATAATTTTTTTAATATATACATTTTTAAACTAAATATTCTTGTAATATTATTATTATTTTTATTTGGTTTCACTCAGTGATAAACTTTGTAAATTTATGATTCAATTTACTATATAAATGATTTAGTATAGACCAATCGAAATCCCCAATTGAAATCCAATAATATATTGTAGTAATTAAAAGAAACTGTAATTAATTAATGAACAAGATTTTTGTACTTGTATTGTTGGCGGTGTTAAAAACATACGAGTTGTGTACAAGAATATGGGTGACTATAATGCCTGCTTGCTGGGGGTATTGTCGAAATACATTTTGCGGGCCGCGCAGAGCTCCAGTGTGTGTGTGTGTGTGTGTGGGCAGGAGGCAGACGAATAGCAACAGTTTGGACAAATTTTCAGAAAGTGGGTATTTTGGAGGCAAGGCTGTGTGTAGTCTAACAGATCTAATATTCACAAGGATCTACGGTTTCCAGTCCATGAGCAAACAACTGCGACGATACTACGCAGACTGTTATTTTTCCCTGATGCAGAATAATACCGGAGTCTAGTCTACAAGTTAGACATTTCTTCGATTATTGGGAGCCAGGTTATTGCACCCTGTAAATAACCAAACTTTGAGGATGGTCAAAAGTTATCGATAGAGAGAACAGCGAAGCAAGTGTCGTGAGTAAAACTCAGCAAGGTGAAAGTGTTGTCTAGTAAATTCTGTAAATCATGGCCTGTATATAAAGTGTCAATAATAATAATCATGATGTGTGTACGAGTCCATTCTCTTGGCACAACAAAACTGTAAGGTAAAACTGCACAACTTATTATCTGTAAACCCCGCGGGTAAATAATATCTTATCGACAGATGTCCAAGTTCAGATTTCATATTGTACTGATTGTTTATATTAGTGCTTCAATAACGTTGTAAATTTAATTGCTTAACATAAATATTCTTTATTAAAGGCCCCTCGATAGCCGTGGTGTAATTATCAAGTTTTTAATATGTAATATAACTTCAATAATTTGATTTTAATAAATTAATCTATTTTTATGCTCAAAATATTGATATTTAATCATTAAATTTTAATTTTCTGATCATTTAAAAGTAATTACTACAAAAAATTGGAACCTCAACGTGTGGCACATTTTTAATAACTACAATATATATTTTAAATAAAAAATGATGGGTGCTTTACAAAGTGTGGTGACGTTGCCAGTAACGTAGTGAGTTTGTCAATCAACCTGGAACCCGCAAACAGAGTTCATAGACAGGACTCGACAGTCAGCGTGGGCGGGGGTTGGACCACGCTGCGTCTAAAAGAAATACACGGGCGGGGAAGGAGAAAACGAGCGATTTTGAAAAAGGCTTGTAAAAATATATCATTAATTTTTTTCCCAATTACAGTAATTAAAACCGTACGCGCGATGCCGATGAGTCCTGCGTCCCATTTTGGTCACTGAAATCCAAGGTGCCTGAAACATTGGTGGATTGCATCCTCATCAGCTAAGCACCATTCCTGCGCTGTTAAAATCGCTCGTTTCACCGCCCCCCCTCCCAGTGTTAATGAATGTAAGTCGCACACTCGAAGAATGCATTAGAGAGCCAGTAGCTTAGATACGGAATTGCCGTTTGTGCAGGGCATCGCCGAGAACGCGGCGCTGGTGTCGTCACTGTACCCGGGTTGGCTGATGCGAGTCTACCACGACATGGACGCCGACGACCCTGACCTGTCTGCCCTGGAAGCCTCCTTCCCGCACCTGGACTTGTGCGACGCCACGGACATACCTCGTGTCGGCAGCGTCATCGGTCAGTGTCGCTCGTGAGCCGCGCGCGCTCGAGCCCCGCCCGCAACCTCGCCACCACTGCACGTGTGTTTTCTTGCAGGGAAGCAGGCCAACACGTGGCGCTTCCTGCCACTGTGCGACCCTCTGGTGGACGTCCTCATGAGCAGGGACCTGGACAGTCGAATGTCCGCGAGGGAGAAGGTCGCCGTTGACGAGTGGCTCGCGTCCGGCTTGCGCTTCCACATCATGCGGGACCATCCCAAGCACAAAGTGCCCTTGTTAGGTACCAGGGGACTTTTACTGTACACCTAGAACTAATAAACCTTAAATATCCTTTGTGTTCATCGTGTCCCTGTCTGTCCAGCGGGCATGTGGGGCGTCCGTCTGGACCTGGACGCCCACGAATCCGAGAAGAGTCCCCGACGCTTTTGTACGAAGCTGACGCGAGCTCGTGCAGGGCCGAAGCTGAGGGACCAGAAACTGCTATGGGTCTACGTGTGGCCGAAAATCAGGGGCGACGTCCTCCAGCACGACTCGTACTCGTGCGATTACTTCAGGCCCTACGGGAACATGCGGCCGTGGCCCACGAGGCGGAGGAACGAGAGTCTCAACTTCGAAGGCTCCCGTGACGGCGTCGACACCAAGCCCATGCTTGCCGCCTGCTACCGCCACTGCAGACCTGCGGACCATCAGGACTGGACAACCTGCTAAAGGCACCTCATTCTAAAACGCTACCGACTTCCATGCGTTTTGCTTCATTTCCCTTTAACCGTAACTAATTACAAAGACTTAGGGTCATGACATCATTCCATCACCAAAAATGTCAACATTTCCGCAACATTATTAAAAGATTTCGCCAAGTCTTGAGATGTTTCTTAATTCCCCAAGCCCTAAGTTGAGGATACGTCATCACATTAAATTACTAACACTCACTGGAAAAATGTTCCTCTGTACTGAATAACTGAAAATACATTTATTGTCAGTCTTAAGAAAAAAAAGTCCAACTAAATAACAACCTACCATGGAGGAGCGCAGAACTGAACTGCCTCATCTCCTACGGTACTTCGGGGTGTCCTGACAACTTTCCCACTCAAGTAGAGAAAATCGAAAAAAACGTTTCGTTCGAAAGCATTAATATTTTTATCTGTACTGAAAATGTTTAGCTAAAACTTTAATACCATCTTCAAGGCCATGGTCATCAACCAACACCGATATCTCATTAAAGAAGTTATACGATATTTGAGAAGTGTAAAAAATAAATAAATCAACTCCACCAAGTTGGTTCTTCAGACGAAGCTGCCATTTCAAGCTTCATTTAGAAGAGGGAAAACCCCCCAGAGTGAACTAGCGCAATGCATTCTGGGTTTCCAACACTAACTTTTGCAGCTAGGTAATAAAATTTTTTTTTACACAATTTGGAAGGTTCTGTACAAATAAATGGCTTTAAAACAATACCAAAAAAAATATGCCCAAGAGGGTGAATAAAAAAAATTCTTTGTGAATGAACAAGCAGAACCTCCAGTAACCTACTACGAAGACGCTTCACTAACAACAAAATAAGATATAAAAATTGTACAATAAAGTTAAAAAATGTTTCCCAAAATTATGTTCAAATGGAGCGAAGACATGGATATTAAATAAATCTGAAGAAAAAAAAAGGTTAGCGTCATGGGAAAGAAAGGTATTGAGGAAGATCTTTGGACCAACGAAAAATGAACTGCGATGGTGCATTAGAACAAATCAGGAGCTTAGCGACCTGTACAATGAGCAGGACATAATAATATCTGTGACGAAAACTGCGCGAGTGCCTTGGCTAGGGACACGTACAGCGGATGGAGAATACAAGAGAACCAAAGAATTTCTGGAGGGTCATCCAGGTGTCAGAAGATACAGAGGAAGACCAAGAAAGTGTTGGATTGAAGAGGTGGAGGAAGGAGTCAGGAGATGGAGAACCAAGGCAATCGAAAGAGAGCTTTGGAAGAAGATAGTTGTGGAGACCAAGGACCGTAGCGTCAAAAAGTCAGTCAAACTAAGGTTCTTATATGCCGAGGCACCTCGACCTGTTTTGAGAGGTGTATGTTCCGGGGTCTCAGACCTTGAGCATACGGTAAGAGTTGTTCGCTGTTCCCATTAGAACAGCCTGCCAGCTGCCTCCTAAACTGGTCGAGGCACGGAGAAAGGAATGCTGCGACCCTCACAGCAAACCCTACTCCCGCCATCCAGGGAAGGGCGTGGGACAAGTATCACAATGCCCGACCTACCTTATGCAGGTTTTTCTAGGGTTTGTCCTGCATTACTTTTAGACGAATGACGGGTAGGATGCTTAAACCATTGCCCGTGGACCCTAGTTAACCGTTGGCTACCTTCCTTACCCTTCCGCATCCCCCCTTTCAGATTCCTTCCTATGCTATTAAAGGGAATTTGCCACCACGTGGATTACCCTCATGTAGCCTCTAACCCTAAAAAAAAAATCTAAAGCTCTCAATGACGAAACCCATTATTCTGTTAAAAATTCTTACCAATTTATTGATAAAATCAAGCATCTCACCGTCCCTCATGACCACCTTTCAATTCCTCTTGAAGTTGTTTCCCTATTCAACTTTATTCCCAATGATTTAGTCATTCACAGGTTTTTTAAAAAACTGATGGCCAATTTTCACTCAATATACGAAAACTCCACTTCATGAAGTGGTATGCATTCTAAATCTAATCCTCAACTCCACTTATTTCAAGTTGAATCAGGTTCACTATCATCAAATCAAAGGTTCACCCAAGGGAAGCCTCCCTCAGTCTTTTTGTGTATTTTTTGCTGAGATATTGAGAAAATTCTTGTCTTTCTGTCCAAGCTCTTTGCTACATGTAGATGACATTTTTTTTGGTATTGTTAATACCTCTCAAGTCAACCTCATAGTCAATACTTTCAACAATTATCATCATTAACTTAGAATTCACCCTTGAACTTGAGGTATCTGTGTCCATCCTCACCAATTAGTTCAGGGAAACCCGTAACATACTCTTGACGCGTTCTCAGTCATCTTTCTGATCATCCTCCAAACCAAAAAGAGAGCCACCATGGTGCAGAATCTTGCAGACACAGCGCTTTTACTCTCTAACTCCCAAGTTCCATCAACACAACTTAAAAATACTGTCCGAAACATTTAAATTGCACTATTTAAATTTTTTTATTACCGTTATGCGGTATTTATACAATATCATTTTGTTTTTGTTGTTGTTGTCTGGATTGGGAAACTTTCTTATTAATTATATTCAATCAGACGAAAATTTATCTTTTTTCATTCCTAATTACGTACTTTTTACCTCGGAAATTTTTTTTTTCGCTAACAAATTTGCCGGGTTTTTCTTTCAGTTTATTTTAACCCTTTGCACTCGAGGGCCCCAGAGCGGAGCCATTTAAAATGGTGCCTTCAAGCTCGAGGGTCCAGCAACGGTGACCATTTGGACTCGAGGGCTCCGGAGCGGAGCCATTTAAAATGACGCCTTCAAGCTCGAGGGCTGCGCTGCAGTGACCCTTTTCACTCGAGGGCTCCGGAGCGGAGTCATTTAAAATGGTGTATTCAAGCTCGAGGGCTCCGCTACGGAGTCCCTTAGTACTCGAAGGCTCCAAAGCGAAGTATTTAGAATGGTGCCTTCAAGCTCGAGGGCTCCGCAACGAAAACCCTTTGCACTCGAGGGCTCCGGAGCGGAGTCAATTTAAATGGTGCCTTCACCTCGAGGGCTCCACAACGGAGACCCTTTGCACTCGAAGGCTCCAAAGCGAAGCCAGTTAAAATGATGTCTTCAAGCTCGAGGACTCCGCTATGGAGGCACTTTGCATACGATGGCTCAGGAGCGGAGCCATTTAAAATGGTGCCTTCAAGCTCGAGTACTCCGCTACGGAGACCCTATTTCACTCCAGGGCTCCGGAGCGGCGCCATTTAAAATGCTGCCTTCAAGCTCGAGGGCTCCGCTACAGAGACCCTTTGCACTAGAGGCCCCTGGAGCGGAGCCATTAAAATGGTGCCTCCAAGCTCGAGGGCTCCGCTACAGAGACCCTTTGCACTAGAGGCCCCTGGAGCGGAGCCATTAAAATGGTGCCTCCCAACTCGACGGCTCCGCTACAGAGACCCTATTTCACTCCAGGGCTCCGGAGGGTTACCTTTTAAAACGGTGCCTTCACGCTCGAGGGCTCCGCTACGGAGACCCTTTGCACTAGAGGGCTGCGGAGCGGATCCATTTAAAATGGTGCCTTCAAGGTCGAGGGCTCCGTTACGGAGCCATCGAGTGCAAAGGGGTTAAACATTAGAAAAGTTCTCTATTGTTGTTAATATTCCAGTTAAAGTGAGCGCTTAACTAACATTATAACAATGTTTTAACTCCCAATTGTCAACAAATGTTCTGATTGTTGCTTACATTTAAATATGTTATTTGAATTAGCGTTTTATGGCGACTAAACAGGAACGTTCCGTCGGTTTTACAACGAAGTACAACTGTGATGTTTACAGCAATGAGAAAGGAATACACACACACACACACACACACACACACACACACACACACACAAACAGGAAGACATATAGATAAGAGTGCTCTACATATATACACAGTTATAACAATTTCAGTGCAGAAACTGGGGAAAGAAATTCGACTTAAAAAACAGGCATGTGGAGGACATATTGATGACCACTTACCTCGTGTGTGTGTGTGTGCATGAGCGCAGTAAACACCTACGGAAGCTCAAGCACCATCACGGAATTCCTTTACTTGATATATATATATATATATATATATATATATATATATATAAATATACGATACAAAGTTTGGCATGTGACCCGCACGCAGCCCTGCGACCAACTGACTCAACAATGCAACAACGCCAGCGATATCAAACACGTCCAAAGAGCTTCGTCACGCGAGATTAATTTTTTCTTCTCCGAAGGTGATGATGGATACAGCGTAAAAGGATTTTTACAGCCGCGACCACACTGGATCATAAAACTAGGCTTCAAATGACTCCATTTTTATTTTATGTCGTACAGTTTCTTTGTACCGCTGAATATTTTGATAAAGAATTTTTACACGGATAAATTTAAGGAGAGAAACGTCGTGGTGGTGGTGGTGGTGTGTGTGTGTCTCGCGTTCTTTATTACATATTAAAATTATATGTATATATATATATATATATATATATATATATATATATATATATATAGGTTTCAGAGACGCCATTTAGTTCTTGAATGTTTATTGTCGTCGTAGTAATAGAAGAAGAAGGCCTGTCAACTGCTTGAGCCCGTATCACGTTGTTCCTCGACTTCTCTTGTCCCGCAGTTCTTCCACAAGTCTGGCTGTTTTCATCGCAATGAAAAGACCTAATCATCACCATCATCATCATTGGCATTACAGCCCTGGTGTTGGTGGGTGCGCCTTACTTACCCTTCTTCTGATGTTCCTGCCATTCCTTTCCTATTCATGGTCCGACAATTCTTCACTTTAAACATCCTGATATTCTGGATCACTCCCAACCTTAATTTAGGTCGTCCCACTGTTGCTTGATCCTTCTGGTCTGCTATTAAACAGCTCTATTACTGTCCATTCTAATGAGGTTCCCTTGCACCAGTCCAATCTTTATATATTTAACAACATCTGGTTCATTAAATAATTCATACACTTCATAATTGTATCTTTTCCTTCCAGAGATCCTTTTCCTTCACCGCTCCCAATATTCTCCTTTCAAAGATGCCAAGTGCTTGTTCATCTGACTGCATTATTTTAGTCTTTCTTGAGATTAGTCGTAACCTGAAGTGTTGTTCCCTAAAGCCTTCTTGGAAACTATAACACTGTCTTTGGATCTCAGCACTTACAACATTATTTTTCGCCAATTTAACTTGAGGACCCCAAAAGACCTAAACGGACATAAATACGGCCCCTATGACCACACCACCAAATCCTCATCCTGCGTTATTTCCCACTTCTTTCAGGTCTTTCCCCATCAACGCGGTTAACCACGGAAAAGGGTGTTCTGTTGTTGTTGTTGAGAAAGTACCTCGAGGTGTCCAATGACTCAACCTTGTGGAACTCATACGACCAACGTGTCCGTAGAAAAAGAAAAAAACGGTCTTTTCTTTACAAGGTTGTCTCTGTATTTGCCTTTAAAATAAGGGAACAGTACCGCAACCCAGGCCTGTCAAGTGCTTGAGCCCGTATCACGTTGTTCCTCGACTTCTCTTGTCCCCCGTCTTTTCACAAGTCATAAATACTGCCCCTATAACCACACCACCAAATCCTCCTCCTGCGTTATTTTCCACTTCTTTCAGGTCTCCCAACGCGGTGAACCACGGTAAAGGGTGTTCTGTTGTTGTTGAGAAAGAACCTCAAGCTGTCCAATGACTGTTTTTGACAGAACGGTGCCACTATTCTTACAGGATTGAAATTCGCAACTACGCACTGTTTTACTTCAGCGGCAGTTTTACAGGGAAGGAAACTTCAAGCCGGAATGAAACTTCCTGTTTTCGTGATTGCTATGAAGTAATCTTATTAACTCCTGCCTGCGGTCGCTGCCAGTGTTATCTGCAACCACAGCCACTTCTGGGAGGAAGAAACGAAGTGAGAGATTTGCTGTTATTTGGCATTCAAGATGCAGCGCGTCCTCCTCGTCCTCGTGGCTCTGGCGCCGTTGAACGCCACAGCAGGAACTGAAAACGATACTAGAACGGTAAGTCCATCTTGAAGAGATCCTCAAGTTGCAATTTCTTCAGCACTCAGCCAATATCTCGCTTCCTCTATTATGAGAAGTCAATGTGACCATCAGTTCAGCGACATCTCTAACTGTACTTGTAAGATACCTTCACCTTCTCTCCATGACTGTGACGTTCCAGAGTCACCTGGAGGCTTTATCTTTAATATAATCTTACTGGTACCTCAACTTTCACCTACATCTACTGACTTCTTCAAATGTTTACCAGATGATTTCAAAGTAGTTTGCTTTATGTTGCAGTTGGACGACCTTTACCTTGAAGTGTACGGAGGAAAATTACATGCAGTATTATTACGGTCGTGGTCAAAAGTATCGGCTAAATTAGATCTACAATTAGATAATTTCAGAGAATCAAACTTTGGTAACTTCACTAAGCTGCCTCACATGGACGAGGTGAGTCCACTATTAGTTATTATCCCTCGAGTACTATTTTAAACCCAACCTCTGCACGTTTCTGTTTTCATCTGTTTCAGATTCTTCAATACTTAAAGAATATACACTCAAAAATATTTCGAGAATTAGCGTCTGATCTGCACAACGTCACTCTGCAGTCTATATACGACGACCTGAACTATCATTGCGTTATATATTTAGACACACCTATTAAGGACCTCAGAGTCGAACCAAGTGTGAGTACAGCTTCCTCCACATTCAGGAGCATTTCTCCTCTTTACTCAGACTCTGGAACACCAGAAAGTACTTGTAAGATAAGTTATACATATTCCTCCTTGGTAATTATTGTTATTACGATGGATGTTGCAGAATGTGACGTGTGTGAAGAAGCGGTTGAGCAAAACGTTGACATTAAGGTTAATCAGGGTCATCCGAGTGCATCTGAAGGAGTCGTGCCAACAGCTGCTGCCTCTGTGCTCGGGGACTCACGCCAACTGCACGCTGGCCTTCGAGGAACAATTTTGGAGTCTTTTTACTAGTTCCATTCAAGAACTTTATGAATTAGATCCTAGATATGTGGCAACGCCTCTAGGAATCATACAGAATTTCTTGAAAACGAGTATGTTTTGCGTGTCGATACCTTACCTGTATGCATACCAATATTTAACCACTTTGTCGTATATATTTACAGTTGTACCGTCCACGAAATCGTTTGTTACGGAAAACTTTCTACAAGGTATTTCTTTATACAAGTTTATTTTACACCCTACGATCTTTAAGGGTTTTCAAAATAAATTGCTTCTCTTTACGAGTTCCACACAATCACAAGATCAGGAGACATGGGGAATAGTCAAGTCTATTGCAGGTAACGTGAATCATCGTTGTTCGTACTACAGAGACCTCTACCAGTTCGGTTCAGAAAAGTATATTATTTACTTTCGTGATTGCCTCTTTTACAATATGTCGCAAGCAACTGTAGATCTCTTACGTTGTGTCTACAGGGACCCAAATTCCACGCCATTGACTTGGTCCACGGCTCCTTCCCTGTACTTCCACTCCCAGTGTCTTTGTCTTGCGTACAACGGCACCGACTGCGGGGTCAAAGCGCCACAAGGTGTTGATCCCCGTATTTATTGCTTGTCCGTGTTACTGAGGGACTTCCAAAAACAAGTCTCATACAGACCAGCAGTGACGTACCTCGACTACGCCTTGCACACACGCGTTCCCGTCTGCCAGTTCACTGACCTTATCAAAATAGGCTTCAAGAGAAAATGCATATTTGTTAATAAAAATATTCCTATTATGCTTTCACTGCAGTGCTTTTTTAAGAACGTCGTCAATAAGCAACTAAACTGTTCGACAAAACCTCTAGTAGATACATACAACGTCTCTGAGCTCTGTGCCCTTCAACAACTCCTGGCGTTTGTTTACTGTGACAGCGAAGGTAACGTCGAAATTCCCGTCCCTTATTACGGGGTCGGGGATTCGACACTGGTCCTGTTCCTTACGTTCCTTGACGTCGCGGTGCGCGGCCTCGCCCTGGTCACGTACCTCGCTTGTCCGCAGCTCCGCAACCTTCCAGGGAAGCTGCTGATAGGCTACCAGGTGACGGCGCTGCTGAGACTCCTCGTGGTGCGGGCGAGTCTCGCGGACATGGCGCTGGCCGTGCGCCTCGACGTCGCCATGGACCTGTCCTCCACCTTGTGCCTCACCTCCTACCTTCACTTCCTCACGACGTCCATCATGACTTTACGACTTCCAGACTCTCTAAACCGTGGTGAAGCCCGTATGGTGCTGCTGCGTTATGCGCTGTTAGGATGGGCCTTGCCGGCGACGTTGTCCGCAGTTTTCTTCTGGATGGACGAGGCCCTCGACAGTCGCGTGCAGATCGGCCAGCTCCTCTATGTGGTGTGTACCTACGTGGCGCTATTCGGCAACCTCTGCATGTTCTACAAGAATATGCAATTCTACTACGACATAAAAAAAAGTGCTCTTCAGTTTCGGGAAGGCGTCACTGCGCGCAGCATCTTCGCTGATCTCTTTAACTTTGTGTTGAAGACGTCGCTGCTGACAGGGGCGGGGATCACCTTCAGGCTGGTCTTCACGCAGATCCAAGGCCTGGAGCACGTGCTGGGCTACTACCACGCTCTGGGCACGCTCCAGGGGCTGCTGTTCTTCGTCCTCTACGGCTGCAACAGTGAAGCCCGCGCCTTCTGGAAGCTCGTCGTCTTCACAAAACTTCCTCTGTGGTGTCGTCGTAAAAATACTATTGTTTAGAAATGTCCTGTATTTTTGAAATAATAAATGAAAATTTGATTTACTCCGATGTGTTTCTCTTACGTCACATCTGATGGACAACCACTGGCGGTTGATAACGGATGTAGGCGTTATTTAAGCACTACATAAGATAAGGAGGAACAAGGGAAGGAAATTCTAGGTTTAACGTGACCCTGAGTAACCACTTCTATTTCTAGTTTAACCTGATTGCCTCAAGCCTTCGCAGATATTACCCTAGTCGAAGATATTCCGTACTCACAGATGTTACAGTCCGTTGTTACTCCCAAAGACACTCTGCCCACTGCACGCATCATTCATCTAATTTCCCTCGTCGCCCGCTGTTGACGTTGGTACCGCAGGGGCGTGGCTGGGGGAGGCGCCACGTGACGTAGCGACAATGCATTGGATTGGAACGCGATTGTTATCACTCCAGAACTATCTCAATAATCAATCGTATTGTAATACTTAATCTTTGTAAAGTAGTTTACGTTGTACTGTCTTTGACTTTTCATGAGGAAAAGTGTGTTAATATTCAACAATGTTTTTAACATTCGATCGTTGCAATTGTTTGTCTGCGGCGCAGTGGAACATTATTATTAGCTCTGGGTTGAACATTAAATATTTCCCAAGAAGCGGACAACAACATGGCGGCGAGTGGAGGAAACTGGAATTATTGAATTCTTAAAAAGGGGAATTATCATCCTTGGGCCATCCAATCCGAAGGATATGTCACTGGAGATTTCACACCCTCAACGACCACGGCTGATGAAGCAAGCAAGAAAGGCTTGGATATAGGAAGATCCAAATTACTTGTTTCCAAACTGAATGCATTAAAACAATCCAGAAATTAAAAGGATCTTGTGGATATTCTGTAAAGGATTGACCTAAGCAATTAATAAATTATTCCAATAATTGATAAACAAACAGACGCGCTGAATCTCCACATATCAACATTTCTCTGCTATATTCACTAAAACATCTTTTTTCTCCACCACGAGGAGGTTCCACATATTTAACTGAAAACTTTTCCTTTAAAATAATGTGTGCCCTATGGTTTTGAATAATTTAGATTTTGATCTCAAGATTAAACACCTTGATGGATTTTTTATTGGACACATTCAGTTCTTTGCCGTAGTAGAATTTTCAAAATAAATTAAGTTCAAACGTACATCAAATGTTATTTGACCAAAATCACCTTCACGTAACAAACCACTCATACAGTTAATGACGCCATCATGATCTACAGAGACACACACATGTTGCCCAGTCACTAAGGTCAACATTACTTGACGGTATTCAAACACAATTATTTTTACATTTTATTTTACATCCTAAATTCTGTCATCAACCACGACATCTAGGGAGAAGGTTGACATTGTAGAGTAATTGTTGCTGCTCTTCAATTACTTTGCATAGTTGGGAAAACTTAAGAGGAACTGCAGAGGTTATCCAGCTTAATGGAAGCAGAAGAGTTTAGAAAAATTCTTATGGGTTGACTGATTCCTCCATGGGAAGTTGCTTTCTTCAGAAAATTGGTAAAAGCGTCAAACATGCGGACCATTTTCCCGAGTGATCATCCTTCATCCACGCTGCTGACGTGTTTCGCTTATCCTTATTTAAGCTTGCTGTTTGATTACGCAGCTAAAACCCACACAAAAGAATAAAATTACTTGGACAGAGTGGTGCCACTATTCTTACAGGATTAAAATTTCCACTTGCGCACTGGTTGATGTTAAAGAGAGTCTTACAAGGAAGGAAAATTCAAGCCAGGCAGGAACTTCCTGTTTTCATCATTGGTATAAAGTAATCTTATTAAGACCTGAGTGAGGTCACTGACAGTGTTGTCTGCAAATACAGAGGCTTCAGGGTGGAAGAAACAAAGCTGCGTCTGAGGAGGAGGTGAGTCCACTAATAGGATAATAAACGTTTTCCTTCTTCCCTCACGGACTAGTTTGTACCCTTCCTCTGCACCTTCTCTCCTCCTGGTCTCTGCACCAAGTGACTCCTCCTCGCGGTGACCTGGTCGGATTCTTTTCCGGAGATTTCTCTAGACTAAAATAAATATACATAAACTTATGCCATTATTTTAATTTTAATCCCCAATTTTATTTTTCCTTCATTCTTCAATACATAAAAAGTGTACAATTATAATTTAATATCGAATTCGCATCTGATTTGGGCAACGTCACTCTGCAGTCTACATACGACGACCTGAACCATCATTGCGCTGAATATTTGGACACACCGATTGAGGACCTCACAGTCGCACCAAGTGTTAGTACAGCTTCCTCCTCCTTCAGGAGCTTTCCTTCTCTTAGGCAGACTCTGGAACACCAGAAAGTATTTGTAAGAAACATGTTACGTATTAGTTCACGGTTATTATTATTATTATTATCACCTTGTCAATGATTTCGGATTCTGGTCGCTGTATGCACAACGCCTGAGGTCCAGGTTTGGTTGTGGCGTGTCAGCAAAAACTTTAATGTTCTCTTCTGGATTGTTCTGGTAGATGTCTCTGCAGTGCACACAAAGATGATCCACGCTACACGCGACGGACCTGACCATCATCCACGTTAACTTCTCCTGTGATTGTGTGAAGCTGGCGTACTTGAGGAATTCTCTTTCGACTTTTTTAAAGGCCGTTAAGTGTAGCAACTTCTCCATCATAGAGGCCTCGATGGACGACGCTGAAGATATCTAATACGACAAAAAATTCAAGTAACTATATTCAGTCATGTGTGGTGGCAGCGACGAACGGAAATTATTAACCAAGAAATGAAAAACGATTCCTACAGGCGTCATCTCATCCAGAGATGCTAGTTCATGCTCGTCCTCTATGAAACTGGTAAGAAATTTCTATCATTTACCTGGATACAGTTGGCGCGAGCTCCCGAGCAGAGAGCCAGCAGCTGTTGGGACCACTTCTGCAGACCGTTCTTCGATTCCAATTTTAAACTTAAAAGACAGCGTTTTCCCCAACTGCTTCCTCACACACTTCACATCCTGCAACATCAAATGTAATAATAATTACCAAGACCTTATAAGTAAATCCTTTCTTACAAGTACTTTCTGGTATTCCAGAGTCTGAGTAAGGAGGAGGATTGCTCCTGAATGTGGAGGAAGCTGTACTCACACTTGGTGCGACTTTGAGGTCCTCAATCGGTGTGTCCAAATCTTCAGCGCAATGATGGTGCAGGTCGTCGTATGTTGACTGCAGAGTGACGTTGCCCAAATGAAATGCGAATTCGGACGTTAACGTTTAATTGTGTAGTTTTTATGTAGTGAAGAATCTGGGAAAGATAAAAATTTATTTTACTCTAGAGAAATCTCCGCACAAGAATCTGACCACGGCACCGCGAGGAGCGCTGGCTGTTGGGAAACAAATTAATCAGCGACGAAAGAAGGAAAACGGTTAATATCCTTAATAGTGGACTCACCTCGTCCTCCAGAGGCAGCTTGGTCACGGTCCCAATGGAAGAGTATATTAAATTTTAATTCCATATTTACTTCATCCAATATCAGTGACCACATGCTTGATCATTCTTCGTGAGTGTTTCCTTTGCTCAGTTCAAGGAAAAATTCATCCAACTGCAACATGATGCATGTGACTGTGAAATGAACTCGTCTACATAGTCTTTAGTTGGAAGAAGTGACATTCGTGGTTGAATGCTGAAGGTATTGTTACTTGAGGATCTGTTCACTATTGACTTACGGTTATAATATCATTTTTACTTCGTGCAGCTGCGTTCAACAGCGACGAGGACGAGGAGGACGCGCTGCCTCTGGAATGCGAACTAACAGAAAATCTCTTCCTTCGCGTCTTCCTCCCAGAAGTGGCTGTGGTTGCAGATAACACTGGCAGCGACCGCAATGAGCAAAACAAGACTTGTGGTGTTGCAAGAAGTTCCTGTCCGTTCTGCTGGAGTCACTCACAAATAACATATAACAATAACAAGAATTCACAATAAGCTCTTCACCAAAGTTGTGAAACGTCAGCCAGATGCCACGTTTGCTCTCAGAGGGGCCTCGCCCTAATCCAACATGTCATCTGCGTGGATGAACGAGAATCATTCAGAGAAATGGTCCGCAGGTTTTAAAAAGATCGACGTCCGTACAAGATAACATGAAAATCCCAAGAGCAGTTGAAGCCATAATATTTGCAGCAACGTGTTTTCGTGTAACCCGTTACAAGGTTCAATCTAAGTGATATATATTTAAATGTTTCCTTTTGTTACTCACTGTTTGCACTGGCACCAGGGCAATTGTGAAGATTCTGCTACACACTCACCCTTCAAACACTATTACGAACAGGCCACGTGCGTAGTTGGAATAGAGCTACGACGGCCTGATGGCGGGAACCACTCGTTGTCGTCGTATTCCAAAGACATTGAGCAGATTACAAGGTATGAAAGGTTCTTATGGCCTAACTGGGAAATCTAAGACACACCACTCTGTGACAAGCCGCGAGGCACCTTCCACCCTTCCTGCCCCGGGGGCTGCACGTTCTCCCCCTTTGAGCCACTCCCCGGCCAGGACGTTTGCACGTGACCCTGCGCAATCGGCGCACACTTCCGGTTCCCAGACACACAAGACAACTTCCGCAGCCGGAAGTCAACTTGCGACAAACTCGTCGAAACAAGTAAAAAGTTGACGAACAAAACAAATGGTCAGTATCACACGCCTGTGAAGGTAATCCTTTTTAATTATTAATGAGAAGAATAAGTTGTTTTTCATGGGAGCTGCTCTGATGATTTGGTACGTACGAAGTTTAAATTGAAAATAAAGTATAAAGTGCTTACTGTCGGTTTTTTTTATATTTCATAAAATTTCTTCATATTTCTATATGCGGTGATGACGTCACTAACTAACTCTCAGGGGCGGGGATCACTTTGAGGCCTGGTCTTCACGCAGATCCAAGGCCTGGAGCACCTGCTGGGCTACTACCACGCTCTGGGCACGCTCCAGGGGCTGCTGTTCTTCGTCCTCTACGGCTGCAACAGCGAAGCCCGCGCCTTCTGGAAGCTCTTCGTCTTCACAAAACTCCCTCTGTGGTGTCGTCGTGAAATGTCCTGAATTGTTGAAATAATAAATGAAAAGTTTTATTTCTTGAGATGTGTTTCTTTTACGTCACACCTGATGGATGACCAGTGGTGTTTGAAAATGGATTAAGGAGTAAGTTAATAATAATTAATGGCTGGTTGGTGACAAAGTACTACAAAAGATAAGGGGTGCGAATTCTTGATTGATCATGACCCCCGAATAACCTCTTCTATACGTATATATCGTTCCATTTATTCTTTTATCTGATTCCCTAAACAGTTAGCATCGATTGGAAAGTTTCCATTTTTAAACAGAAGTTTTGCTTTATGTTTGAGAGGAAATTTTCAAACCGTTTTTAATTTTGTGAAATGTATATTGGACGGTTGTGTCACTCCAGGCTCGTGTTTTTCAATCCCTTTATGAAAGGCACATAGTTTCCAGAACTTCCCAGCACTTAATTTCGTTTGGCATCAAAGTATTATATATATATATATATATATATATATATATATATATATATATATTTGCGACAACATACATCAGTTATAACTTTTTCAGCTACTTTCGGCTCCTTCAGCCATATTCACCTGTAAATATATTTTATATTTATCTTATAAAACCTTCTGAATCACGTCCACGGTATTTTATTTTGGACGTTTGTCAGCAACGTACTGATTCATAGTGTTGTCGGGGCAAGCGTGAGGCCAGCCTCAGTCGAGGACGCAGCACGCGCACGTCTGCTTCTAAAGCATTAAATATTTTATGGAATATGTACATTATTTAGGCGACTTCGCATTTTTTTTATTTTCTTAAGGATTGTTTTATCTCTGACCAGCTATTAGCATTTAACAAGTTCTAGAGGGGCTTCAGGACGAGGCAGTGACAACGATATGACGTCATCAGAGACGTCCTAAGTATAGGTGATGGTTACACGCATGGACGTGCGAATATAAAACATAATATCAGTTCAAGTAGACAATTGAGACACGGAAGAACCAAGCATGCGCAGACCAGACCAAGGATAACAACGATAATTAAAGGCAATTAATAACTCGAAGTATGATGGACGGCAAATAACGAACTGGATTCTTCCAGAGGTAGGTAAAGCTTTTTAACATTGCCTCGTAGAAACGTCATTATGTGAAATTTACAATTAAAAATTTTTGGCTCAAGAATTATTACGATTCCCTCTACAGTTGTCGCTGCCCGGAGTCGCTGTTGATCAGGATTTGCCACGGGCCTTGAGTCTCCTGTCCCAGAGTCCCGGAGGAACCTTCCAGTGACGCCAGAAATTTCCAGGTTTCAATCTTTTTCTATTATGCGTAATTATTATGTATTTGCTTTAGCAATTTGTTTCACATACGTATATATTAAAATATGGGTTAGTTGGAATGCGAGTCAATGATGTCACCGTGAAAATAATAATTACGTGAAACAGCAAAGAAACACACAAACTGACGTCATATATTTACCATTAAAGGTGTCTGGAATCCGTGTTCATTTCGTCAGGAGATTAAAACCGCAGCAGCCGTGACTGCGACACACTGGCGTGATCCAAGGGACCAACGACAATGGAGGAGCGGAGAGGAGTTGAGCGCAACAATGAGGCGTCACGGCTATTGTTGAGTTTGTACGTTTATTACAGCGATGTTTGGTCCAGTTCTGGAATAGTCAACGGCAACACCTTAGCATTTATGTTTATCTGTGGAGGGCCAGAGAATTTAGATAGCTCAAAGACTTTATAAAGCAAAGAACGTATTATACAGTTAGTAACCGTTGTTGCGACAATGAGAGAGGTTTTCGTATTCTACTGTTTCTGAAGTAAAAGTGTGTTTACTAATAAAATCTAACAATGCTGATAAGTTTAAAACTTTCGAAAACAGAAACATTTATTGTCGTGATTGTTTGTCTGTGAAACATTATTAGCTCTGGGTTCGTCATTAAATATTCCTGAAGAAGTGCACAACAACATGGCGGCGAGTGGAGGAAACAAGAATTATCGAATTGAGCCTCTTCGCAAGGAGAATCATCAACACTGGGCTTCCTGGGCACAACAATTAACGAACAAGCAGCCACCACGCAAAACTCAACAATTGCTACGTCCCTTATTGTTACGCCAAGCCTTCGCCTGTCCCATTGGCGTTGTGGTTTCTACGTTCTTGTGTTTTGTCAACCGACGAGTGCAGTTGTTTTTCTTTATTTATGTTATCCCTTTCTCTGTCTGTATTTGGCTGTCTTCATTATTATGTGATGTAAGATAGCAAGAAGTGGTTGAGTGTGCAACACAGTTGAGATACTTTGATCCTCAAGTGAGGGATTAAAGCACAACCCTCCTTCAACACCATCATTAATAAGGACGTAGCACCAGCACATCCGAACCCTAACGATGATTCCCCTAAATGCACCTCAATATATACAAAAATATCAAATACTAATCATCAGGTGTAATGAATAAAATATATAACCACGGGTAAGTCAAGAAGAAGCAACATCAAGGTCAACTTGGTCAAAATAAAGTTGTCTTAATGTATTTAAGGAAAAAAATATCCGATCCATTTACATTTTAACAAGGATCCTCCTTATAATTTTATTTGATTAATAAAGTTCTATCTTTTATATTCTTTGAAAGGAAACAATTTTTAGAATGAAGAATTACTCTTCTAGTATTTACCAAGGGGCCGCAGCTACCAGAGGAACTGCACTTCTGGAACGTTTAGTATTACCTAAAATGCAGGGAGGAGATGACGGAAGAGAGCTTCATGGATGCTGTGGAGGAATTGGCAGGTATTAGTAGTGATGGTGGCAATGACTTCTTGGGCATTGAGCAGCTCTGTAGCAGAGTTCCCCAGCCTTTGGTTTACCAAACCAAAATAATAATAATAATAATAATACGTCATTTATGTAAGCAAAGTAGTTATTTATTTTTATCTGAGCTTGCGAAGCCTATAACAGAAATGAGAATAACTTTAAAATGGATGTGAGGTAAAACAAGTTCCTTTGAGATTTCACAAATATAAATTACAGCTCACCGAACTGTTAATTAATTAAAATTATTCAGCAAAGGATTTGTGTTAAAATTGTCAGTTTATTCCGTTGAAAATATCAGAATCTCATGGAAAATATATAAAAATCAGAGATAATCAGTGGTACATTACATCGTGAAGACTATCTGCGACGTGTTTCACGATCTCAGCGCCGTGGCCTTGGCCTCATCATCATCAACGTCCGTGTCACCCTCACAATGACGTCATCTACGTGCCGACCGTGTGCGTCCTCAGGATCTGAACTCCGTCCATCCCTCTCCATCGTACCGGAAACTATTCGTCGCCTTTCAAACTTGTCGCGGCTGCATATCGCGTTCTGTGATGACCCTCAGGTGTTTAGGACCTTCCTGTGCGGCCAAAACAACACTACGTAGTTTGAAAGCTACGGCACAACTGTGGATTACGTCTGTAAATAAGATGGCGATGCGACTATGACGCGTGTGGATAAACATGCACGACTATTGTTCGCGTTTTCCATTGCAGCACTTTTAATCAGTTATTCACTCAACTGCAAGTTATTATTCTTTAAAATTGTCAAGTACAAAACGTAAACCCTCTGGTGGTTTTATTTGAAATTTAATTCCTCTTTAAATTTTGATTGTTTCTCCCCAGTTTTTCCGTCGACATTTCTCCAAACTGCACGTCAGTCGTCAATTTGCATTCAGTAACAAGACAACAATTAGTACCGAATATCGTTGTTGCTTCCGACAGGTTTATATAAATCATCCTGACCCTGATAACTACGCAGATCACAGACCATAATTAATGTGATTAATATGTATTTTTTTCAAAACCAGCTGATCGATAAAGTAACAAAGAGCAGCTGTTTGAATCTCCTAATAAAATAGTTGTGTGAAGAATTAGACCAGAGTGGAGAAAACATTCCATAATATTTAATTTAGTTTCTTTACTTGATTATGTATTTCTGATATAATGTTGTCTCCCTGACGTTGCTGATGGTTTCCTGAATGATCTTTTCCCCCTTGTATTAATTTGAAAGTTGTATTGTTCAACAGTAAATTTTGAATTGTCACCACAATGCCCGATCTACCTTATGCAGGTTTTTCTATGGGTTTGTTCTGCATTAATTTTAGACGAATGACGGGTAGGATCCTAAACCCATAGCCTGGGGCCCCCTAGTTAACCCTTGGATAACTTCCTCTACCCTTCCGCATCCCCCCTTTCAGATCCTTTCCTATGCTATTAAAGGGGAGTTTCTTGGCTTCATGCCTGTAACCCTAAAAAAATCTAAAGCCCTCAATGAAGAAACCCATTATTCTGTTCAAAATTCTTATCAATTTATTGATAAAATGAAGCATCTCACCGTCCCTCACGACCACCTTTCAATTCCTCTACATGCTGTTTTCCTATTCAACTCTTTTCCCAATGATTTAGTCACTAACGGTTTTAAAGAAAAACTGATTGCCCATTTTCAGTCAATATACTTCATGAAGTGGTATGCATTCTAAATCTAATCCTCAACTCCACTTATTTCAAGTTGAATCAGGTTCACTATCATCAAATCAAAGGTTCACCCAAGGGAAGCCTCCCTCAGTCTTTTTGTGTATTTTTTGCTGAGGGATTGAGAAAAGTATTTCTATCCAACCTCTTTGCTACATGTAGATGACATTTTTTTTCAGGTGTTGTTAATACCTCTCAAGTCAACCTCATAGTCAATACTTTCAACAATTATCATCATTAACTTACAATTCACCCTTGTGTCCATCCTCGCCAATTAGTTCAAGGAAATCTGAACATATTCTTGTCGGGTTCTCAGTCGTCTTTCTGATCATCCTCCAAACCAAAAAGAGAGTCACCATGGTGCAGAATCTTGTAGACACAGCGCTTTTACTCTCTAACTCCCAAGTTCCATCAACACAACTCAAAAATACTGTCCGAAACGTTAAATTTTCATTATTTAAAATTTTTTATGACCGTTGTTTGGTATTTATATAATATCACTTTGTTGTTGTTGTTGTCTGAATTGGCAAACTTTCTTATTAATTATTTTCAATCAGGCTTTTTTTTCATTCCTAAACACGTACTCTTTTCCTCGGAATTTTATTTTTCCTAAACAAATTTGCCGGCTTTTTCTTTCTGTTTATTTTAACCCTTTGCACTCGAGGGATCGGGAGCGGAGCCATTTAAAATGGTGCATTCAAGCTCGAGGGCTCCTTTACGGAGACCCTTTGAACTCGAGGAATCGGGAGCGGAGCCATTTAAAATGGTGCCTCCAAGCTCGAGGGCTGCGCTGCAGTGACCCTTTTTACTCGAGGGCTCCGGAGCGGAGTCATTTCAAATGGTGCATTCAAGCTCGAGGGCTCCGCTACGGAGTCCCTTAGCACTCGAAGGCTAGAAAGGGAAGTATTTAGAATGGTGCCTTCAAGCTCGAGGGCTCCGCAACGAAAACCCTTTGCACTCGAGGGCTCAGGAGCGGAGCCATTTAAAATGGTGCCTCCAAGCTCGAGGGCTCCGCTACAGAGACCCTATTTCACTCCAGGGCTCCGGAGTGTTATCTTTTAAAACGGTGCCTTCAAGCTCGAGGGCTCCACTACGGAGACCCTTTGCACTCGAGGGATCGGGAGCGGAGCCATTTAAAATTACGCCTTCAAGCTCGAGGGCTCCGGAGCGGAGACCCTTTTCACTCGAGGGCTCCGGAGCGGAGTCATTTAAAATGGTGCATTCAAGCTCGATGGCTCCGCTACGGAGTCCCTTAGCACTCGAAGGCTCCAAAGCGAAGTATTTAGAATGGTGCCTTCAAGCTCGAGGGCTCCACTACGGAGACCCTTTGCACTCGAGGGATCGGGAGCGGAGCCATTTAAAATGGTGCCTCCAAGCTCGAGGGCTGCGCTGCAGTGACCCTTTTCACTCGAGGGATCCGGAGCGGAGTCATTTCAAATGGTGCAATCAAGCTCGTGGGCTCCACTACGGAGACCCTTTGCACTAGAGGGATCGGGAGCGGAGCCATTTAAAATGGTGCTTCCAAGTTTGAGGGCTGCGCTGCAGTGACCCTTTGCACTCGAGGGCTCCGGAGCGGAGTCATTTAAAATGGTGCCTTCAAGGTCGAGGGCTCTGCTACGGAGACCCTTTGCACTAGAGGGCTGCGGATCGGAGCCATTTAAAATGGTGCCTTCAAGGTCGGGGGTTCCGCTACGGAGAAACCTTTGCACTAGAGGCCCCTGGAGCGTAGCCATTTAAAATGGTGCCTCCAAGCTCGAGGGCTCCGCTACAGAGACCCTTTGCACTCGAGGTGTCCGACTACTACTATGCCGTAATGGCATATCTTAGAGAGATGTTAATCGATATTTATTTCTTCTTGACGCCAGGAACGTTGAAGTTGTCATCTTCTCAGGTAATCCCAAACATCATTCAGTAACCGCATAGCGCTTGACCTCGTTAGATCTCCAGATAGTGTTACAATCCGGAAAATCATGTTGATTTATCACCCAGGGCACTAAATTAAAACTTAAGAACAGTGTAAGGTGTAATTTATGGTTTTCGAGCTTTCAGGTTAAGTGATAAATTGTATTAGGAGAAACTTAAGGCAGACCAAGGATGAAACCAGTGGATGAACGAGTTCTTTAACTTAAAGGTTAAAAATAATAAAACACACAAATAATCAGCGTCGGACAAAACACACACAGCTACGTGTTTAATTACGCAAGAGCAACTCGAACACAATCTTGTATTGCTTGGTGCCGTTATACTTATTATTAATATCAATATTATCATCATAGGAGTCACAGACTTCTTCCGGGTAGAGATTCTTGAGCAACCGTCCAGCGTGTTCCCCGGGACTGGCGCAGGAGGCTTTCTCTTCGACTCTGACCTGTCTGTTCCTCGTCCACTGCATGAAGGTGGCCAGATCGCAGTCGCAGTTCCAAGGGTTGTCGTTCAGGTTGACGTAGTTCACCTCGGTGTTTTCCAAGAGCATCGGATGCAGACTGGTCAGCTTGTTGTTCTGCAGCTGCAAGCTGTTCAGCAGCGGCACGTGCCTGCGACAGACGAAGTAGGTCCGGGCTCGGGTGAGGGGAGAATCAGCACAAAAACAACTTGAATTCCTGGACATAAAGTGACTAACAAACCCAGTATAACAGACCCTTCCCCATCCCCCCTCTCCAAAAAAACAGAAATTTATTTTGAACAATATAATTTGAAAGAAAGTGAACATGACGTTTCGATTGTAACGCGATAGTTTTATTATATATACATATATATGTTTGATTTTAATATAATTAGATTTTAGCAAGGGTTAAGAGCTTGGAAAGTTGGAATTTTTACCAGGCGCCGTCTTGGCGGATAGATAATCCCTAAGGTCTGGACTTAGGCACGTAGGATGTTGACCCTTGGAAGCACCGTGGGAAACGTCTCTCCAAAAAAAATCCCAGAAAATTGAATCAACCGCGTGACTGCCTGAACCAATCACATTTCTTGGTTCAGGAAAGATCGATCGAAAATTGGTCGAGAAAATCGATATTTTACATGCAGCGAAGGGGCCGTAAAGAAAGTGTAGAAGAGAGAGACTCCTCGACGAACCGTCGCCAATGGACGGACGTGCATCATCCAGAGGACTCTGAGAGAACGAGGCTGCCACATGATCACACGGCCAGAGATCAACAACGAAAGGTAACTGCATATCCCTTTACTTCATCAACCTACCACTACTCGATCAACCAGTTGTGATCGTTGTCAACGCAACAGCCAGACTTAAGAGATATAGTCAAAGACTTTACAAAGAATATCTCAACAAAGACTATTTAATAACCCATCATGAACACAGTTTAAAGGAGAAGTGTCCATTTTAACATTTAAATAAATTCTTTTTTATGGGTCTTAATGTGTAACTTTTTTTATATTAACCTTTTTATTACAATCAACTTCCTCATCTAGAATTTTTTTTTATAAGAGTGATAATTATGTTACATTAATTCTAATCGAAAAAAAGGATCGTTTAGTCCGGCCGATATAACAAACCGTTTTCATTTATTACTACTACTACGAACTTCATAATAAACATTATGGAAATCCAAACCATTGAGACATTCCTTACCTGTTTTTCTTCTTTTTTTCTTTTAAAAAAAAGGTAATAAGACAAACAATTAACAGATTTTAAAATTTAGTAGACAACCAATCACAGTAGGGTAAAATAAACCAATCAAATTGCACAAGTATTGGTTTCTTCGACGGATTATTATAAATTTAATTAATTTAAAGAGAGGTCGGCAATAAATGCAGTGACATAATAATTGGCTGTCAAGGTTGTTGAGTCCATATGAAGAGGTGATGAAGTATGACGTCATACATCAGGACAGTAACAAAGCTTTGGCAACAGAAATTAATTGCAAGACTTGGATAAAGGGGGAATCAAAACTCTACCAGAGTAAGAAGGGGGGAAAAAAAGCGACCTTCGTACAGACAAGCAGGTGCGGGACGTTTCGACAACTGCGCATTGACGTCTTTTCGTGTTTTTTTTTTCTTCTCTACTAACGGCGAAAAAAAAAACCCCCTTGAGACTCAAAATAGAACAGAGAACTAAAATCAAAGGGCCAAAGAGAGTCTAAGGTCGATTATTAAAACACGACTGTTTCAGAGATTAATCTTGTACAAATGAAGAGGTTCTCTGACTGTTACAGAAGTGGCGTTGCTCTAAACCTAAACGGTAATTAAATTTCATATAAATTTTTTTGGGGGGGGCGGAGGGGGGGGAAAGGATTGTGATTACCAGTTGAGAAAGTTTTCGAAATTAGAGACTTCTGCCCCTTAATTGGTGTACTTAAAGACCTTTACGTTCGGCCGATATAACAGGAGGCAAAAATTTGGACAGTTAATTTTATAAACAACAGTTGGTAGATGGTCAAATTATTATTAATAAGATCTTTGTTGTCCATTGATGAAACCAAGTACCAATGTTGTATATTAAAATTTAACTGTTCAAATCGTTGGCTAGTGTTACATCGGCCGAACTCAACGGACTTTAAATGCAAGAACAAATCTAATTTTAGAAATTCCGTTCGACTCAATAAGATCTCGGTTGTCCTTTGATGAAACCAACTACCAATGTTGTTTATTAAAAATTAACTGTTCAAATCAAGGCCTCAAAGACTGTCCCGTCTGATAAGTGCAGTATCTCTGATCGAGAAAATATCTCTGGGCACGCAACACGGGATTTTTATCATGTATAGATTTGTTTTATATGATACTAGCTGGGTTCCCGGCGTTGCCCGAGATGTCATGTATCTATAACCCCCGATATGACTCCAATTTTGGTTACTTTTGCGCTATTTTTATGTAAAGCTCCTCGAACCCTATCCCTAAATGTGCTCACCTCCCATGCCGAAGGGGGATGAAGTCATTGACTAAATATATCGGCCGTTTTTACATGTTAGAAGATGACCACCCCCACAAATATGCGACAATGAAAAAGAATGTATTCCACGCAAAAATCGGCCGATTACATTGTCTGAAAATTTATTCCCCCGCCCAACACCTCCCAAACCCGTCGCGTTACCCCCCCCCCCCCAGGGTTGTCACAATTAGATTCAGCGACATTCATAGTCTCGGAATTGATTCGAATCTCGGTTGTTTTTGCGGGATTTTATTTAACGTACCTCCACCCCACCCCTAAGCTGGCTCCCCTCACAGGGGTTAAATTATGCACAAACAACATCGGTATAAATACTATCAAAGTAATTAACCCCAGGAAATAATTATCGCAAATATCGACCGTTTAACATGTTTGAAAATTTTCACCCCCGACCACTCCCGCTTCGGGGACTTAAACGGTCAAGTTTAATGTCATAATTAAACTCAGTGACAAACCTGATACTTTCTGGTTTATTTTTATCTAATGCTACTTCCACGCCAACCCTTAAGGGTACACCCTTCCGAGTCCGAAAGGGGTTGAAATTACACACAGAGAACATGTAGGGAAATTTTATTAATCTAATTCATCCCGAAATATATTTAATCGACGCAAAAAACAGCCGGTCAACTCATCCCAACCCAGCCGATACCCGCGCGTTGTCCACATTGTCATAAATAAATTCAGCGACATCCATGACCTTCGATTTGACTCGAATCTCGGTTGTTTTCCCGTTATTTTCAAGGAAATCCCCTCCAGCCCCACCCCTATCATGCCTACAAACAACATCGGTAGAAATACCATCAACGTCAATGGTCCCGGCATTTATTTATTCCACGCTAATATCGATGATTTAACATGTTAGAAAATTTCCATCCCATCCACTCCCGCCCCTTGGGGCTAAATGGGCAATTTGATGCTATAATTGAACTGGGCGACATCCATAACCTTGGATTTGACTCCAATCTCGGTTGTATTCGCGTTATTTTATTGCAGCGTTCCTCCACCCAACACCTAAAAGTGCTCTACTGATAATCCCGACCCGCTTCTGGGGGGTGGTAGACGCGTCTCACCCCAACACTCGGTAGAAACACTATCAATTTCTGTGACCCCTAAAAATATTTATCCGACTGAAATATCGACTGTTTTAGCATGTTTAAATATTTCAACCCCCGTCCACCCCCGCTTCTGGGGGTGGTAGACGCGTCTCACCCCGACAGTGTTTCTTTCCTGGTCGCAAAGAACACGTGTACGAAATTTGGTGAAATTTTCTCCAGCGGTGTAGATTAAAAATAATTAAATAACAGAATTTTAACTTGGACACTGTTTAGTTGTTGTTTTTTTGTTTTGCGATGATACTAAGTGGGGACCGATGTTGCATTATAATACGCGAGGCATAGATGATATTGTGAGAGGCAGTGGAGGATCATCTCTGACGCGTCACCTCTGGCGTGTTGTCAGCTGCGAGCGAGGAAGCGAAATTCAAACATGGCCGACGGTCAGTGAAGAGTTTCTTGTTGTTTGTGCGTGTGTTTGGCGAAGTAAATAATATCTGTAAAGTCTCAAAGAGTTTTATGCAGCTCTATTTAATGTCGACACGTCATTCGAGGATAATAAAATGGTCTGTATGTTGATTAAATTACGTTAAAACGGCCGAGGAGCTTGTGTGAGCGACTACGTTGCTGGTAGGCCATTTGTTTACAGTTATTTATGTTCTGATATTATTATTATTAAGTATCAAATTATTGAGTGTTTGTTTGCATGATACTTGTTTTAATTGTTGTTATGCTCCTTGCCTTACGTGGTGTGCCGTGGGGGAAGATTGTCCCGCGCCATGACTGATGACGTCAGAGTGTGACGTCATGCGGAGCCTAGTTGGGGAAAATTGACCGGCAGCAGGCGAAATCTCCCGAGATCCGTGAGTGATGCAGCGTTTTTTGGGAGGGGAGGGGGGGTTGTCGTTTCACGGAGGACTTTTAAATGTCGTTACCTCATTGGAGGAATATAAAATTGGTCTGTATGTTGATTAAATTACGTTAAAAGCGCCGAGGAGCTTCTGTGAGCGACTACATTGCTGGTAGGTCATTTGTTTTACAATAATTTATGTTTGCATATTATTATTCAGTATTAAAATATTGATTGTTTATTGCATAACATTTATTTTAATTGTTCTTATGTTCCTTACGTGTTTACGTCCCGCCTTACGTGTGTGCCGTGGGGGAAGAATGTCCCGTGCCATGACGTCATAGTGTGACGTCACGTCGAGCCTAGTGGGAAACCGGCCCGCAGGCGAAATCTCCTGAGATCAACTCCCCAGAAACCGTGAGTGCTGCAGCGCCTTGGGGTGTCGTTTCACGGAGGTATTTTAAATGTCGATACCTCATTGGAGGATAATAAATTGGTCTGTATGTTAACTAAATTATGTTAAAAGCGTCAAGGAGCTTCTGTGAGCGTCTATATTGTAGGTAGGTCATTTGTTTACAATAATTTATGTTTGCATATTATTATTCAGTATTAAAATATTGATTGTTTATTGCATAACATTTATTTTAATTGTTCTTATGTTCCTTACGTGTTTACGTCCCGCCTTACGTGTGTGCCGTGGGGGAAGAATGTCCCGCGCCATGACGTCATAGTGTGACGTCACGTCGAGCCTAGTGGGAAACCGGCCCGCAGGCGAAATCTCCTGAGATCAACTCCCCAGAAACCGTGAGTGCTGCAGCGTCTTGGGGTGTCGTTTCACGGAGGTATTTTAAATGTCGTTACCTCATTGGAAGAATATAAAATTGGTCTGTATGTTGATTAAATTACGTTAAAAGCGCCAAGGAGCTTCTGTGAGTGACTATATTGTTGGTAGGCCATTTGTTTACAGTAATTTATGTTTGCATATTATTATTCAGTATTAAAATATTGATTGTTTATTGCATAGCATTTATTTTAATTGTTCTTATTGTTTCTTGCGTGTTTACGCCCCGCGTTACGTGGTGTGCCGTGGGGAAGATTGTCCCGCGCCATGACTGATGACGTCAGAATGTGACGTCACGTCGAGCCTAGTTGGGGGAAACCGGTCCGCAGGCGAAATCTCCCGACATCCGTGAGTGTTGCAGCGTATTGGGCTGTGTCGTTTCACGGAGGTCTTTTAAATGGCGTTACGTCATTGGAGGAATATAAAAATGGTCTGTATGTTGATTAAATTACGTTAAAACGGCCGAGGAGCTTGTGTGAGCGACTACGTTGCTGGTAGGCCATTTTTTTTTACAATTATTTATGTTCTGATATTATTATTAATAAGTATTAAATTATTGAGTGTTTGTTTGCATGATACTTGTTTTAATTGTTCTTATGTTCCTTACGTGCGTGCCGTGGGGTAGATTGTCCCGCGCCATGACTGATGACGTCAGAGTGTGACGTCACGTCGAGCCTCGTAGGGGAAACCGGTCCGCAGTGCGAAATCTCCCGAGATCTAGCCCCCCCCCCTCCCCTTCCCGAAACCGTGAGTGCTGCAGCGTCGTTTGAACAAGTAAACAATATCATTGTGGTGAATTTTGTTTGGGGTTTTTAAACGTTGGTAACCCTGATAAGTTACAGCCGCACGTGTAGCCCCTGAGAGTGTTATGTTCTAGTTTGACTTAAAGAGATTTAAAAGTGAATATTTCTGTACGTTGAATGTCGCGGGGGAGGGGGGGGAAAGGGGTGGTCATTGTTTAGCTGAAGACGTAACTCGTATTGTTTTTTCTCGAGACGTGGACTCAGGAAGTGTTGTTTATCCACACACAGTTGGTCACTTCTTCAGTAATAGATTAACGAATAAAATATTCTCGGGCTTCTAACCGACAGTGGGGGGGGGGGTGGATGTATTCCGAGACGTTTCGATGACGTTGACTGTCATCGAAACATGGCCGCGAACAAAATTTTCTACTCGGTTAGAAGCCCGAGAAGATTCTATTCAGATTAATTTTTAGAGTTAAAAAATACTTTTTCCCGGGCTTCTGTAAATAAATAAATACCCGGGCAACGCCGGCGGGCACCCGCTAAGTGTTGGTGAATAGTAAAAATAATAAGAGAACTAACTCGAAAGTGTCCAGAGGCAGCCACTCTATTTTGTTGCTGGCGAAGACGAGCGAGGTGATTTTCGGCGCGTACCGGAACCAATCCTTGTTGATGGTCTTCACGGAGGTGACGTAAATTTCGAACATGTAAATGCTCGGAAGGAATTCCAAGAAGTTGACAGCCATCTGCGGGTGCTCAAAGAAATCGATATTGAGTCTGTTCAGTTTTTTGAAGCGACTGAACGCCTCCCTGACGAGTCGGATGGTCGGAGTGGCGATGGTGAGCGCGGTGATGCTGCTGTGGACGCAGTTCGGGATCTGAATGGCCTTGGTGTCTTTGCATATCATGAAGTCGGGATCGTAGCCGTACATGGTGCAGGGGCAGTACGTCTTTTTCGCGACCACGGTCGTGGCCATGATGACGACGACGACGACGGTCAGCGCTGGATACCTGCAACAACAACCAACAACATTCATTCCAACAAGAATGGACTTGCAGATACTATGAGAGATCTTTTATGAAAAGGCGGGGACAATACTTTTTTTTTCTTTCACGCCATTGTTTGGTAAACATGATCCTTTCAATGATATTCATAAACGTTCCAGTCGCAGTTTACTGTTTGTTGGCAGCCTGCAGTAGTGTTGAAGTCAGGCGGAGACGACGGAGGAAAACATTTTGAATTGGATAAAGTTCCCGCGGACTCTCCAAGCAGCATTGAAGAACATTTACTTCTGGGTTCATGAGTTTAAACCAGGTCGCAGAAGCACAGAAGGTGAAACGCGCCGCGTTGCCCGGGTATTCATTTAAATTAGCCCCGAAGGAGGAATTTATTTGTCATTTAAAAATTTCATTTATAAAGCATCAACGGCGACAGTGTCCCCATCTTTACGTTCCCCCCTCTGCCCGACCTAACCCCTCGGCAGCCAACTTCACATAAACCAGGATGACGCCTGACGGTGCTTTAACAACTCGGGGGAATTTCTCCTGCTACATAAAATAAGAGAGTCTCAAAATAAAGACGAATTAAAACATTAAAAAATACTCGCTAAGTTAATAAAGTCTAAAAAAAAACTCTTGGTTCCTTAAAGAGGTAAAGAAATAAACCTTTAACTGCACAGAGATCAGAAATATAGCTGGAATCCTAAGAAAATCAAAAATAAGCCTGGTACCTTAAGAGGGTCAAAACTACTTAAGGCGAGAATTAAACTCAGCGACTCCTATAACCCCGGACTCGAAATTAACCATGGTGTTTTTTACTTTAGTTTTTATGTAAGCCCCTTCCACCACCAGCCTATGGTGTGGGTGCTTCCTTCCCTTGTCTTTTGGAGTTTGAAATTAAACACTTAAATATCCTAGAATGACACTATCTAATTCAGTGACCTCGTAAACGTTTTATTCGAGGCTAATAATGACCGTTTAGGAATTTTTTTTAAATAATACAACCCCATCCAACAGGCACCCCTAGAGGTGTTAGGTGTGTCTTAATTCTTGAGTGTTCGTAAGTAACATGTGTATAAAGTTTGGTAGAAATTACTCTACGCGTTTAAGATTTTAAACGGAAATTCGTTTTAACCCCTTCCACCCCCGCCCCTAGGGGATGAATTGCAACTGCTGACATAGTGAATATTTAAACTCATTGCCTTCTATATCCCTGGATTTCGCGTTATTTTTAAGTTAACTCCCACCCACCTCCTCCCTTACTGGTATTTTAATGTGTTTGTAGTTTTCAGACACAAAGCACTTTCTGCTTTTTACAGTTGATGACGTTGTTTTTAAAACTTTGATACTTGCATAAATATTTCCATTGGACAAATACTTCAGATTGTCGCCTCGTAATTTTAAAACCCGGGACTTTAATAGTAATATATCTCTGCTTTCAGAAACAAGTGATGATAAATAAGAGAATGTTCCCGTTTCATATAATCTTTGGTATTCCGATCAGCATTAATGTTGAATCTCAAAACTAACACTAAGAAAGCTCTTAAAATAAACACTGTGCTCCACTCTGCTTTCAAGGTCTCGCTCTGCCGACTCCCAACACACACTCTTAACCCACACTAAAGTTCCGCGCGTCCAGCCCGTGCCTTCGCGACAATGCCCGTAGCAAGGAAGCATTATAGGCCCCATATTATTGTACACAATTCTTATATTTACGCCGCCGACAATGAAAATCGTAAAATTTTGTTCATAAAATAATTACATGTTTTTTCATTACTATATATATATCTATATATATATATACAGAGGGGCCCAAAAAAATGTATCCACTGGTTAACAGTCCATAACTTGCAAACTTATTGACAAAGTTGTCTCATTATTGGTAGTGCAATAGTTTGTAGTTCCGCCAATCGCCACACAAGCGTTGTATTGTTTTGACAGATGACAGTCGCCAGGTAGTTAGTGTTTTATTGTTAGTTGTTCCCTGTTAGTCGAGTAAACATGGCTGGCGTAAGGCTTACATTTGATGACAGGAAGTCTGTAAGTACGACAACATTAATGAGGTTCAACGGCAATGGCGAAATGTGTATCAAACAGAGCCACCGACACGTTTAACGATTCGTCGCATTCGAGACAAATTTGAAGCCGGAGGCTGTGTTAAAGATGTACACAAACAACGATCTGGACGACACGTAACAGTAACAGCTCCCATCTTGTGTTACAACAATTCACCACAGAAGTCTGTGTGTCCGTGAAACTGGAGTAAGTCGCTCAAGTGTTCAGCAAAGTGGAAGATTGGTACACGCAATGAACGAGGACGATTCAGATGGAGGACAGCGAGTGGTTTAATAACATGGTGCGCATCGATGAAGAGCTTGCGGAGATGATTGTGTGGTCTGATGAGGCACAGTTCAAACTCAATGGTACAGTAAATCGCCACAATTGCATCCAAACGTCCATGTAGACAAAGCCAGGAGTAAATGTGTGGTGTAGGTTGTCTTACCGGGGCCATTCTTCTTTGACGGTACAGTTACCGGTGAGTTGTACCTTCAGAAGCTTCAAACATCTCTTTTACCTGCCATCCAAGACTTGTATGGAGACGAAAGATTTTACTTTCAACAAGATGGTGCCCCAGCCCACTACCACAATCGTGTTAGGGCATATCTCGACGAAAATCTACCAGGAAGATGGACAGGGCCGTAGAGGTGCTGTAGGGTATCCACCACGTTCCCTCTGGACTTTTACCTGTGGAGAACACTAAAGGACGTCGTTTATCGACAAAAGCCACGCACATTGGATGAACTTGGAGAATCCATCGTACTTTAATGTGCAAATATCCAACTGAACACGTTGCAGTCAGTGCTGCAGTTCGGCGACATCGTTTGTGTGTGTGGATGTGTTAATGGTGACCATTTCGAACACCTACAGTGATATCTTTAAGTTGGACTTGAAGAGCAACACTTTCGCCAAAAATGAGACAACTCCGTCAATTAGTTTGCAAGTTATGGACGGTTAACCAGTGGATACATTTTTTTGGGCCCCTCTGTGTATATATATTGTAGTAATTAGTAATTAATCCATTGTTATAATTGCAAAGTAAAGAACTCATTATTAGACTATATAAAGCATACACCGCGACAAAGCGGGCGGCGAGTCAATAGAACCATTGTTGAGACGTACGCAGTACAAATTCTACGAGTCGAAGAGACACAGTCAGCGAGGAGGAGCGAAACGAAAAGGTTCCAAGTTAAAATTGAACAAAAAGTTTTTCAGTCTGTAATTCATCGAATAAGGTTACAGGAAAGTTTCTCAATAAGTAAAGCCACAAGCAGTAACCTAATAATTTCCTGCCGCAGTAAAAAAAAAACTCAATAAGTAAAAAGAGACCGTCACCGATGTCATCGAGAGGAAGTTGTTAATGATCCATCTAACCATTAATCCGGAAGGAGTTGCAGTTTCCAGTTTCCAGAAGAGAGACCCAAAAGTTTCGACAAGTGTTTTGTAACGAATTTAAATTCAGTGATATCCCCAAAAACGTGTGCACAGAAAACCCCAAAATTGAGACCTGGTCGGCCGTAAGTAAAAGAACTCTAAATTTATTTGTAAACCATTTCATTAAGATACGTCAGATCGTTCTTCAATTATTTCTTTTCTTTAATTATTTCTTTTCTTCAATTGTTTTGTTAGTAAATATAAATTCAATTCACCCATTTATCAAACCCAGTAAAGACCCTGAGATTTTAAATATTATTGTGTAAAATTATATGTGTTATAAAACCATGAATAAATTTTGTTTAATTCTTCAAATAAATCTTTTTATTTAGACGCCATTTTTAATCTGTTTATTACAATATATATATTTAAATAACGAATTAATTTGCATTTTTATGTCGTTTTTTGTGGTTGTCTTTTTTCTTCATTTTTGTGTATTTTTAAGCTATGTATTGATTGGTTGGTGTTTGTTTATGATCAAAATAAAGACATCTACATCTAAATACAGTATAAGATAGTGAGAAGGACAAACAAAAATAGAAGAGGGAAAACATGTTGAAACTTTACAATATGAAGATTGGCTTCAAGAAATCCAGAAATTATCCTCAGTGAAACTGATATAAAAAAAACCCCACTGAGGTTAAATGAAATTATAAATTAATTAAAAATGTAAGTCTACAATAATATTAGAGCTGAATATTTATATTAAAGAAATAAACAAGGCCTGTTGCATATTGCACACATCCATATTTTTAATGACGTATATGCACACATATCAAACGTTTAATTTAACTTAGACTCAGCTGTTAATTGAATTTATCCGTTTATAAAATAACTGAAATGTAACAATCATTTTTATTTCTTAGTGTTACTCTTCTTTTCCTTCTTCTAATTGTTACAAATTTATACATTATAATTTCTCCCTACTTTTTGATGAATATAAAATATCCTTCACTTACATGTGCTACCAATTTTCGTTTCCTTCTTGATTAAAAAACCACAAGGACCCACTTGACACTCCTATATATATATATATATATATATATATATATATATATATATATATATTATAGCAAACAATGTGTAGTTTAAAGAAACCTCTAGCTCTAATTTTATTCCTGCTGCAGAGGACAAACAAAACGTTCCCTTAATACTTTCTAGATTGAAAACAACTAGAAGCCAGGTGACTATATATATATATATATATATATATATATATTGCTCGAATTGAAATTCTCTGCTACATAGGGCGAACAAAACATTCCTTTAATACTCTCTTGATTGAACACAACAAGGAGCCTTTTTTTTAGGGTAACAGGCAACATGAGGCTAATCCACATGGTGGCAACTCCCCTTTAATAGCATAGGAAGGGATTTGAAAGGGAGGATGCGGAAGGGTAGAGGAAGGTAGCCAAGGGTTAACTAGGGGCCCCTGGGCTATGGTTTAAGGATCCTACCCGGCATTCGCCAAAAGAAATGCAGGGAAAACAGTAGAAAATCCTGCATCAGGTAAGTCGTGCATTGGGTACTTGTCCCACGCCCTTCCAACAGCGGGAGAAGAGTTTGCTGTGGGGACGCAGCTTTCCCTTCTCCGTGGCTCGACCAGTTTAGGAGGCAGCTGGCCGACTGTTCCAATGGGAATAGCGGGTCAACTCTTACCGTATGCCCAAGGTCTGTCCTATATATATATATATATATATATATATATATATATATATATATATATATATATATATATATAGAGAGAGAGAGAGAGAGAGAGAGAGAGAGAGCAAACAACGTGCAGTTTACAAAATATCTCTGCTACATAGGGCGAACAAAACGTTCCCTTAATACTTTCTTGATTGAAAACTACCAGGAGCCAGGTGATACTCCTATATATATATATATATAGATAGATAGAGAGAGAGAGAGAGAGAGAGAGAGAGAGAGAGAGAGAGCAAACAACGTGCAGTTTACGAAATATCTTGCTCTAATTGAAATTCTCTGCTACATAGGGCGAACAAAACGTTCCCTTAATACCCTTATCAAGGACCACATGTCTACTAATATGTAGTAGTCTCCAAACATATCATCAATCGGAAACATTCATTTGATTGGCCGCATGCTAAAAACTTTAGTCGTTGGCCCCAGCCGAGGCAAGACCAATCCAGAATTACGTCGCAGATCCTTCACATAAAATCTACCGTCACAGCGCAACAAACTGATACCCGGCAAAGTCAACAATAGCTACGTTCCCCTTATTGTTACGCTAAGCTCTCCTGCTTTTCAACATTGTCGTTACGTTTTAGCTTCACGTTTTGAGTTTCTTCGCCGTGCCACTGTGTCACTCCAGGCTCTTGTAATTTTTAATCACCTGACGAAAGGAACAAAGTTACCTGTTAAACGTTGTGTGGTATTGAAAATCATCACTTTAATTTTTTGTCTGTCATTTTGGCTCTGTATATTTTAAAACAGACGTATTATATTTTAATTATAATGTTAATTTAACTTGTTCAATGGATCGCCTTTTAAACTTCTGAAGCTTTGTCTCCTTTATCAATTGACTCAGTTTACGAGGATGGTTCAATAAATAATGCGTCCTAATTAATTTTTTTCTCATTAAAAACAAAAGGTCTACAGTTGGCAGAACTACACTGTCTCTCTCTCTCGCAAAAACGGCCCGGACATTGACGTACCTATTAGACAGCGGCCTGTTGTACTTGAATTATTAAATGCTCATTCGCATTCTTGAGGGAGACAGTCAGTGGATGTCGGCACTGATGGGTTCGTCGTCGTAGGGAAGCTGAAGGCGCGAAAACCGATGCCGTCGATGGCCTAGGAAGCAAGACCACGCTTTTTTTTACCGCAGCACGCCCCTTGTTAAAAGGTGTGACGGAGACAATGTGGAAAAGTGTGAAAAATAAAGTGTGAGAAATAAAATTATCGACTCGTCCTTGTGCATTCCAGTAACTATTTCTTTTTTTATATATATATAGAACGTTTGTATATGGAGTTTGTCTGTCTACAGCCTTCAGTGATTTTTTTTAGGGTAACAGGCTGCTACATGAGGGTGATCCACATGGTGGAAACTCCCCTTTAATAGCATAGCAAGGGATTTGAAAGCGGGGATGCGGAAAGGGTATAGGACGGTAGCCTAGGGGTTAACTGTACTACTTACATGGTCGCTCTTGTCTTGTCTGTTGCGTTTCACCTGCGCGCAAAAAATAGAAAGGCTCACCAAAAGTCTGCGTCTGACGAAAGCCATAAACGAAACCTTTATTGAAAGCTTCGGACGTGAAACGTGAGACAGAAAACGTGCCAATTATGCACAAAAATTTTATATGACAAAATGTCGACGACCAATTTTGACGGGACGATTAAAAAACCCCCCCGAGCGTTAAAGGTCAACCTCTTGGAAGTTATAGGCTACGACTTCAATCGTCCGCGAAGAGCTCATTAATTACCAGCGCTTGTGGGTGTTGGCAGTAAAGGTCATTATAATGACGTATCGTCGAGACGAGGAATCTCATCATTCGGGAGCCCGACGGACTGGACGGGAAGCGGAGTGGAAAGAAATATAACTACAAGACGTGAGGGATAAGTTAAATAATATTTAATACACCTAAGGAATATTACTATTTAGATTATTCAGGTATTCCAGTATCATGCAGTAGACAAGTGAGCGAGAAAAAGTAAAGAAAGATAGGGCAAAGAAAAGTATAAAACAAACGCTGAAAGCAAAGAAACAGGAAAAACAGAAACAACGTTTGCAGGTCAAAATAATATTTAATATACTGTAGGAATATTACTATTTAGATTATTCAGGTAGTCCAGTATCATGAAGTAGACAAGTGAGTGAAGAAAAGAGGCGAAGAAAAGTAAAAAAATAATAATCTGAAAGGAAGGAAACAAGAAAAATAGAAAGTTTGTAGGTCAAAATGATATTTAATACAACTTAGGAATATTATTATATAGATTATTCTGGTAGTCCAGTATCTTGCAGTAGACTAGTGAGGGTGGAAAAGTGAAAAAATATGGGGCAAAGAAAAGTAAGAAAAACTAGGAAAGCAAAGGAACAAGAAAAACAGAAAGAAAGTTTGCAGGTCAAAATTATATTTAAAACACCTAAGGAATATTACTAGTTAGATTATTCAGGTAGTTCAGTATCTTGCAGTAGACAAGAGGGCGAGGAAAAGTGAAAAAAAGATAGGGCAAAGAAAAGTATAAAAAACGCGGAGAGCAAAGAAACAAGAAAAACAGAAAGAAAGTTTGCAGGTCGAAATGATATTTAATACAACTTAGGAATATTATTATTTAAAATATTCTGGTAGTCCAGTATCTTGCAGTAGACAAGTGAGCGAGGAAAAGTGAAAAAAGATGGGGCAAAGAAAAGTAAAATAAATAAACGGAAAGCAAAGACACAAGAAAAAACAGACCAAAATTACATTTAAAACACCTAAGGTGCCATTTAGATTATTCAGGTAGTCCAGTATCTTGCAGTAGACAAGAGGGCGAGGAAAAGTGAAAAGAAACAAAAGGCAAAGAAAATAAAAAAAAATAAACGGAAAGCAAAGAAAAAAGATAAAACAGACAGAAAATTTGCAGGTCAAAAGGATATTTAATACAACTTAGGAATATTACTATTTAGATTATTCAGGTAGTCCAGTATCTTGCAGTAGACAAGAGGGCGAGGAAAAGTGAAAAAAAGATAGGGCAAAGAAAAGTATAAAAAACGCGGAAAGCAAAGAAACAAGGAAAACAGAAAGACGGTTTGCAGTTCAAAAGAGATGAGGAGAAACAAACGTGTAACAGATCAGAGAAAAGATGTAGAGATGCACGTCAAGCGAAGAAAATAAAGGAAACATGAAAATATCAACTTTAGTACAAAATGTCTTCTCGTAATAAATACATAGCATGGTTGTGAAGAATCGTGTAGAAGGGAAAACCGGCCGGTCCGTAAGAACCGAAATCAATTTATTTTTCTTTACTTTCAAACAACACTCCATAACTACTACTCCTCGGCGTTACAGTCCTTGGCCCCTCTAACTGTCATAGCTCGCTTCCTCCACCTTCTAACACACGTCTTTCGTAAGTCGTTCTCAAACATCGTCCAGCCATCAGTTTTCGTGGTCTTCCTTTGTAGTTCTTTTTGACAACCCCTGTCTTCTGACATTCGCTCTACATTGCCCCCCCCCCCAACCATCTCAGTCTGTTCCCGTCTTTATTTCCAATACAATGTCACCATGCATAGCCCCCATACTATTCCTCCAGTTCCCTATTTCCTCGTATTCTCCATACGTCCCTGCTTCGTTTTACCGCTTCCAAAAATTCTTTTTAATAAACAGTTATAAATCATAAAAGAGAGGGGCAGTTAGGTTACAGAGGTGATGGCGAAAAAAATCGTCAGAATGTTCAGAGGAAGATGTAGGAACTCCAACGTGTGGAACAGTAGACTCTGTTCGTCATCAGGCAGAGATAGTGATAGAGAGAGAGAGAGAGAGAGAGAGAGAGAGAGAGAGAGAGAAAGAGAGGGAGGGAGAGAGGGAGAGGGAGAGAGAGAGAGAGAGAGAGTGAGAGAGAGAGAGAGAGAGAGAGATAAAGAGAGAGAGAGAGAGAGAGAGAGAGAGAGAGAGAGAGAGAGAGAGAGAGAGAGAGCATCACTCAGACGCGTTTCTACATCTTGCTCTGCAAGACCTGACGATTTTTTCTACGTCATGTCTTTAAAGCGCCACTTGTATTTTGCGTCACTACGTCAGTTTTGACCCTCTGAAGGTATTTATTTGATTTTCTTAGGGTGTCGGCCGTAGTTTTGTCTCTTCGTAGTTAAAGGTTTGTATTTCGGTCCTCCTTTATGGTATCAGGAGTATTTTTAGACTGTATCAAGTTAAAGAGTGCTTCAACACGTTGTGATTTTTTAGCCACTCTTTTATTTTACGTAGTAGGAGAATCTCTGAGTTGTTAAAAGCACCGTCAAGTCATCATCCTGGTTTATCCGAAGTTAGCTGCCGAGGGCTTAGGTCGGGCAGAGGGGACGTAAAGCGGTGTAAATGTGTTGCAAAACACTGGCGCTGTTTAAATGTAAAGTTCACCAAGAGGTTAGAGTCGAATAAATTCCTACTCCGGGGCTAATTTAAATAGACACCTTGGCCAACGCCGCGGGCACTCAGAGAGTAGAATTTGTTTACATGGTCGTTAATTTTATTGAATTATCTCTTGTTACTTTTTCATGGTTTGTCAACCTCTGAGTAAGAGGAAGTTACAGAACAAAACAGATGTTTAGTATGTACAGGCGAGAGCCGTCGACAAGTCCTTGAGGTTGAGGCCTTCGAGCTCCATGGGATGGGCGCAGTGGGCCTTGTCTCTGAAGGTCACCTTCCTGTCCCTGGCCCACTGCATGAAGTTGCCCAGCTCGCAGTCGCAATGCCAAGGGTTGTCGCGATAGTAGATGACATTCAGGTTGGTGCCGTCGAAGAGCGCCGTAGAGAGAGTGGTAAGTTCGTTCTGGTAAATGGACAACGTCTCCAGATTCGGAAGGTAGCTGCAAAAAAAAGAAAAACGAATGGTAAAACAGTCCACGTCACATTACTGTTATCTAACTGCGAGGGCTGTTCTCTCACAGGCAGAACCTTGTAAGAGAGACGGAAGGTGCTACCTTTGGGGATCCCTCCTCCTCTCTCCGTTTTTGAACTAAGGTTCCCACAAGCCGAGGCCTGTTTTTAGAGGTACATGATCCGGGGGTCACAGACTTTGGGCACACGGAAAGAGTTGTTCGCTGCTCCTATTGCAATAGACGGCTAGCTGCATTTGGTACTTATCCCACGCCCTTCCCTGGATGGCGGGAGAGGGGTTTGCTGTGGGGTCGCAGCATTCCCATCGCAGTGCCTTAACCAGTTTAGGAGGCAGCTGGCCGACTGTTCCAATGGGAACAGAGAACAACTCTTACCGTATGACGCGAGGTCTGCGACCCCGGAACATACACCTCTCAGGACAGGCCGAGGTGCCTCGGCATGTGGGAACCTTAGTTCAAAAAACCAGAGAGATGTGAAGGCATCCCCAAAGGTAGCCTCCGCCAAACCTCTTGGGGAAATTTTATTTTTTAGGGCAACAGGCTACATGAGGGTAATCCTCGTTTGGCAACTCCCCTTTAATAGCATAGGAAGGGATTTGAAAGGGGTGATGCGGTAGGGTATAGGAAGGTAGCCAAGGGTTAATTACGGCCCCCCCGGGCTATAGTTTAAGGATCCTACCCGGTTTCGCCTAAAGAAATGCAGGGAAAACCCTAGAAAAACCTGCATCAGGTAGGTCGGGCATTGCGTACTTGTCCGACGCCCTACTGATAGCGTGACAGGAGTTTTATGTGGGGACGTAGCATTCCCTTCTCCGTGCCTCGACCAGTTTAGGAGGCAGCTGGCCGACTATTCCAATAGGAATAGCGGACAACTCTTACCATATGCTCAAGGTCTGTGACGCCGGAACATACACCCCTCGGAACAGGCCTCGGCTTGTGGGAACCTTAGTTCCAAACGGAGAGGAAAAGGCATCCCCAAAGCACCCCCTTCGTATCTCTCCTACAAGGTTCTGCCTGAGAGAATCCTCCCGAAAGAAAAATCCATCTGAAGTTAGTTTGGTTGTGCAGGCTCCCAGACTTCCTACAATTCAGTCTTTAACGTCAATGCAGAGTTCCCGCGATTATTATTATTTTTTAAGTAGACGGAAATACCAGAAGTGGAAAGACTCTACAATTGTCAACGGATGGTCACTTGCATCCTGGAAAATGTTGTCGATTGAAACGGCGGTCAATCGCCTCTTCATGGCTTTCAGTTTCAGTTCTCCATTGCGTTGTCCCCGATTTTCTGTTCATTCAGAAGAATGGACAATTTTTAACTTAGTCTTAGGATTAACCAAAAATGCAAAGAACTAACCTGAAAACGTCCGGAGGCAAAGAGCTGATCTTGTTGCCCGCGATGACCAACGTCTTGATGCTGGGTGCGTACTTGAACCACTCTTTGTCGACGTAATTCAAAGACGTTCGGAAAATTTGAAAGAACACAAGGTTCTTTTGGCCACCCAAGAAGATTTTTGACAACTGAGGGTCTTCGAAGTACTCTATATGAAGTCTTTGCAAGTTGGTGAAGCGACGGATAGTCTTCGGAAAGAGTGGGATGGACGGCGTTCTGATGCTCAGCTGGACGGTGTTGCTGGGCACGCAGTCCGGGATGGACGTGAGGGACGTGTTGCTGCAGATCATGTAGTTGGCGTTCCCGTTGCTCGGGTAGCACGGACAATCCGCGGATGAGGAGGTCAAACCCGACGCCAAGGTCACGGCCGCGGCCACCACGGCGACGACATTCATCGCTGAGAACCTGAAACATCCAAACGAACCTCAGATTCATCCACGGAAATCACCCCGAAAGACCACCATGATAAAAAGAACCAGAATAAGAGGAAATACTCCGTTAGCCGCGCTGGTGTCCAGGGGCACCAATCCTGGTTAATGTTTATTGTGGTTCCGTGAAACCACAGTTCAGGCACAGGGATTGGTGGGGGGATGTGTTTACAAATGCCCTGTCAAGGTCACATCCAAGAAGCAACCCGGACGTAACGTAACGTTACTCAGACCCGACCGCTCCCACTAGCGCCCACTCTGGTTCTTGCCGCAGTAATACCGTGTCCTCTCATTCAGAACCTTCTCGTTTAAATCATTAGCGATCAATCGTTTTTACTCACCAACAGGGAACTCAAATATCAAACGTGGCTGGAATAAAATTGAGAAGAATTTTTTTTTTAAAATGGCACTAAACATTTTTTTTAATTAAGTTAGGTTTAGATTTGGCAATGCCTCAACTACAACCTTATAAAGGATAAATGTTTGGTGATTGTCTGACAGCCGTCTGCAGTGAACAATCTCAGTCAATTGGTCACGAAACCGTTCACAGTTTTTACTGCAGCCAATACCAACGTATTTCCTTAACAACAATAAAATATTTATTTACGATTTTAAAACAGGTGAAAATTCAATTTTCAAGTTACCCTCACCCACCCCCACCCCCCTTTCCTTAATGCCTGTCAAAATATAAAATTTCAGAGATATAATACTTGAAATTATACACAAATAACATCGGTGTAAATACAACAATCTAATTAACCATTAATAATATTTATTCGGCAATGTTTGCATGTTTCAAATTTTCCATCCCCCCCTCCTCCAGAACCACCCCTGTGGGTTATATGGTAATTTGAATGTTATAATTAAACTCAGCGACATCCATAACCCTGGATTTGTTTCCAATCTTGGTTGTTTTCGCGTTATATTTATAAAAAAGAGCCCTCCGTTAACTCCCTTTATGGTGATCCCCTCCCATGTCAAAAGGGGTTGAAATTATACACAAACAACATCGGTAGAAATACAACAATCTAATAAACCATTAATAATATTTTTTCAATGCCAATTTCGGCAGTGTTTGCATGTTTCAAATTTTCTACCTCCCCCTCCTCCACAACCACCCCTGTGGGTTATATGGTAAGTTGAATGTTATAATTAAACTCAGCGACATCTATAACCCTGGATTTGTTTCCAATCTCGGTTGTTTTCGCGTTATCTTTATAAAACGTCCTTCCATTCACTCCCCTAATGGTGATACCTTTCCATGCCGAAAGGGGTTGAAATTATACACAAATAACATCGGTAGAAATACAACAATCTAATAAACCATTAATACTATTAATTCAACGCAAATATCGGCCGTGTTTGCATTTTTCAAATTTTTCAACCCTCTGCACCAGCACCCCTGTAAGTTAAACGGTAAGTTGAATGTTATAATTAAACTCAGTGACATCCATAACCCTGGATTTGTATCCAATCTCGGATCAAATCGCGTTATTTTCTTGTGAAAGCCACCGTGCACCCCCACCCCCCTAGGATGATCCTTTCCCGTGCCGTAAGGGGTTGAAATTATACACAGATAAACATCGGTAGGAACACTATCAATCTACAAAATATTTATCTGACTTAAATATTACATAGATGCGTTCAAAGACTTACATGGCCCCCAAGAGCGTAGTTGCGCTTCCTTGCCGGATTTCTCACTGGACTGACTCTAACCTAAAAGAAACCCTCCTCACTCACTCAAATTTATGCTCGTTTAGATCCGTTATAATCTAATTTATAACCGCTATAATCCGTTAAATGCGATCTTTTTATTATTGTTATTATTTATCTATTTCGCCCATTTTACGACCACCAGAGTCATCTATTAAAAAACAAAACTTTTCAAAGATAACGATTTATTATCCTTTTTTTCCTTTCCCAATCACACATAAAACTGGGCGGGTACAGCACTGTAAGAAAGTCAGTGTGCGAATGAGAAGTGTCTACCGTGTCTGTACAGCCTTTACCAATCCTCGAAGTACGTCTTCCAATAAATACAACAAAGTGTTTGCTTGTATGTATGTATGTGTGAATTTTCCTTATACAAATCCACACTGCGTGGAGCAAATTTCATCAGAGTTCGTATACGTGTTCCTTATCAGCAGGAAGAAAATACCTTGGGGGTTAAAACACGTCAAAACACTCCACAGCGACGGTGGGAGAGGGAGGGATGGAAATTTTTAAACATGCAAAAACGGCCGGAGTCGAACTGGAAGGTGGATTAGCGAGAAAACAGGACAGTTCCGATCTAAAACCCAGAGAACGAGGAAGTAAGGGAAGGGAGAAAGTGTAGGAATAAAAATTAAAGACTTCGAAAGATGTTCATGGAGAGGAGAGTTCATAGCTACAACTTGGAGAAGAAAAAGTAATGTTAGACCGACAGAAGAGGAAGCTGTCTAGATGATGAGAATTTTTACGCCATTGAGGAAGTGTAAATGAGTAAAAGTAATGTTAGACCCACGGAAAAGGAAGCTGTCTAGATGCTGAGAATTGCTAGGCTGTCGAGGAAATGTGAAGAAGTAAAAGTAATGTTTGACCGACGGAAAAGGAAGCTGTCTAGATGCTGAGAATTGTTACGCCGTCGAGGAAGTGTAAAAAATGGAAAAGTAAAGGTAGACCGACGGAAGAGGAAGCTGTCTAGATGCTGAGAAATGCTACGCCGTCGTGGAAATGTAAAGAAGTAAAAGTAATGTTAGACCGACGGAAGAGGAAACTGTCTAAACGTTGAGAATTGAGGAAATGTAAAGGAGGAAGCCGTCACAAATTCCTGTGATTATTTTCCGGTAACCCTGGGGAAGTATTTAAGTCGGATAAATATTTTGTAGACGTCAAAGAGATTGATTGTGTTTCTATCGATGTTGTTTGTGTATAATTTCAACCCCTCACGGCACAGGAAAGGAACGTCCGTAGGTGTGGGGGTGTACGGGGCGTTACAGGAAAAAAACTCCATTTGAACCGAGATTGGATGCAAATCCAGGGTTATGGATGTCGCTGAGTTTAATTATAACATTCAACTTACCGTTTAACCCACAGGGGTGCTGGTGAAGAGGGTTGGAAAATTTGAAAAATGCAAACACGGCCGATATTTGCGTTGAATAAATATTATTAATGGTTAATTAGATTGTTGTATTTATACCGATGTTGGTTGAGTATAATTTCAACCCCTTTCGGCATGAAAAGGTATCACCATTAGGGAAGTGAATGGAAGGACGTTTTATAAAGATAACGCGCTAACAACCGATATTGGCAACAAATCCAAGGTTATGGATGTCTCTGAGTTTAATTATAACATTCAACTTACCATATAACCCACAAGGATGGTGGTGGAAAATTTAAAAAATGCAAACATGGCTGATATTTGCGTTGAATTAATAGTATTAATGGTTTATTAGATTGTTGTATTTCTACCGATGTTGGTTGAGTATAATTTCAACCCCTTTCGGCATGGTAAGGGATCACCATTAGGTGGGTAGTCAGTGGAGGGGCTTTTTTTTATAAAGATAACGCGAAAACAACCGAGATTGGCAACAAATCCAAGGTTATGGATGTCGCTGAGTTTAATTATGACGTTCAACTTGCAGTTTTGTCCGCAGGGTCGGGGGTAGAAGTTTTCTAACATATTAAAATGGCCGACATATTCGTCGAAAGAAATTCCTACGAGGTTCAATGATTTCAACCCCTTTCGGCATGGGATAGGGGTTTAGGTGCCTTACATAAAAATAACGCAATAATGGATGTACGACAACCCGGGCACCCAGCTGGTATTCAATTAAATATCAGATAATTTGTAGCATTAAATATCATGTTTATAAAATAGTTTCCTCTAGAATTTTTTAAATATTCAGACTTTTAATTATTTTTTACATATTAACTCCTTGTGGGGTTGTTACAAATAAATTTTGCCGGTTAATTTATTTATCATTTATAATATCTACAGGTTATATTCCTTTTTTTAATGTTTACATAAATTATAATAGAATCTTTATCTTACTAGTGTTAAATACGGCCATAATTAGTGTAAAGAAGTCAGAATACATTAACATTTACAATTAACTTGAATGAATAAGCAGATAAGGATAGGTGGATTAAAGAAAAGGTAAAACCGTCAGAGAATGAGTGCACGATTTGTTATATATATAACTGACAGTTTATGTGAAGTGAAAATAACATTTGTATTATTGTTTCTGTTAAAGTTTCTGTTATTCTTTACATAAGATAAGTTTTAAAGGTCACACAGAAAAAAAACCTAAAAGGTTATAAAGGTAATCAAGAGATTATACGGAGAAAAATCTTCTCAGAGTAACAGGCAACAGTAGGGCAAAGGTTGGTAAGGGGTTTTTTGGAGTTCATCAAGGGTCACTTTAAATTGCATCTACGGTAAATTAATATAAACTTAGGAGAATTTAATTTAACGACTTTCAATACTCAAATAAATACGTTAAATGATTAAACCTCATGGCGATTTTATGAGACTCTGAAAATAACAACCCCCCCTCCCCCCAATAAAAAAGAAAGGGGTCGAATGTGAGGGTATATTCTTTCGGCAGTTCTTAATTATTTTAGTCGCTGATTTTGAACGGGTTTCTCGACGGCGTAACAATTCTCAGCATCTAGACAGCTTCCTCTTCCGTCGGTCTAATTATCAATCTCTTTGACATCTAGAAAATATATATGCGACTTAAATACTTCCCCAGGGTAACCGTAAAATATTCACAGAAATTTTTGACGGCTTCCTCCTTTACATTTCCTCAATTCTCAACGTCTAGACGGCTTCCTCTTCCGTCGGTCTAATATTTCTCTTTCTTCTCCAAGTTGTAGCTATGAACTCTCCTCTCCATGAACATCTTTCTAAGTCTTTAATTTTTATTCCTACACTTTCTCCCTTCCCATACCGTGACGTCACGCAGGAGAGAGAGAGAGAGACGTTACTACGCGACGAACAAAGGAAATAGTTCCTTTTTCCGGTAACGTAATAAAGTAGTTATATTTTCATTGAATATAAAGTATTATCCGTCGAATAATAATAATGGAAACATTACCAAATACTTTACGATCCTTGCAGGCAAATGTAAGTTAATTTTCGCCGCCATGTTTAGTGACTCCAATATGGCGGACTATTTGTTTACATTGTGAATATAGCTAAGAATTTGATCTTTGGTAATGTGTGAGGACTGGGGGACAATTATATCCTGCAGTAGTCAAGGAGTATATTTAAGAAGAAATTCTGAGGTTATGTTTGTAGCGACTGATGCAATAAAATTCAATGTATTTTTACACAGGCTGTTGAATTACTGCACTATCGTGGTGGAAAGTGTGGACGGGACTAGGAACAGTTAGATCTAGGTTAAGTCACTCCTTGACCAGAGATTAATATAGAATTAAATACGTTTTTCCGGGGTTTATATAAATAAGAACACGTGGCAACGCCGCGGCACACAGAGACAGTTAAAAAATAAAATTTAAAGTATTTTGGCCTTGAAGCGTCCATAAATATTTCATTTATATAAATGTTTACTGATCGTTGATACTCAACGGAACCGTTCCTCAATTTAACGCTGGATATAAAAATAAAACTAAGTGCAGCAGTGGAAATAAAATAAATGTTGAAGGTCTTGAGAGGTTAAATACCAAGGATGATTTGTTCTTTTAAATAAAATCTGAGAATCGCAGGGATGTGTTTAAGTGCCGTATTACTGGATTCTATTTAATGTATTATTATTTTTTCGCGCGTTATTTTCAGTTGTGGTAGTAACTTCCTTGGAATAGCTGTAATATCTCAGGCCGCGAGCGTAAGTCTCTCTGTTGTTAGAGGAGCTTATGCTACAACCAGAATACGATCGTAATCACGGATAATGCTTGTCATCAGGTAATTTATAATTCGATATGTGCTCTTCAACCCTCGTCTTTAGAGATCGTTTGGTCTGGCCAATATAAACAGCAGATGATTTTTGTGTACCACACGATGAGTGTCTGTTGTCCGTTGAGAATGGCCGGCAATAGTTTCAGTTTTTCGCTGATAGCGAAAGAATGAAGCGTTCTATTGAAAATAACGTTCAGTGATAAATTGTAGAGGATAAAATTCTGAATGGAATGGTGGACTTGAGGATGAAATTCGGTCGACGGAAGTGGTAGAAATCCTTCGTCAAAGTTACGACATCGTGACGCCATTTTGTAAGTGAATGCAGTTTGTCGTGTTTCTATTGCTGATATCTCCAAAATGGCCGCCAGTGGAGTAATTTGTCACGGAATAAAAGTTTTAGAGAATTTAATTCTCTTTCCAACGCGTGATCTGGTTTTTAAAAATTCCACTGAGAATGGCCGCAACTTCACATGTCACGCCTCTTCTCCATGACTATTATAAGTAGTGTAATTTGTATCCTCTGCTTCGGGCGCCTTCGTGTTCGTTCGGAAAGACTCGGCTTACGTCATCAAGCTCTCGTACGTTGCTAATGCGTTACTGTTTTGTAAAACTAGTGTGGGTAATGGCAGACGATTAATTGACAGAAAATGGTTTCCCCGTGACGGTTGATGTTTGTTCAGCGTCATTGAAACTTATTTTCAGCCTTCGTTCTCCACGTTATCTATTAATTACTTTTGCGGAAATAATAATAATAATAATATATATGGCAGAATGTCTGTTCACGCTTTCTTTTTTTATGCAGGAACCAGGAAACCATTTTCGAAGCTGCAGACGCAGTGCCTCCGTTCTTTCTGGAAGGTCCGGCAAGACTCGGGATGGTTACGGAAGTGCTTACGTCATCACTGTTAAAATGTCTGTAATAAATAAGCAACCAGCTGGTCCGTGTGTAATGGAACAAGACTAAGCAGCGCAGTAGCCATCAACGTCTTACCTGCGCAAAGAATCGGGGAACTTGTACATGTTGTGGCCATTGGGGGGGAAAAAAAATATAAACTCGAAAGACCTCGGGTAAAGCTTCAGAGGCGCTAAACACCACGAAATTTTGGAACCTCTTTTCAGTTTTTCGCTGATAGCAAAAGAATTAAGCGTTCTATTGAAAATAATGTCTTGTAATAAATGGTTGAGGATTAAATTCTGCATGGAATGGTGGACTCGAGGACGGAATTCGGTCCAAGGAAGTGGTCGAAATCCCTCGTCAAAGTTACGACATTTCCGGAGAGACTGCAGTTTGTCGTGTTTCTAGTGCTGATATCTCCAAAATGGCCGCCAGTGGAGTAATTTGTGACGGAATAAAGGTTTTAGAGAATTTAATTCTCTATCCAACGAATGATATGCTTTTAATAAACCACTGAGAATGGCCGCAAATACACACACACACATGTTGCTGTCTGTGCACACCGCTGACGTCATGGTGCTGAGGATGACGGGAGTGACGTCACGGTCTCGTGGCAGACGATATTACAATTAATAAGAGAATTCCATCTAGAAGCAACACGTTTCTGAGACATTTATCTACTTCTCTTGCTTTCCTTTTGTCGACTACGCCAACGACCGCTAATACTGTCCGTTTTCAGATAAATTATAAACTAAAATTTCATCAAATAACATTCGCTGTGCACCATACAAGGTGTAGAAATTTGTTACCAAACCGGTTCAAAGTTCCACGGTTCAAAGTTCCAGAGTGATTTATATCCTAATTACATGCCCAATACTTTGTAAAACATTTGTTACATTATTCAGATAAATCGGAAATAAATATATAAACGTAAGATACTAAGAAATACGGATTGAAAGTAAGATATTTAGTCATGTGTTTTGGAATATTAAGTACTTATGTTGAATAAGGCAGTAACAGTACAAAACTTTTAACACCAGGGAGAAGCACAGACCTTCATGGCGGCTTTTCAAACATCAAAGTATCACAGAGATTACACAAAAATGGAAGCAATGAAGTAAAAAAAAAATGGTATAAAAAGAGGACGTGGCAAGATGATGCAGCAATCACTAAAATCTCTTCCTGAGCATTTTAAAGGGACGGAATCGGATTCTCAGTCCTGCTATACGATGCACAGGGCTTAAAGGCATCTTCATAATGTGCAGTAATTTGTCAGTAAACAGGTTTAAGTATTACTCCATTACGCCTTGATCCATTATGAACGGCCACAAGAAATACATCGGAATAAATAAAACTTTTCATTTTATATTTCAACAATACAGAATATTTCTAGACAATAGTGTTTTCACGACGACACCACAGAGCGAGTTTAGTGAAGACGACGAGCTTCCAGAAGGCGCGGGCTTCGCTGTTGCAGCCGTAGAGGACGAAGAACAGCAGCCCCTGGAGCGTGCCCAGAGCGTGGTAGTAGCCCAGCAGGTGCTCCAGGCCTTGGATCTGCGTGAAGACCAGCCTGAAGGTGATCCCCGCCCCTGACAGCAGCGACGTCTTCAGCGCGAAGGTGAAAAGATCAGCGAAGACGCTGCGCGCCGTGACGCCTTCCCGGATCTGAAGAGCGTTTTTCTTGACGTGGGAGTAGAATTGTAAGTTTTTGTAGCACATGTAGAGGTTGCCGAAGAGGGCGACGTAGGTACAGAGGACAAAGAGCAGCTGGCCGATCTGCACGCGACTGTCGAGGGCCTCGTCCATCCAGAAGAAAGCCGCGGACAACGCCGCCGGCAAGGCCCATCCAAACAGTGCGTAACGCAGAAGCACCACACGGGCTTCACCACGGCTGAGAGAATCTGGCAGTCGCAAAGTCATGATGGATGTCGTCAGGAAGTGTAGGTAGGAGGTGAGGCACAAGGTGGAGGACAGGTCCATGGCGACGTCGAGGCGCACGGTCAGCGCCATGTCCGCGAGACTCGCCCGCACCACGAGGAGTCTCAGCAGCGCCGTCACCTGGTAGCCTATCAGCAGCTTCCCTGGAAGGTTGCGGAGCTGCGGACAGGCCAGGTACGTGACCAGGGCGAGGCCGCGCACCACGACGTCGAGGAACGTGAAGAAGAGGACCAGTGTCGAGTCCCCGACCCCGTAGTAAGGGACGGGAACCTCGACGTCACCTTCGCTGTCACAGTAAACAAACTCCATGAATTTTTTAAGATAACAGAGTTCATTGGCGTTGTAGGTATTTACTAGAGGCGCTTCCGAGCAGTTGAGGTTCTTGTTCACAACGTCCTTGAAGAAGCACTGCATAGACTGCACCTTTTCAACATCTATACTAACATCTTTGCATTCTGTCTCGAAGACTATTTGGATAAGTTTGGTGAACTGGCAGACGGGAACACGTGACTTGGAGGCGTAGTCGAGGTAGGTCACTGCTGGCCTGTACGAGACTTGCCTTTGGAAGTCTCTTAGTAAAAGGGAAAAGCAGTAAAGACGAGGATCGACACCTGGAGGAGCTTTGACCCCGCAGTCGCTGCCGTTGAATGCGAGACAAAGACACTGGGAGTGGAAGTAGAGGGAAGGAGCCGTGGACCAAGTCAATATCGTGGAATTTGGGTCCCTGTAGACACAACGTAAGAGATCTACAGTTGCTTGCGACATATTGTAAAAGAAGCAATAACGAAAGATTACAGAATACTCTTCAGAGTTCCCCTGGGGTCTGTAGTACGGACAAGGTCGATGCGCTTTACCTTCGTTGGACTTGACTATCCCCCATGTACTTTCATCTTGTGATTCTGTGAAGCTGGGGAAACTGTCAAAAGCTCTTTCTGATTCCGTAAAAAACGAAGGGTGTCTAATAGTGTTGTAGAACAAAGGCTCTAGTAAAAAGTTTTCAATAACAAAGGGTTCGGTGGTCGGATAATAATAAAAGAAATACGACAATGCAAATAAATGTTGGTACGCATTCACGTATGGTACCGAAACGCACCACAATATTTCGTCTAAGAATTTTCCTATGATTTCAAGAGGCGTCGTCACATCAGTAGGAACAATTTCATGGAGTTCTTCAAAGGAACTATTAAGCAAATTTTTAACTTGTTTTTGAAAGGCCAGCGTGCAGTTGGCGTGAGGCCCTGAGCTGAGAGGCAGCAGCTGTTGGCACGACTTCTGGAGATCCAATCGGATGCCCCTGATTAATTTTAATGTCAACGTTTTGCTCAACCGCTTCCTCACACACGTCACATTCTGCAACATACATCGTAATGACAATAATTACTAAATAATAATATTTATAACATTGTTTACAATTACTTTCTAATGTTCCACAGTCTGAGTAAAGAGGAGGAATGCTCCTGCACGTGGAGGAAGCTGTACTCACACTTGGAGCCACTCTGAGGTCGTTAATCGGTGTGTCCGAATATTGAGTGCAATGAGTGTTGAGGTCGTCGTATATAGACTGCAGAGTGACGTTGTGCAGATCAGCTGCTGCTTCTGACATTGATATTTGTGGTAAAGTTTTCAAGTATTGTAGAATCTGAAAAATATAAATTAAAATATTGCACAGGTTTGGTTTAAATAAGTGCGCGAAGAAATAGAACTTTAAATATCCTAATAGTGGACTCACCTCGTCCATGTGAGGCAGCTGGGTGACGTTACCAAAGTTTAATGCTCTGAAATAATATAATCTCTTATCTAATGTAGCCGATAATTCTGACCACATGCGGAATAATACTTCATGTACGTTTCCTCCGTAGTCTTCAAGGAAAAGGTCGTCCAACTGCAACAAAAAGCAAGTTACTTTGAAAATATCTGGTTAACATTTGAAGAAGTCAGCTAATGTAGGTAAAATTTGAGGTACCACGAAGGTTACATTAAAGATGAACCCTCCAGGTGACTCTGGAATGTCACAGTCATACAGCGAAGCCGAAGGATACCCTGGAGGAAACGAACAACTCTTACGAGAAAATTTAGAGATCTTTGCTGAACTGATAATAGAGGAAGCGAGATATTGGCTGATTGGTGAATGAATTGCGACTTGAGGATCTCTTTAAGATGGACTTACCGTTCTAGTATCGGTTTCAGTTCCTGCTGCTCCGTTCAACAGCGCCAGTGCCAAGAGGACGAAAAGGACGCGCTGCATCTTGAATGCGAAATAACAGCAAATCCCTCACATCGTTTCTTCCTCCCAGAAGTCGCTGTGGTTGCAGATAACACTGTCAGGGACCGAACTTTATCGAAATTACGAAAACAGGAAATTACATTCCGGCTTGTTGTTTCCTTCCCTGTGAAACTGCCGCTGAAGAAAAACAGTGCGTAGTTGGGAATTTTAATCCTGTAAGAACAGTGGCACCGCTCTGTCCAAGTATTTTGCTTTTTTTACGTGATAAAACCGCAACAGCGAAATCAAAACTCCAATAAGGATACACAAAATATGATAAATGGATGAACGATAATAATTTGAAGAAATGGTCCGCTGTTTTCCTTATTTGTCCAATTTACATTCTATATACTGTAATACCCAGTTAAGAATGATATAAATTTTGTTCATATTTCATAAGATTTGTTTAGCAACACAGACTGGCGATTCTTGGGTGGCTTGTATAATAAAAAAAAAGGATAATAATAAAATGATGGACAGCGGTAAAGTGGAGGATTATAATTGGACGTTTAGCGGCTATTACAGCTAATGTTTTGACTGACGTCGGAACGAAACTCTAAAGGAATAATGAAAAAAGTTCTTGTGGACATTCAATTATATGAGGAGGAAATGTTTATTTTAACAAGTGGCTCTCTGAGCGTGGGAAATCCAGAGAGGGCCAAACGTGGGAACTCAAAAATACTGTGGGGAAAAAAATTAAATAAAGAATATTCTGGAGAGGGGGAAGGGGATAGAAAAGTTAATTTGGACTGTACATCTCAAAGGAGGAGGACGTGGAGGCTAGAGCAGAGGAAAATAGATGCTGAAGTATAACTCAATGTTGGGTTACTGACTTTGTTGAAGGATTTAATCAATGATCATCTGAGAGAAAAGAAGAAAGCTTGGAGATAAACATTATTGGGCATGTCGAAATATTTCTAACAAACTGAACATTTGGCGCTGGTGATAAAATATTCGGTCAAATTGGATGGTGGCCGTGACTAAAAACATTTTAGTCCATGCAAGCAGTCAGAAGTCTGGATATCAAAAGGATGAAGTGAACGTGTCTGTGGAGCGTGTGTGTGAAAGTCTGTGCACAGAAGGGCATTGTAGAGTAAAGAGCATTCCTGAAAAACCCCAAATTAAATTGTAAGTAGACATTCAGTAATAAATTCTGTTAATTGTTCAATAAGGGTAATCAGTCAGGTTTCGTTTTCATTTTATTTTAATTGCATTGTTTAAATTGTAAATTTTAGTGTTCCGTTTCCTTATCAACCCAGTGAAGACCCTGGGGTACAGAGGCTGATTCATAACGGGATTATTAGTGTAATTTAATTGTCGAGGTAAAATGATATAAAAAATATACAGAGATTTTCTTGAGTAGTATCCCAGATTAATTAATTTGTTTTGTTTATAAAATTTAATAACTTGTTTAATTTTAATTCCTATAATCATAATTTATGTATAGTTTGGGCATTCAATAAGAGCAAATTAAGTAATTTTAAAGTTGTTAATAATAATAATAAAAAAAAATTTGGGTAATTATTTGAAACAAAAAATTTAAATTGTCGATTATTATATTTTGGAGCGACAAAGTATCAAAAAAAAATTAAAATTAATTATCAAGAGGTGGTATTACAATATATTTATTCGCCTATATTTGACTGTAACAAATCCAAGAGCGATTAACTTTTAAAGTTTAAACTTGTCAAGTTCCAGAAATATTTATTTGTGATTGAATACAGCGAGAGTGACTGCGGATGGACGGACAGGAACTTCTTGCAACACCACAAGTCTTTTTTTTCTCATTGCGGTCACTGACACTGTTATCTGCAACCACAGCGACTTCTGGGAGGAAGAAACTATGGAAGATAATTGCTGTTATTTCGCATTCAAGATGCAGCGCGTCCTCCTCGTCCTCGTGGCTCTGTCGCTGTTCAACGGAGCAGAACAGGCTAGAAACTGTACAAGAACGGTGAGTCCATCTTACAGGGTTTCTCAAGTCACAATCACTTCACCATTCATCCTTGAATCTCTCTTCCTCCATCTTGAGAATATGCAGACGAGTTCATCTCACAGTAACATGCTTCATATTGCAGTTGGACGACTTTTTCGTTGAACTGACCGGAAGAAACACACACGAAGAATTTTCAAACATGTGGTCATTATTATCGGATAAAATCGATACGGATTTAAAAATTTATTTACTTAACAACTACGATTCTTACAATGGGAACGTGACCAAGGTGCCTTTGATGGACGAGGTGAGTCCACTACTAGGTTAATAAACGTTTACCTTCGTCCTTCACGGACTAGCTTGCACCTCCTGGTCACAGCACCACGTGACTGCTCCTGGAGGCAGCCAGCGCTTCTCACTAGTCAGATCCTTGTGCGGGGATTTCTCTACACTCAAATAAATAAGTTTAGGTTTTTCCTACTAATCTATAATCAAATCTCTATTGTTTCCTCTCACAGATCCTGCAATACATTAGAAGAATACAATTGACAGTTATGTCCGAAGTAGCGTCTGTTTTAAGCAACGTCACCCTCGACTCAATATACGAGGACTTGAACCATCAGTGCGCTGGAGATTCGAAAAGACCGATTCTGGACCTCAGAGTCGTACCAAGTGTGAGTACAGCTTCCTCCATATTCAGGAACATTCCTCCTCTTTACTCAGACTCTGGAACACCGAAAATACTTGTAAGAAAATATTCCTCCTTGGTAATTATTGTTACATTTGATTTTGCAGAATTTGAGGTGTGTGAGGAAGCGGTTGGGAAAAACGATGTCATTAAAGTTTAAAATTGGAATAGAAGTGGGTCTGCAGAAGTGGTCCCGTGCGTGCAGCCAACAGCTGCTGGCCCTGTGCTCGGGGACTCACGCCAACTGCACCCTGGACTATGAAAACAAGTTTTTGAACTTGACTACTGGTTACATAGAGGAAATCCATGATCTGGAATCTGTAGATGAGATAACGCCAACAGGAATCATTTTCCATTACTTGTTTAACAATATGCGTTCTTTGACGGTACCGTACATGTCTGCAAATGCTTACTTACACATATTGTCGTATTACACATCTGAGGTACCGTCCATCGAGCCCTTTACCATGGAGAACATGATATACTATCCAGGATTCTTTAAAAACGGACGACAATTCAGCACCACACAATCGAAAGAGAAGTTAACTTGGGGGATAGTCAAGTCCGACTCGGGTAACGTGGATAATCCATGCTACAACTACAGTGACATCTACCCGCGGAAGTCAGAGGAGAACTTTAGGTTATTGCAAGCTTCAAGCCAACTTCTCATGAGTTGTGCGTACAACGACTCTAAACCTTTGACTTGGTCCACTGCACCAAATCTCTACTTCCACTCCCAGTGTCTTTGTCTCACGTACGGCGGCGACGAATGCGGGGTCAAAGCGCCACAAGGTGTCGAACCCCGCATTTATTGCTTTTCTGTGTTACTGAGGGACTTCCAAAGACAAGTCTCGCACAGACCAGCAGTGACGTATCTAGACTATTCCTTCCAGACCAGACTTCCCGTCTGCCAGTTTATTGAACTTATTGTAAATGGCTTCAATACAGACTGTTCACACTCTGAAGCAGCCAAAAGTCTTCATTTGATAATTTCCAAACAGTGTTACTTCAACGGCCTCGTAAACAAACAACTCAATTGTTCCGAAACTCCAATGGTTACTTACAACGTCACTGAGCTCTGTGTCCTTAAAATCTTTATACAATACGTTCACTTCGACGGTGACTTAGTTGTTCTTGTGCCTTACTATGGGGTAGGCGATTCGACACTGGTCCTGATCCTGACGTTTGGCAACGTCGCGGTGCCCGGCCTCGCCCTTGTCACGTACCTCGCCTGTCCGCAGCTCCGCAACCTTCCAGGGAAGCTGCTGATAGGCTACCAGGTGACGGCGCTGCTGAGACTCCTCGTGGTGCGGGCGAGTCTCGCGGACATGGCGCTGGCCGTGCGCCTCGACGTCGCCATGGACCTGTCCTCCACCTTGTGCCTGACCTCCTACTTGCACTTCTTAACCACCTCCATCATGACTTTACGACTGCCAGACTCTCTGAGCCGTGACGAAGCCAGTGAGGTGCTTCTGCGCTACGCACTGTTAGGATGGGCCTTGCCGGCGGCGTTGCCCGCGGCTTTCTTCTGGATGGACGAAGCCCTCGACAGTAGCGTGCAGATCGGCCAGCTGCTCTTTGTTCTTTGCACCTACGTGGCGCTCTTCGGAAACATCTACATGTTCTACATAAACTTACAGTGCTACTATGACGTCAAAAAAGCGCCCTTCGAGTTCGGGAAGGCGTCACAGCGCGCAGCGTCTTCGCCGATCTCTTCACCTTCGCGCTGAAGACGTCGCTGCTGTCAGGGGCGGGGATCACCTTCAGGCTGATCTTCGCGCAGATCCAAGGCTTGGAGCACCTGCTGGGCTACTACCACGCTTTGGGCACGCTCCAGGGGCTGCTGTTCTTCGTCCTGTACGGCTGCAACAGCGAAGCCCGCGCCTTCTGGAAGCTCGTCCTTTTCACAAAACTCCCTCTGTGGTGTCGTCGTGAAAACACTATTGTTTAGAAATGTCCTGTATTGTTTAAATAATAAATGAAAAGTTTGATTTGCTGATATGTGTTTCTTTTACGTCACATCTGATGGATGACCAGTGGGGGTTGGTAACGGGTCAAGGCGTAATGGAAATATAAATTTTTGCTGGTTAGTGACAAAAGTACTTTAAAAGGTAAGCAGTAACAAGGGAAGAAATTTCTGGATCCTCTTAGCGCCGTAAATTTCGTTCTGTTTCTCCTTTTCCCCTATTCGGTAAACATTTTAAATGGATGAGAATGGTTTACGTCTGCTGTTTTCGCCCGAATCGCTTCACTTTGTATCTAGTATTGTTGCGGCAAGTCCGACCAAAGCCACTTCTTTGAAGAGATGCGGGCGATTACAAGAAAAAAAGAGGAAAAATACAAGAATTGATGGGAAAGTTTGTAGGAAACGTGGTGTTTGGGGTAGTTGGGCGTAAAGAAAGCACGACGCTACCAGCATAGGTGGAAATGTGAATCGCGTTATTTCATCTAGAAACACCATTGAAGAATGAAGAAGTTTTTTATGATGTAGTACAGAAAGAACGAACTAGGGTGATCAACCTCACGTATTAACGTATTCATAAAGAAAGACGTGAAAATACAATCTTTATTATATATCGTTCATCATTGCTTCCGCTGTCCGATGACGTCATCGCTGTCGCTGCTACACAGAAACACTGGATTTCGGTGACCAAGGACATATTTTTATGTTCAATCAACACCTACGTACATATTCAATTCTTTGTAATATAATTATGTTTTCATTTTAATTACAAGAGGATCTCGGGAGCTTGAAAAATTAAAAATAAAAAGTGCGGTACTGGAGATATTAAAAAAACCTGAAACACCTGCTTCTGCTTCTCTTTTTCGTGTTTTATTAGAATAACAGGCTACATGAGCGTAATCCACATAGTGGTAACTCCCTTTAGTAGCATAGGAAGGGATTTGAAAGGGAGGGGAGATGCGTAAAGGTAGAGGAAGAAAGTAGCCAAGGGCTTAAAACCACTCGCAGAACTGACTGCGTGTAGAAGGTCTGAGCGGACTCTCGAGAGTTGGAACTGAGAGTTGCTCTCGAGAGCTGCGACTTGCTCTCACGTGTAAACGCACCTTAAAGATCGCTCTGGCTGCTCTCGTCGCCGCCGCAGCCGACAGACTACTGGCCAACAATGCCGTCTGGCCGGACCAACAATTGAACAAACTCTTCATTCAAATAATTCGGGCTTTACAATACATTCACTCAATAGCAAAACGACGACTGATTTATTAAGCAATATTTGCAACAGTCTAAAGCCGTTATTCTTGTCTTTATGATTGTATTTCAGCTCTGTTTAGAAAATTTAACTACGTCAGTTAATATTGAATATATTTATTTATAAAACTGATGTGGGTCAACAAACAAATTTAATTAATTTGTCCGCATTTTTGGTCTTTTTACTAGTTTAATAATTTCTTGTGGGTATTACGGGCGTGATGACAACCGGACTGATGGAGTTATCGCTCTTTCTCAGTTTTACAGATCCACATGAAGATTTCACAATCTCTACCTCTGAAAGTAATAACAGGTTTACTAATTTTAAACGCCTTATCTACGTAGAGAGACAGAGGAACCCTTGTCAGGAGCAACACTCGGCCGTTGATTTGAGTTCGGAAAAAATTATTCTTGAACTTGTTCTGTTGTAAGGTCCTTAACAGCTTACTCTAGATGTTTTCCTTTCCTCATAACCCTATAACATGATTTATGATCTAAAATAAATATTAAAAACGCGAGATATCTCAATTAGTAAGAGTTTTACTACGAGCTGAAGGTCATCCTTCATTTACCGTGATGCCAAATATGTTGCCATTTAGAATCCATCCAAATTTAGATGGTTATCTGTTAAACAGTTCAAGAAGTCAGATTTTGAGGGTGAAAAATGAGGTACTAGGAAGGTTATATTAAAGAGGGAAGCTGAAGGTTGCCCTGGAGGAAACGAACAATTCTTATGAGAAAAGTTAGAGATGATGCTGAACGGCTTGGTGACATTGACTGCTGATAATGGAGGCAGCGAGATATTGGCTGAGTGCCGAAGGAATTGTGACTTGAGAATCTCTGTAAGATGGACTTACCGTTCTAGTATCGTTTTCAGTTCCTGCTGCTGCGTTCAACAGCGCCAGAGCCACGAGGACGAGGAGGACGTGGCCCATTCTGAATGCGAAATAACAGCAAATCTCTCACCTCGTTTCTTCCTCCCAGAAATGGCTGTGGTTGCAGATAACACCGTCGGCGACCGCAGGCAGGAGTTAATAAGATTGCTTTATAGAAAACAGGAAGCTTCATTCCGGCTTAAAGTTTTCTTCACTGTTAAACTGCCGCTGAAGTAAAACAGTGCGTAGTTGGGAATTTTAATCCTGTAAGAATAGCGGCACCTTTGTGTCCAAGTAATTTGATTTTTTCACGTGATAAAACCGTAGCATCGCAATCAAACACGAGGCTCAGTCCAAAAATATGACACCTGCGTGGGTGAAGGATAATCATTCAAAGAAAAGGTCCGTAGCTTTGTTTCTTTGTCCAATTTATATCATATACATTGTTTTTCGTATATCTTTGCCTGTAACATATCCATAATTGAATCCAGGAGCGAGTTATCTCTGATTTTCCTTCTTAGGTTTAAAGCGTCGTTAGTTGGGCGCACAAATAACCTTAGAAAGGAAGGTCCTTGCTAAGTGCGCAATCTCTACGGTGATTTGTCGCAAATTTTGTTGATGTTGGTGTTCGACGTCATCACCTCATTCTTCTGCTTTCGGCTTCAGTCAGGATTCTTGTGTAAGAGGAGGTCGAAGAACAACAATTCAAAGTTTACGTTCAACAACAAGCTTGACGTAACGCAATAATACGTGACAGTACTAAAGAGGCCAACAAAGGCAAATGCTTCCAGACTCAGTTGATATGTTACAATATGTATCTATATTTTGTAGTGGGTAATTAAAATAAAACTTATAATAATACGCCCTTTAACCGTAATGGTAAACAAACGTTGTCATGACGTTTTTTAATCCTAAGATTCGATTTTTATGCCTGTAACAGTTAAAGTAACCCGCATATTGTAATATAAATAAATGAAAACTAAAAGTTACAAAATATTGAATTAAAAATACATAAGAATTACTATCATAGGAAAAATCTATAGAAATATGGAGGTAAGCACTGTTTGTACGTACCAAATCATCAGAGCAGCTCCCATGAAACAAAACGTATTAATGTTTCACTGTTCACAGCTGCGTCAGCACAACTAACAAGATTTCAGTCCTCAACTTTGCCATATTTACGGTCAAACTCACCACCGGACACTTCTCCAACGTTCCTTCTACTAACGTTTCGTCCAAGATCTACCAGCCAAGGCCCGAACCAACCGCTCTCTTTGCAGAGACTGAACTCAACTTCACTGCTCCTCTTCGTATCGCCGCCTGCAGACTGACTGTTCTCTCCACGGCGCTTTTCCACCTCAAACATTGTCCACAACAATACTCAGAAAACTCCACATTGTTGGGCATCGCTGACTGTTGCCTACAACGCCTGAGGCGCAACAATAAGCTGACAATGCTAATATTAAAGTAATTATAAATAATCCTTCCAATATGCACGTTGTTGGTCAAAACAATTTATATCAACATGAATCAGACTTGAATTATTCATGCAGCCTTGGGCCATATTCACCTGTAAACAATTTTAACATTCTATTGTAACAGGACACCGGATAAATCGGGAAAAAACCAGGTGGTAGGCCACGCCAGTAACTACTGGGACAGTGTTCTACAGGAGGCAGTAGAGATAAGATTGCAAGACAATCTCCTGAACAGGGACACGGGCCACTAGACCCAAGCTCGGGACGCTGGAGCTTCGCATAACGAGGGAGCCGGGTAGACGGCACCAACACTCGCCGCACGAAGCCAGCTGGAGATAAATGCGACACCCCACCGCAGACTGAGGCGCCAGACAATCAGAGGACCAACCCTACCCCCGCCGATGCCGCAAGCATATATAAGGGGGTCCGCTCACCTAACTCGGAACTTCGCCAGAAGATGATGACGCTGCATGTCTTCGAAACGTCGCGTGCTATCGACGAGTTTACTCGGCTGGAAGCCCGAGACACAATTAATAAAGATTCTTGGCTTTGTTGAAAATGCAGAATTTATCCCGGAATTAATCGAACACTAGTATTAATTCAGTTTAACCTTGTTAACGTTATTACCAGGGTTTTGATTGATTGGGACAACCACACCAATATATAACTTCTTAGAAACGGGTAAAGAACAAAGTTAAAGTCATCCAGTTTCTCTGAAATAAGTTTGTTGTTTCTCCGGGCAAATTTTGTTAACGCGTACAAACCTGACGGATTCAAAGTACGAATTTTATCCTCACAAGTGTACAAAGATGTGGTTTACGATGAAAAAGTAAAGCTTCAACTACACAAACCTTGTATGAATAATCATCTTGGTTACTAAGAAGGTAATCGAGGCAATTTCTTTGTGGAGTGTGGTCATAAGGTGGGTGATGGAATAGCCAAAGGAATTTAACAAGCCCTCCAACTTCTCAAGCGTGTATTCCAAGGATGTTGATGTTAAAATCTCCCGAAAGAATAATATTATTGTTTTCCGCATTACCTTACTGGATAACTCTGTTTAGATGACAGAAAAAGTCTCTCTCTCTCTCTCTCTCCCTCTCTCTCTCTCTCTCTCTCTCTCTCTCTCTCTCTCCCTCTCTCTCTCTCTCTCTCTCTCACACACACACACACACACACACATATATATACATTGTAACATGATTGGGTTACATTGTTGGTTGTTGGTCATTGTCGACGTCTCTTGGCCGTGAGACAGTATTGTTGACCTAAGGCGCGGGCTGAGACGAGGCTCTGCAACAAGTCAGCTCCAATATGGACTCAACGAAGGACGGATGACCTAGGGCTCAATATGAAAATTTTAATAAACCACTTCCGTCAGATAATTGCTTGACTCATGCTGGACATATAAAGTAATTAATTATGAAAAAGTTGTTTTGGTGATTTTCCTCCTAAAAATTACCTGGCGCCCAAAGATCTTGATCAACGAAAATCGCAAGAAGGGTAGCGGTGTTGCTACAATATATATATGTATATATTGTAGTGAATAACATTTGGCAGTGGAGGCGCTGCGTGGCCTGCGAGGGTCTCAGCTGAACGAATTAAATGTGCAAGTGCGCCGGAGATTCCCTGAGAAGCCGAAAATAACCGTCCTTCTTCTTTTTTGCATCTTGTGGGGGTAGGGTGGAGTAAGGGTATATACTCCGCAGCCGAGAGACTGATTAAAAGGACGGAAAGTTAAGTGAGGAAAGTGACGACAGGGTGCAAAAATTGACGGCCCGCTAACAAACAAAATGTTCGAGTGTGGACGTCCATCGCGTGAGGCCGAAGAAGAAGAATGATGGAGTGCCAAGACCTGTGATCCGCTACAAGACGGATGTTTGTGATAAAGTAAGGGTCGCCGTTATTTTGTGAAGTGCCTTCAACGTTAAACATTTTTTGCACAGTAGACGGAACCAAGCACTATTTATGAATAGTCACTGAGCCTCCCACATGACCTTCTAGAGAAACAGTATTTCATTAACTTGGAGACGGAAATTTTTTTTCCCAACACTATATATATATATATAACGGCTGGCGCTCAATCTATTATTTAATGTATTTTATATTTTGTTTCATGCAATAAAGTTTTTTTATTATTTTGTAATAAAGTCTAATCATTGCAATATATATATTGTAATAACCACAATTAAAGAATGAAATTAAATGAAATTTGCCCCACGTTGTGGTGCCAACTTGTAATAACCAACTTTTATATATTTAAATAAAAGTAAAATAAACAAATTTTTCAAAATTTTATAAAGTAAATTTAATACTTTGTCAAACCTAAATAAATAATGACAATTTCTATGATTGTTTCACGTTGTTGCCAACTATTATTATTAACAATTAGAAGCAAAATAGTTGTACAAATATATTCAATGTTGGGAAATTTAAATTAAACAAAACAAGACAAGTTTATTCACAAAAAGAATACAATTTAAATCTCATTTCTTTCAAAACCCTTAAATCAAATTTTACAAACATTTAATATTTCAAACTTATGTCTTGTAAAACAATTACAAAATTTTTTAAAACAATACAGGGCATTTCTAGACAATAGTATTTTCACGACGACACCACAGACGGAGTTTTGTGAAGACGACGAGCTTCCAGAAGGCGCGGGCTTCGCTGTTGCAGCCGTAGAGGACGAAGAACAGCAGCCCCTGGAGCGTGCCCAGAGCGTGGTAGTAGCCCAGCAGGTGCTCCAGGCCTTGGATCTGCGTGAAGACCAGCCTGAAGGTGATCCCCGCCCCTGACAGCAGCGACGTCTTCAGCGCGAAGGTGAAGAGGTCTGCGAAGACGCTGCGCGCCGTGACGCCTTCGCGAACTCGAAGGGCGCTTTTTTTGACGTCGTAGTAGAATTGGAAGTTCTTGTAGCACATGTAGACGTTGCCAAAGAGCGCCACGTAGGTACACAGGACAAAGAGCAGCTGGCCGATCTGCACGCGACTGTCGAGGGCCTCGTCCATCCAGAAGAAAGCCGCGGACAACGCCGCCGGCAAGGCCCATCCTAACATCGCGTAACGGATCAGCACCATACGGGCTTCACCACGGCTCAGAGAGTCTGGAAGTCGTAAAGTCATGATGGACATCGTCAGGAAGTGTAGGTAGGAGGTGAGGCACAAGGTGGAGGACAGGTCCATGGCGACGTCGAGGCGCACGGCCAGCGGCATGTCCGCGAGACTCGCCCGCACCACGAGGAGTCTCAGCAGCGCCGTCACCTGGTAGCCTATGAGAAGCTTCCCTGGAAGGTTGCGAAGCTGCGGGCAGGCGAGGTACGTGACCAGGGCGAGGACGCGCACCACGACGTCGAGGAACGTAAGGAACAGGACCAGTGTCGAATCCCCGACCCCGTAGTAAGGGACGGGAACCTCGACGTCACCTTCGCTGTCACAGTAAACAAACTGCATGAAGTAATGAAGGGCGCAGAGCTCAGTGGCTTTGAAGGTATTTACCATTGGCGTTATCGAACAGTTGAGTTTCTTGTTTACAATGTCCTTAAAGAAACACTGTTCTGACAGTGCCTTAAGAAAATTTCCCTCGACATCATTGCATTCTTTGTTGAAGCCTATTTGGATAAGGTTGGTGAACTGGCAGACGGGAACACGTGACTTGAAGGCGTAGTCGAGGTAGGTCACTGCAGGTCTGTACGAGACTTGTTTCTGGAAGTCTCTTAGTAAAAGGGAAAAGCAGTAAAGACGAGGATCGACATCTGGAGGAGCTTTGACCCCGCAGTCGCTGCCGTTGAATGCGAGACAAAGACACTGGGAGTGGAAGTACAGGGAAGGAGCCGTGGACCAAGTCAATATCGAGGAATTTGGGTCCCTGTAGACACAACGTAAGAGATTTACAGTTGCTTGCGACATGTTGTAAAAGAAGCAATCACGAAAGATTACAGAATACTCTTCAGAGTTCCCCTGGGGTCTGTAGTACGGACAAGGTTGATTCGCTTTACCTTCGTTGGACTTGACTATCCCCCATGTACTTTCATCTTGTGATTCTGTAAAGCTGGGGAATCTGTCAAAAGCTCTCTCTGATTCCGTAAAAAACGAAGGGTGTTGAATAATGTCGTAGTACAAAGGCTGTAGTAAAAAGTTTTCAAAAACAAAGGGTTCGGTGATCGGATAATAATAAAAGAAATACGACAATGCAAATAAATGTTGATATGCATTCACGTATGGTACCGACACGGAATACAAAATTTCGTCCAAGAATTTTCCAATGATTTCTCGAGGCGTCATCTCATTAGTAGGAACAATTTCATGGAGTTCTTCAAAGGAACTATTAAGCAAATTTTTAACTTGTTTTTGAAAGGCCAGCGTGCAGTTGCCGTGAGTCCCCCAGCAGAGAGGCAGCAGCTGTTGGCACGACTTCTGGAGATCCAATCGGATGCCCCTGATTAATTTTAATGTCAACGTTTTGCTCAACCGCTTCCTCACACACGTCACATTCTGCAACATCCATCGTAATGACAATAATTACTAAATAATAATATGTATAACATTGCTTACACTTACTTTCTAATGTTCCACAGTCTGAGTAAAGAGGAGGAATGCTCCTGCACGTGGAGGAAGCTGTACTCACACTTGGTACGACTCTGAGGTCCTTAACCGGTGTGTCCGAATATTGAGTGCAATGATTGTTAAGGTCGTCGTATATAGACTGCAGAGTGACGTTGTGCAGATCATATGTTGCTTCTGACATTGATATTAATGGTAAAGTTTTCAAGTATTGAAGAATCTGGAAAAGATAAAAGCAGAAACGTGTAGAGTTTGGGTTTAAATTAGTGTTTGAGGAGAAAAAACTTTAAATATGTTAATAGTGGACTCACCTCGTCCGTAAGAGGCAGCTTGGTGACGTTACCAAAGTTTGTTTCTCTGAAATCTTTTAACTCCTGATCTAATGTAACCGATAATACTGACCATTGGCGTAAAAATACTTCGCGTAAGTTTTTTCCGAACACTTCAAGAAAAAGGTCGTCCAACTGGAACAAAAATTAAATTACTTTGAATTCATCTGGTATACAATTCAAGAAGTCGGCTGCTGAAGGTGAAAGTTCAGGTACCAGGAAGGTTACATTAAAGATAAAGCCTCGAGGTGACTCTGGAACGTCTCAGTCATAGAGGGAAACAGAAGGTTATACTGAAGGAAATTAACAATTCTTTCAAGAAGAGTTAGAGATGTTGCTGAACTGATGGTCACATTGACTGAGTGGTGAAGGAATTGCGACTTGAGGTTCTCTTTAAGATGGACTTACCGTTCTAGTATCGTTTTTAGTTCGCGCCGCTGCGTTAAACAGCGCGAGAGCCACGAGGACGAGGAGGACGCGCTGCATCTTGAATGCGAAATAACAGCAAATCTCTCACTTCGTTTCTTCCTCCCAGAAGTCGCTGTGGTTGCAGATAACACTGGCAGCGACCACACTTTATCGAAATCAGGAAAACAGGAAGTTTCATTCCGGCTTGATATTTCCTTTCCTGTGAAACTGCCGCTGAAGAAAAACAGTGCGTAGTTGGTAATTTTAATCCTGTAAGAATAGTGGCACCATTCTGTCCAAGTATTTTGCTTTTTTTACGTGATAAAACCGTAACAGCGAAATCAAAACTCCAATAAGGATACACAAAATATGATAAATGGATGAACGATAATAATTTGAAGAAATGGTCCGCTGTTTTCCTTATTTGTCCAATTTACATTCTATATATTGTATTACCCAGTTGAAAAGGACATAAATTTTGTTCATATTTCATAAGATTTGTTTAGCAACACAGACTGGGGATTCTTGAGTTGTTTGTATAAAAAAAGAAGATAATAATAAAATGATGGACAGCGGAAAAGGGGAGGACTATAATTGGACGTTTAGCGGCTCTTAGAGCTAATGTTTTGACTGACGTCGGAACGAAACCTTAAGGAATAATGAAAAAAGTTCTTGTGGACATCCAATTATATAAGGAAGAAATGTTGTTTTTAACAATATTGAGTGGCTCTCTGAGCGTGGGAAAGCCTGATGAGGGCCGAACGTGGGAACTCAAAAAAAACTGTGAGCAAAAAAATAAAATAAAGTATATTCTGGAGAGGGGGAAGCGGATAGAAAAGTTAATTTGGACTGTCCATCTCAAAGGAGGAGGACGTGGAGGCTGGAGCAGTGGAAAATAGATGCTGAAGTATAACTCAATGTTGGGTTACTGACTTTGTGGAAGGATTTAATGAATGATCATCTGAGAGAAAAGAAGAAAGCGTGGAGATAAACATTATTGGGCATGTCGAAATATTTCTAACAAACTGAACATTTGGCGCTGGTGATAAAATATTCGGTCAAATTGGATGGTGGCCGTGACTAAAACTAAAAAACCAATTTTAGTCCATGCAAGCTGTCAGGAGTCAGGATATCAAGAAGCATAAAGTGAACGTGTCTGTGGAGTGTGTGTGTGAAAGTCTGTGCACAGAAGGGCATTGTAGAGTAAAGAGCATTCCTGAGAAACCCAAATAAAATTGGAAGTAGACATTCAGTAATAAATTATGTAAATTGTTAAATAAGGGTAATCATTTTATTTTAATTGCATTGTTTAAATTGCAAATTTTAGTGTTCCGTTTCCTTATCAACCCAGTGAAGACCCTGGGGTACAGAGGCTGATTCATAACGGGATTATTAGTGTAATTTAATTGTCGAGGTAAAAGAATATAAAAAATATACACTGATTTTCTTGAGTTGTATTCTGGATTAATTAATTTGTTTTGTTTATAAAATTTAATAACTTGTTTAATTTTAATTCCTATAATCATAATTTATGTATAGTTTGGGCATTCAATGAGAGCTAATTAATTAATTTTAAAGTTGTTAATAATAATAAAATTTTTTGGGGTAATTATTTGAAACAAAAAATTTAAAGATTTGTCGATTATTATATTTTGGAGCGACAAAGTATCCAAAAAAAAATTAAAATTAATTATCAAGAGGTGGTATTACAATATATTTATTCGCCTATATTTGACTGTAATAAAACCAAGAGCGAGTAACTTTTAAAGTTTAAACTTGTCAAGTTCCAGAAATATTTATTTGTGATTAAATACAGCGAGAGTGACTGCGGATGGACGGACAGGAACTTCTTGCAACACCACAAGTCTTTTTTTTCTCATTGCGGTCACTGACAGTGTTATCTGCAACCACAGCGACTTCTGGCAGGAAGAAACTATGGAAGATAATTGCTGTTATTTCGCATTCAAGATGCAGCGCGTCCTCCTCGTCCTCGTGGCTCTGTCGCTGTTCAACGGGGCAGAACAGGCTAGAAACTGTACAAGAACGGTGAGTCCATCTTACAGGGTTTCTCAAGTCACATTCATCCAAGAATCTCTCTTCCTCCATCTTGAGAATATGCAGACGAGTTCATCTCAAAGTAACATGCTTCATATTGCAGTTGGACGACTTTTTCGTTGAACTGACCGGAAGAAACACACACGAAGAATTTTCAAACATGTGGTCATTATTATCGGATAATATGGATACGGATTTCAACATTTATTTACTTAACAACTACGATTCTTTCACTGGGAACGTGACCAAGGTGCCCCTGATGGACGAGGTGAGTCCACTACTAGGTTAATAAACGTTTACCTTCGTCCTTCACGGACTAGCTTGCACCTCCTGGTCACAGCACCACGTGACTGCTCCTGGAGTCAGCCAGAGCTTCTCACTGGTCAGATCCTTGTGCGGGGATTTCTCTACACTCAAATAAATAAGTTTAGGGTTTTCTTAATAATCTATATTCAAATCTCTATTGTTTCCTCTCACAGATCCTGCAGTACATTAGAAGTATACAATTGACAGTTATGTCCGAAGTAGCATCTGTTTTAAGCAACGTCACCCTCGACTCAATATACGAGGACTTGAACCATCAATGCGCTGGAGATTCGAAAACACCGATTCAGGACCTCAGAGTCATACCAAGTGTGAGTACAGCTTCCTCCATATTCAGGATCATTCCTCCTCTTAACTCAGACTCTGGAACACCAGAAAATGCTAGTAAGAAAATATTCCTCCTTGGTAATTATTGTTACATTTGATTTTGCAGAACGTGAGGTGTGTGAGGAAGCGGTTGGGAAAAACGTTGTCATTAAAGTTTAAAATTGGAATCGAATTGGGTCTGCAGAAGTGGTCCCGTGCGTGCAGCCAACAGCTGCTGGCCCTGTGCTCGGGGACTCACGCCAACTGCACCCTGGACTATGAAAACAAGTTTTTGAACTTGACTACTGGTTACATAGAGGAAAATCATGATCTGGAATCTATAGATGAGATAACGCCAGCAGGAATCATTTTCCATTACTTGTTTAACAATATGCGTTATTTGACGGTACCTTACATGTCTGCAAATGCTTACTTACACATATTGTCGTATTACACATCTGAGGTACCGTCCATCGAGCCCTTTAACATGGAGAACATGATATACTATTCAGGATTTTTTGATAAAAAACGACTATTCCTCAGGAACGCCAGCTCCACACAATCGAAAGAGAAGTTAACTTGGGGGATAGTCAAGTCCGACGGGGGTAACTTGGATCAACCATGCCCGAACTACAGAGACATCTACCCGCGGAAGTCAGAGGAGTATATTAGGTTATTGCAGACATGCTACGTTACGCAGTCGCAAGCTTCAAGCCGACTTCTCATGAGTTGTGCGTACAACGACTCTAAATCATTGACTTGGTCCACAGCACCCTACCTCTACTTCCACTCCCAGTGTCTTTGTCTCGCGTACGGCGGCGACGAATGCGGGGTCATAGCGCCACAAGGTGTCGATCCCCGTATTTTTTGCTTTTCTGTGTTACTGAGGGACTTCCAAAGACAAGTCTCACACAGACCAGCACTGACCTACCTAGACTACTCCTTCCAGACCAGACTTCCTGTCTGCCAATTCCTCAACCTTATTGAAATTGGCTTCAACAGTGACTGTTCACACTCTGCAGCATCCAAAAGCCTTCATTTGATACTTTCCAAACAGTGTTACTTCAACGGCCTCGTAAACAAACAACTCAATTGTTCCGAAACTCCAATTGTTACATACAACGTCACTGAGCTCTGTTCCCTTAAAATCTTTATGCAATACGTTCACTATGACGGTGACGTAGTTGTTCTTGTGCCTTACTACGGGGTCGGTGATTCGACACTGATCCTGGTCCTGACGTTCGGCAACGTCGCGGTACGCGTCCTCGCCCTGGTCACGTACCTCGCCTGTCCGCAGCTCCGCAACCTTCCAGGGAAGCTGCTGATAGGCTACCAGGTGACGGCGCTGCTGAGACTCCTCGTGGTGCGGGCGAGTCTCGCGGACATGGCGCTGGCCGTGCGCCTCGACGTCGCCATGGACCTGTCCTCCACCTTGTGCCTGACCTCCTACTTGCACTTCTTAACCACCTCCATCATGACTTTACGACTGCCAGACTCTCTGAGCCGTGATGAAGCCCGTGAGGTGCTTCTGCGTTACGCGCTGTTAGGATGGGCCTTGCCGGCGGCGTTGTCCGCGGCTTTCTTCTGGATGGACGAGGCCCTCGACAGTCGCGTGCAGATTGGCCAGCTGCTCTTTGTTCTTTGCACCTACGTGGCGCTCTTCGGAAACATCTACATGTTCTACATAAACTTACAGTGCTACTATGACGTCAAGAAAAGCGCCCTTCTAGTTCGGGAAGGCGTCACAGCGCGCAGTGTCTTCGCCAATCTCTTCACCTTCGCGCTGAAGACGTCGCTGCTGTCAGGGGCGGGGATCACCTTCAGGCTGGTCTTCACGCAAATCCAAGGCCTGGAGCACCTGCTGGGCTACTACCACGCTTTGGGCACGCTCCAGGGGCTGCTGTTCTTCGTCCTGTACGGCTGCAACAGCGAAGCCCGCGCCTTCTGGAAGCTCGTCCTTTTCACAAAACTCCCTCTGTGGTGTCGTAGTGAAAACACTATTGTTTAGAAATGTCCTGTATTGTTGAAATAATAAATGAAAAGTTTGATTTGCTGAAATGTGTTTCTTTTACGTCACATCTGATGGATGACCAGTGGGGGTTGGTAACGGGTCAAGGCGTAATGGAAATATACATTTTTGCTGGTTAGTGACAAAAGTACTTTAAAAGGTAAGCAGGAACAAGGGAAGAAATTTTTGGATTCTCTTAGCGCCGTAAATATCGTTCTGTTTCTCCTTTTCCCCTATTCGGTAAACATTTTAAATGGATGAGAATGGTTTACGTCTGCTGTTTTCGCCTGAATCGCTTCACTTTGTATCTAGTATTGTTGCGGCAAGCCCGACCAAAGCCACTTCTTTGAAGAGATGCGGGCGATTACAAGAAAAAAAAGAGGAAAAATACAAGAATTGATGGGAAAGTTGGTAGGAAAGGTGGTTTTGGGGGTAGTTGGGCGTAAAGAAAGCACGACGCTACCAGCATAGGTGGAAATGTGAATCGCGTTATTTCATCCAGAAAAACCTTTGAAGAATGAAGAAGTTTTTTATGAAGTAGTACAGGAAGAACGAACAAGGGTGATCAACCTCACATATTAACGTATTCATAAAGAAAGACGTGAAAATACAATCTTTATTAAATATCGTTGCTTCTGCTGTCCGATGACGTCATCGCTGTCGCTGCTACACAGAAACACTGGATTTCGGTGACCAAGGATATATTTTTATGTTCAATCAACACCTACGTACATAATCAATTCTTTGTAATATAATTATGTTTTTATTTTAATTACAAGAGGATCTCGGGAGCTTGAAAAATTAAAAATTAAAAGTGCAGAACTGGAGATATTAAAAAAACCTGAAACACCTGCTGCTGCTTCTCTTTTTCGTGTTTTATTAGAATAACAGGCTACATGAGGGTAACTCCCTTTAGTAGCATAGGAAGGGATTTGAAAGGGAGGGGGAAGCGTAAAGGCAGAGGAAGAAAGTAGCCAAGGGCTTAAAATCACTCGCAGAACTGACTGCGTGTAGACGGCCTGAGCGGACTCTCGAGAGTTGGAACTGAGAGTTGCTATCGAGAGCTGCGACTTGCTCTCACATGTAAACGCACATTCAAGATCGCTCTGGCTGCTCTGGTCGCCGCCGCAGCCGACAGACTACTGGCCAACAATGCCGTCTGGCCGGACCAACAATTGAACAAACTCTTCATTCAAATAATTCGGGCTTTAGAATACATTCACTCAATAGCAAAACGACGATTGATTTATTAAGCAATATTTGCAACAGTCTAAAGCCGTTACTCTTGTATTTATGATTGTATTTCAGCTCTGTTTATAAAATTTAACTACGTCAGTTAATATTGAATATATTTATTTATAAACCTGTTGAGGGTCAACAAACAACTTTTATTAAGTTTTCCGCATTTTTGTTCTTTTTACTAGTTTAACAACTTCTTGTGGGTATTACGGGCGTGATGACAACCTGATTGATGGAGTTATCGCTCTTTCTCAGTTTTACAGATCTACGTGAAGATTTCACAATCTCTACCTCTGAAAGTAATAAGCAGGTCTATTAATTTAGACGCCTTATCTACTTAGAGAGACAGAGGAACCCTTGTCAGGAGCAACACTCGGCCGTTGATTTGAGTTCGGAAAAAATTATTCTTTAACTTGTTCTGTTGTAAGGTCCTTAACAGCTTACTCTAGATGTTTTCCTTTCCTCATAACCCTATAACATGATTTATGATCAAAAATAAATATTAAAAACGGGAGATATCTCAATTAGTAAGATTTTTACTACACGCTGAAGGTCATCCTTCATTTACCGTGATTCCAAATATGTTTCGACTTAGAATCCAAATATCTGTTAAACAGTTCAAGAAGTCAGATGTTGAGGGTGAAAATTGAGGTACCAGGAAGGTTATATTAAATAGGGAAGCTGAATGTTGCCCTGGAGAAAACGAACAATTCTTATGAGAAAAGTTAGAGATGATGCTGAACGGCTTGGTGACATTGACTTCTGATAATGGAGGCAGCGAGATATTGGCTGAGTGCCGAAGGAATTGTGACTTGAGAATCTCTGTAAGATGGACTTACCGTTCTAGTATCGTTTTCAGTTCCTGCTGCTGCGTTCAACAGCGCCAGAGCCACGAGGACGCGGAGGACGTGGCCCATTTTGAATGCGAAATAACAGCAAATCTATCACCTCGTTTCTTCCTCCCAGAAACGGCTGTGGTTGCAGATAACACCGTCGGCGACCGCAGGCAGGAGTAAATATGATTGTTTTATAGAAAACAGGAAGCTTCATTCCGGCTTAAAGTTTTCTTCACTGTAAAACTGCCGCGGAGATAAAACAGTACGTAGTTGGGAGTTTTAATCCTGTAAGAATAGCGGCACCTTTGTGTCCAAGTAATTTTATTTTTTCACGTGATAAAACCGTAGCGTCGCAATCAAACAAGAGGCTCAGTCCAAAAATATAATACCTGCGTGGGTGAAGGATAATCATTCGAAGAAAAGTTCCGCAGCTTTGCCTCTTTGTCCAATTTATATCATATACATTGTTCTTCGTATATCTTTGCCTGTAACATATCCATAATTGAATCCAGGAGCGAGTTATCTCTGATTTTCCTTCTTAAGTTTAAAGCGTCGATAGTTGGGCGCCCAAATAACCTTAGAAAGGAAGGTCCTTGCTAAGTGCGCAATCTCTACGGTGATTTGTCCCAAATTTGTTGTTCTACGTCATCACCTCATTCTTCTGCTTTCGGCTTCAGTCAGGATTCTTGTGTAAGAGGAGGTCGAAGAACGACAATTAAAAGTTTACGTTCAACAACAAGCTTGACGTAACGCAATAATACGTGACAGTACTAAAGAGGCCAACAAAGGCAAATGCTTCCAGACTCAGTTGTTATGTTACAATATGTATCTATATTTTGTAGTGGGTAATTAAAATAAAACTTATAATAATACGCCCTTTAACCGTAATGGTAAACAAACGTTGTCATGACGTTTTTTAATCCTAAGATTCGATTTTTATGCCTGTAACAGTTAAAGTAACTCGCAATTGTAACAGAAATAAATGAAAACTAAACGTTACAACATATTGAATTAAAATTACATAAGAATTACTATCATAGGAAAAATCTATAATACTATGAATATAAGCACTGTTTAGTTGAATTACAATGAAATATTTGTACTTACCAGATCATCAGATCAGCTCCCATGAAACACAACGCATTAATTTGTCACTGTTCACAGCTGCGTCAGCACAACTAACAAGATTTCAGTCCTCCACTTTGCCATATTTACGGCCAAACTCACCACCGGACACGTCTCCAACGTTCCTTCTACAAACGTTTCGTCCAACACCTACCAGCAAGGCTCGAACCAACCGCTTCCTTTGCAGAGACTGAACTCAACTTCACTGCTCCTCTTCGTATCGCCGCCTGCAGACTGACTGTTCTCTCCACGGCGCTTTCCACCTCCAACATTGTCCACAACAATACTCAGAAAACTCCACATTGTTGGTTATCGCTGACTGTTGCCTACAATGCCTGAGCCGCAACAATACGCTGACAATGCAAATTATTAAAGAAAGTTTAAATAATCCTTACATTACACACGTTGGTTGTAAACACAATTTACTACAACAGGAATCAGTCTTGAATTATTCAAGCAGCCTTGGGCCATATTCACCTGTAAACAATTTTATAAACCTGAAACCATACAACAGTTTCTATGGTTTTAACTTGAGGTCTACAAGATTCCGTTAATACAAATTATGAGAAGTCCTGAAGCTAACTCCTTCGTCGCTAGATGTAAAAATAATTTAGGACGTCATCGTTTGATCACCTTCTACTGTCTACAGCCATCGGGCCAAGTTCCCGTTGCCTCTTCTGCCATCTATCGTGGAATTTAATAAACAACGACAATTTTTCATAATACAAATTCAGTGAAAAATTTGTTATTCTATTATTCTAACGTTAAACAAGAAATTTCTCAACGTAATTAAATTTAAATATTGTCCAATCTTTGTTGTTGGTTCAGTTAATTTCATTTTCCTAACCTTTATTATTTTAAATTTTGTTTTTCAAGCTTGAGGATTTCATTGTTTCCTTGTAATGACCTCATCATACCAGGTTCTAACACCACCTTTCCCATTTCACACATTCACAGTTTTATCCAACATTAACAAGGATGTAAAGTCCTTCTTGGATCCGTCTCTTTAACCCATAATGTATTATTTTAATATTTTTCTAGTATATTTCGTGTTTTTATTTCTTTGTTGGAAACTCAGACAAATTGCCACATTCGTGTCCTTGTTGACTTCCTCCTTCACAACTTATCGTCGATGTCCTCTTCCCTGTGGTCGATTTCAGCCATCTTGTTCCGCTCTCATACTTTTGACTAAAATCTGTCGTCAATTCGATTCTGTTCCTTCGTTTCCTTTGAGCCTCCTTCCTGGCCTCACGAATAAGTTAGAAATAAAGGGAAACATTATTTATGAACTATTGCGATGCGTATCTTTTAAAACTGAAGATTGCAAAATAAACTAAGTTTGCGGAACACTGAATAATAAGTCCATAATCACTTACGTGGTGTTCACTTGCAATCAGTAAAAGTATTTAAAAAAATAATTACAACTCCAACGTGTAGGACAAGGCGCGGACGTTGACGACGACATCCACGACTAACTTTGATTCTCCACAAGAATTGGAGTAACCCCGAGGTTTGACCTTGTTATAATCAAGGAATTCCCCGATGCCATCAAATGGATTCACATTACGTTTTAAGTGTTTTAGAGCTACCAGAACGTCCAAACTAATTAACGTAAAAATACCAAGAGCATTTGGAGTGAGGTCCTCAACTTCTTCTAGAATTCTTGCCATAAAGTGTTTTCATATAACACGTTACAAGGTGCAATATCTATGATATTTTTGTATATATATTTTTCCCCCTTCAATTATCTACTTTTTGCGTTAATACACGAAGGCAGTAACAGACGGATCGAATTAAACCTTAATCAGTGGAATCCATCCTAACTTCCCGTCAACATGAACACGGACGATTGACGCCTAAACAAATTTTTGGTTCAGAATCAATGTAACTAGACGATAATTAAACATCGGTACCATTTAGATTGCAATGAACCATACATTTAAGTATTAAACTACGCCATGATGCATTATAAACCGTCATGGTCATCCAAGAGTTGTGACATTATAGAAAGACATCGCAGTAAATAAAAAATGTCTTTTATTATTTCAACAATACAGGGCATTTCTAAACAATAGTGTTTTCACGACGACACCATTTCCTCTTGCCTTAGTGAAGTTTTCCGAACATTGTTTTTTTCTTCTTTAAATGTACCGTCTTTAATTTGTTCCCAGTCTTTTTTTACCTCTGATATGTTAAAACTTTTTGTTAGGTCGTCTGTTTCCTGTGCATTGCTCCGGTTTTCAATTTTTCTATATCCCTTTTCTGTTTTGTTGTCCTTATCTTCAGTCATTGGAATCTGATTAACTTTTTCGTCACGACCAGGTTGTGGTCGTTGTAAATGTCTGCGGATGGTTAGCTGCTGCAGTGTTTTACTTGGTTTTTAAAACCTGTTTACTCTAAGATGTAATTCAGCTGTTGTCTTCTAAAGTATCCTGGGTCCTTCCAGGTGTATCTGCTTCGCTCGTGACGCTGGAAACGTACATCTGTGACCATCAAATCGGTGCCTTGAGCAGGACTCAATTAGTCGGGCTCGTCTTTCATTTCCTCTTCCACGACAATAGTTGCCCACCATACCTTCTTCCAGCTCTTCACTTTAAGTCGCATTCCTGATCCAACTTGACAATCATGTTTTCATCCGCTTAACTTTTCTTATCACTTTACTTAATTCGACAACTACCGCATACTCATCTATAGAAGCTGGCAGGTCTTTTTGCACTACCACAGTCTCCTTTGATTCAATTTTAGGGTTAATTCTAGAGTTATGTTGCACACATCTCATGACACGATTGTTTTCTCTTTAAAATTATTCCAACAACTCCCCCTTTTTTTCTGTCTTCATCAGATCCTGTGTGAATAACTCAGACCAGCTGTCTCCTGGTTCGGGCCATCTCATCTCTGATATTCCAAGAAAATCGATTTCGAACCACTCAACTTATAGTTTCAGGTCTTATAGTTTGCTGGCCTGCAGCAGTGTTGCCATTTGCTATTTTAAAATTGCGGTTGTTCTTCTTCATTTTGTCTGTATCTTTTGTGTCCCCTCACGGACATCCGAATGAGGGAGTATTTTATCCACTGGATGGTTTGGGTTGTCAGTGGATCTTTAATATGCTGTTTTCTCTTTGCATTCCACGTCCTATGCCGTTGACCATCAATTGGTTCTTCCGCCTTTCGGAAATGGTCTCGCAGGACAAGAAGGTAAACTGCCCAGATGAGGATCTGGATCCCTCTAGTACTAAAGAGGGCTTAGTTTGGGTATATTTAAAAATTGACGGGATTCTGAATGATTCTTGACTTGCAGAACGAAGGGATGAAAATTGAACCGTTCTACAACAGACACTTTGGTTAGTTTTGACGTAACCTCCTTATTCACACGTGTGCCATTGAAGGAGTCACTACAAATACTGGAGAAACACTTCAATCCCGAAAGAGTGAAGTTGTTCAGACACGTCCTTACTACGACATATTTTCTTTTCCAGTACCAGTACTACGAACAGATAGATGGAGTAGCCATGGGGTCTCCACTTTCGCCAGCCTTTATATGGAACACTTCGAGGAGCTGGCTCTTGAGAAGGCTCCACTAAAACCTACTTTTTTCCTCAGGTATGTGGATGACACTTTTGTCATCTGTCCCCATGGCGAAGAAACGCTTCCCGTCTTCTTAGAACACCTCAACAGCGTCCATCCCAATATCCAGTTTAACATGGAGGTAGAAACTAGAAGATCTCTGCCATTTCTGGACGTCTTAGTAACCCGGAGGCCAGGCGGGACGCTCGCGCACAGCGTATACAGGAAACCAACTAAATACTGATTTGTATTTGCACGCCAGCAGTTACCACCACCCCACCAAAAAGGCCACAGTTCTGAGTACTCTAATACACAGGGAAAAGCTTAAGGGGAGAAATTGAATTACTCAGAGGAACCTTATGCGCAAACGGATACTCGAAGGAACAGATTCGAAGGGCAATAAGGGGCAGGAGGCTAAGGAATATTGAACAGCCGAAAAGTGAGAAGGTGTCTTTCCTCCCCTATGCGGGTAGTACTTCGGGAAAAAGTAGGCAGGATCCTGGCGAAGCATGACGTCAGAACTGTCTTTCGGCCGAAGAGGAAAATTAGGAGTTTTCTCCCCCCAACTAAGGACAGCCTTGGCCTTAGATCACCGGGTGTGTGTGGCCAGACAATACGAACGGTGGAAGAGAGAATGTCCGAACGCCTGAGGTGGTGGCGGCTAAATCAGCCGACAAAATCCGCAGTGGTTGAACATGCTATTGTAACAGGACACCGGATAAATCGGGAAAAAACCAGGTTGCTAGGCCACGCCAGTAACTACTGGGACAGTGTTCTACAGGAGGCAGTAGAGATAAGATTGCAAGACAATCTCCTGAACAGGGACACGGGCCACTAGACCCAAGCTCGGGACGCTGGAGCTTCACATAACGAGGGATCCGGGCAGGCGGCACCAACACTCGCCGCACGAAGCCAGCTGGAGATAAAAGCGACACCCCACCGCAGACTGAGGCGCCAGACAATCAGAGGACCACCTACCCCCGCCGATGCCGCAAGCATATATAAGGGGGTCCGCTCACCTAACTCGGAACTTCGCCAGAAGATGATGACGCTGCATGTCATCGAAACGTCTCGTGCTATCGACGAGTTTACTCGGCTGGAAGCCCGAGAAACAATTACTAAAGATTCTTGACTTTGTTGAAAATGCAGAATTTATCCCGGAATTAATCGAACACCATTATTAATTCAGTTAAACCTTGTTGTCGTTATTACCAGGGTTTTGATTGATTGGGACAACCACACCAATATATAACTTCTTAGAAACGGGTCAAGGACAAAGTTAAAGTCATCCAGTTTCTCTGAAAATCTGTTGTTTCTCCGGGCAAATTTTGTTAACGCGTCCAAACCTGATGGTATCAAAGTACGAATTTCATCCTCACAAGTGTACAAAGATGTGGTTTACGATGAAAAAGTAAAGCTTCAACTACACAAACCTTGTATGAATAATCATGTTGGTTACTAAGAAGGTAATCGAGGCAATTTCTTTGTGGAGTGGTCACAAGGTGGGTCATGGAATAGCCAAAGGAATTTAACAAGCCCTCCAACTTCTCAAGCGTTTATTCCAAGGATGTTGATGTTAAAATCTCCCGAAAGAATAATATTATTGTTTTCCGCATTACCTTCCTGAATAACTCTGTTTAGATGACAGAAAAAGTCTCTCTCTCTCTCCCTATATATATATATATATATATATATATATATATATATATATATCTCACACACACACACACACACACACACACACACACATATATATATATATATATATATATATATATATTGTAACATGATTGGGTTACATTGTTGGTTGTTAGTCATTGTCGACGTCTCTTGGCCGTGCGACAGTATTGTTGAGCTAAGGCGCGGGCTGAGACGAGGCTCTGCAACAAGTCAGCGCCAATCTGGACTCAACGAAGGACGGATGACCTAGGGCTCAATATGAAAATTGTAACAAACCACTTCCGTCAGATAATTGCTTGACTCATGCTGGACATATAAAGTAATTAATTATGAAAAAGTTGTTTTGGTGATTTTCCTCCTAAAAATTACCTGGCGCCCAAATATCTTGATCAACGAAAATCGCAAGAAGTGTAGCGGTGTTGCTACAATATATATATGTATATATTGTAGTGAATAACATTTGGCAATGGAGGCGCTGCGTGGCCTGAGAGGGTCTCAGCTGAACGAATTAAATGTGCAAGTGCGCCGGAGATTCCCTGAGAAGCCGAAAATTACCGTCCTTCTTCTTTTTTGCATCTTGTGGGGGGAGGGCGGAGTAAGGGTATATACTCCGCACCCGAGAGACTGATTAGAGGACGGAAGTGAGGAAGGTGACGACAGCATGCAAAAATTGGCTGCCCGCTAACAAACAAAATGTTCGAGTGTGGACGTCCATCGCGTGAGGCCGAAGAAGAAGAATGATGGAGTGCCAAGACCTGTGATCCGCTACAAGACGGATGTTTGTGATAAAGTAAGGGTCGCCTTTATTTTGTAAAGTGCCTTCAACGTTAAAAATTTTTTGCACAGTAGACGGAACCAAGCACTGTTTATGAATAGTCACTGAGCCACCCTCATGACCTTCTAGAGAAACAGTATTTCATTAACTTGGAGACGGAAATTTTTTTTCCCAAATCTATATATATATAAATAAATATATATATATATATATATATATATATATATAACGGCTGGCGCTCAATCTATTATTTAATGTTTTTATATTTTGTTTCATGCAATAAAGTTTTTTATTATTTTTTAATAAAGTCTAATCATTGCAATATATATATTGTAATAACCACAATTAAAGAATGAAATTAAATGAAATTTGCCCCACGTTGTGGTGCCAACATGTAATAACCAACTTTTTTATATTAAAATAAAAGTAAAATATACAAATTTTTCAAAATTTTATAAAGTAAATTTAATACTTTGTCAAACCAAAATAAATAATAACAATTTCTATGATTGCTTCACGTTGTTGCCAACTATTATTATTAACAACTAGAAGCAAAATAGTTGTACAAATATATTCAATGTTGGGAAATTTCAATTAAACAAAAATTTTAAAATTCAACAAAACAAGACAAGTTTATTCACAAAAAGAATACAATTTAAATCTCATTTCTTTCAATACCCTCAAATCAAATTTTACAAACATTTAATATTTCAAACTTATGTCTTGTAAAACAATTACAATATTTTTTAAAACAATACAGGGCAATTCTAGACAATAGTATTTTGACGACGACACCACAGACGGAGTTTTGTGAAGACGACGAGCTTCCAGAAGGCGCGGGCTTCGCTGTTGCAGCCGTAGAGGACGAAGAACAGCAGCCCCTGGAGCGTGCCCAGAGCGTGGTAGTAGCCCAGCAGGTGCTCCAGGCCTTGGATCTGCGTGAAGACCAGCCTGAAGATGATCCCCGCCCCTGACAGCAGCGACGTCTTCAGCGCGAAGGTGAAGAGGTCTGCGAAGACGCTGCGCGCCGTGACGCCTTCGCGAACTCGAAGGGCGCTTTTTTTGACGTCGTAGTAGAATTGGAAGTTCATGTAGCACATGTAGAGGTTGCCAAAGAGCGCCACGTAGGTGCAGAGGACAAAGAGCAGCTGGCCGATCTGCACGCGACTGTCGAGGGCTTCGTCCATCCAGATGAAAGCCGCGGACAACGCCGCCGGCAAGGCCCATCCTAACATCGCGTAACGGATCAGCACCATACGGGCTTCAGCACGGCTCAGAGAGTCTGGAAGTCGTAAAGTCATGATGGACGTCGTCAGGAAGTGTAGGTAGGAGGTGAGGCACAAGGTGGAGGACAGGTCCATGGCGACGTCGAGGCGCACGGCCAGCGCCATGTCCGCGAGACTCGCCCGCACCACGAGGAGTCTCAGCAGCGCCGTCACCTGGTAGCCTATCAGCAGCTTCCCTGGAAGGTTGCGGAGCTGCGGACAGGCGAGGTACGTGACCAGGGCGAGGACGCGCACCGCGACGTCGATGAACGTAAGGAACAGGACCAGTGTCGAATCCCCGACCCCGTAGTAAGGGACGGGGACCTCGACGTTACCTTCGCTGTCACAGTAAACAAAGTCCATGAATTCTTTAAAAACGCAGAGCTCATTGGCGTTGTAGGTATTTACTAGAGGAGTTTCCGAGCAGTAGAGATGTTTGTTGAGAACGTTCTTGAAGAAGCACTGCACAGACGGCACCTTTTGAATTTCTACTTTAACTTATTTGCATTCTGTCTCGAAGCCTATTTGGATAAGGTTGGTGAACTGGCAGACGGGAACACGTGACTTGAAGGCGTAGTCGAGGTAGGTCACTGCAGGTCTGTACGAGACTTGTTTCTGGAAGTCTCTTAGTAAAAGGGAAAAGCAGTAAAGACGAGGATCGACACCTGGAGGAGCTTTGACCCCGCAGTCGCTGCCCTTGAATGCGAGACAAAGACACTGGGAATGGAAGTAGAGGGAAGGAGCCGTCGACCAAGTCAATATCGTGGAATTTGGGTCCCTGTACACACAACGTAAGAGATCTACAGTTACTTGCGACATGTTGTAAAAGAAGCAATCACGAAAGATTACAGAATACTCTTCAGAGTTCCCCTGGGGTCTGTAGTACGGACAAGGTCGATGCGCTTCACCTTCGTTGGACTTGACTATCCCCCATGTACTTTCATCTTGTGATTCTGTAAAGCTGGGGAATCTGTCAAAAGCTCTCTCTGTTTCCGTAAAAAACGAAGGGTGTAGAATAGTGTCGTAGTACAAAGGCTGTAGTAAAAAGTTTTCAAAAACAAAGGGTTCGGTGATCGGATAATAATAAAAGAAATACGACAATACAAATAAATGTTGGTATGCATTCAAGTATGGTGTCGTCACGGAATATAAAATTTCGTCCAAGAATTTTCCAATGATTTCTCGAGGCGTCGTCTCATTAGCAGGAACTATTTCATGGAGTTCTTCAAAGGAACTATTAAGCAAATTTTTAACTTGTTTTTGAAAGGCCAGCGTGCAGTTGCCGTGAGCCCCCGAGCAGAGAGGCAGCAGCTGTTGGCACGACTTCTGGAGATCCAATCGGATGCCCCTGATTAATTTTAATGTCAACGTTTTGCTCAACCTCTTCCTCACACACGTCACATTCTGCAACATACATCGTAATGACAATAATTACTAAATAATAATATTTATAACATTGCTTACAATTACTTTCTAATGTTCCACAGTCTGAGTAAAGAGGAGGAATGCTCCTGCACGTGGAGGAAGCTGTACTCACACTTGGTGCGACTGTGAGGTCCTTAACCGGTGTGTCCGAATATTGAGTGCAATGATTGTTAAGGTCGTCGTATATAGACTGCAGAGTGACGTTGTGCAGATCATATGTTGCTTCTGACATTGATATTAATGGTAAAGTTTTCAAGTATTGAAGAATCTGGAAAAGATGAAAGCAGAAACGTGTAGAGTTTGGGTTTAAATTAGTGTTTGAGGAGAAAAAACTTTAAATATCTTAATAGTGGACTCACCTCGTCCGTAAGAGGCAGCTGGGTGACGTCACCAAAGTTTAATGCTCTGAAATTATCTAATTTTGGATCTAATGTAGCCGATAATACTGACCATTGCCGTAAAAATACTTCGCGTAAGTTTTTTCCGAACACTTCAAGAAAAAGGTCGTCCAACTGGAACAAAAATTAAATTACTTAAAATTATCTGGTAACCAGATCAAGAGGTCAGCTGTTGAAGGTGCAAGTTCAGGTACCATTAAGGTTACATTAAAGATTAAGCCTCCAGGTGACTCTGGAACGTCACAGTCATTAAGGGAATCTGAAGGTTACACAGGAGGAAATTAACAATTCTTTCAAGAAGAGTTAGAGATGTCGCTGACCTGATGGTCACATTGGCTGAGTGGTGAAGGAATTGTGACTTGATGATCTCTGTAAGATGGACTTACCGTTCTACTATCGTTTTTAGTTCCTGCTGCTGCGTTCAACAGCGCCACAGCCAAGAGGACGAGGAGGACGCGCTGCATCTTGAATGCGAAATAACAGCAAATCTCTCACTTCGTTTCTTCCTCTCAGAAGTCGCTGTGGTTGCAGATAACACTGTCAGCGACCACACTTTATCGAAATCACGAAAACAGGAAGTTTCATTCCGGCTTGATATTTCCTTTCCTGTGAAACTGCCGCTGAAGAAAAACAGTGCGTAGTTGGTAATTTTAATCCTGTAAGAATAGTGGCACCATTCTGTCCAAGTATTTTGCTTTTTTTACGTGATAAAACCGTAACAGCGAAATCAAAACTCCAATAAGGATACACAAAATATGATAAATGGATGAACAATAATAATTTGAAGAAATGGTCCGCTGTTTTCCTTATTTGTCCAATTTACATTCTATATATTGTATTACCCAGTTAAAAAGGACATAAATTTTGTTCATATTTCATAAGATTTGTTTAGCAACACAGACTGGGGATTCTTGAGTTGTTTGTATAAAAAAGAAGTAATAATAAAATGATGGACAGCGGAAAAGGGGAGGACTATAATTGGACGTTTAGCGGCTCTTAGAGCTAATGTTTTGACTGACGTCGGAACGAAACCTTAAGGAATAATGAAAAAAGTTCTTGTGGACATCTAATTATATGAGGAGGAAATGTTGTTTTTAACAATATTGAGTGGCTCTCTGAGCGTGGGAAAGCCAGATGAGGTCCGAACGTTGGAACTAAAAAAAACTGTGGGGAAAAAATTAAATAAAGAATATTCTTGAGAGGGGGAAGGGGAAGGGGATAGAAAAGTTAATTTGGACTGTCCATCTCAGAGGAGGAGGACGTGAAGACTTGAGCAGTGGAAAATAGATGCTGAAGTATAACTCAATGTTGGGTTACTGACTTTGTGGAAGGATTTAATGAATGATCATCTGAGAGAAAAGAAGAAAGCGTGGAGATAAACATTATTGGGCATGTCGAAATATTTCTAACAAACTGAGCATTTGGCGCTGGTGATAAAATATTCGGTCAAATTGGATGGTGGCCGTGACTAAAACTAAAAAACCAATTTTAGTCCATGCAAGCAGTCAGGAGACAGGATATCAAGAAGGATAAAGTGAACGTGTCTGTGGAGCGTGTGTGTGAAAGTCTGTGCACAGAAGGGCATTGTAGAGTAAAGAACATTCCTGAAAACCCCCAAATTAAATTGTAAGTAGACATTCAGTAATTAATTCTGTAAATTGTTCAATAAGGGTAATCAGTCAGGTTTCGTTTTCATTTTATTTTAACTGCATTGTTCTAATTGAAAATTTTAGGGTTCCGTTTCCATATCAACCCGGTAAAGACCCTGGGGTACAGAGGCTGATTTATAACAGGATTATTAGTGTAATTTAATTGTCGAGGTAAAATGATATAAAAAATATACAGGGATTTTCTTGAGTTGTATCCTAGATTAATTAATTTGTTTTGTTTATAAAATTTAATAACTTGTTTAATTTTAATTCCTATAATCATAATTTATGTATAGTTTGGCAATTCAATGAGAGCAAATTAATTAATTTTAAAGTTGTTAATAATAATAATAAAAATTTTTGGGGTAATTATTTGAAACAAAAAATTTAAAGATTTGTCGATTATTATATTTTGGAGCGACAAAGTATCAAAAAAAAATTTAAAATTAATTATCAAGAGGTGGTATTACAATATATTTATTCACCTATATTTGACTGTAACAAATCCAAGAGCGATTAACTTTTAAAGTTTAAACGTGTCATGTTACAGAAATATTTATTTGTGATTGAATACAGCGAGAGTGACTGCGGATGGACGGACAGGAACTTCTTGCAACACCACAAGTCTTTTTTTTCTCATTGCGGTCACTGACAGTGTCATCTGCAACCACAGCGACTTCTGGCAGGAAGAAACTATGCAAGATAATTGCTGTTATTTCGCATTCAAGATGCAGCGCGTCCTCCTCGTCCTCGTGGCTCTGTCGCTGTTCAACGCGGCAGGACAGGCTAGAAACTATACAAGAACGGTGAGTCCATCTTACAGGGTTTCTCAAGTCACAATCACTTCACCATTCATCCAAGAATCTCTCTTCCTCCATCTTGAGAATATGCAGACGAGTTCATCTCACAGTAACATGCTTCATATTGCAGTTGGACGACTTTTTCGTTGAACTGACCGGAAGAAACACACACGAAGAATTTTCAAACATGTGGTCATTATTATCGGATAATATGGATACGGATTTAAAAATTTATTTACTTAACAACTACGATCCTTACACTGGGAACGTGACCAAGGTGCCTCTGATGGACGAGGTGAGTCCACTACTAGGTTAATAAACGTTTACCTTCGTCCTTCACGGACTAGCTTGCACCTCCTGGTCACAGCACCACGTGACTGCTCCTGGAGACAGCCAGCGCTTCTCGCTGGTCAGATCCTTGTGCGGGGATTTCTCTACACTCAAATAAATAATCTATATTCAAATCTCTATTGTTTCCTCTCACAGATCCTGCAATACATTAGAAGAATACAATTGACAGTTATGTCCGAAGTAGCATCTGTTTTAAGCAACGTCACCCTCGACTCAATATACGAGGACTTGAACCATCAATGCGCTGGAGATTCGAAAAGACCGATTCAGGACCTCAGAGTCATACCAAGTGTGAGTACAGCTTCCTCCATATTCAGGATCATTCCTCCTCTTAACTCAGACTCTGGAACACCAGAAAATGCTAGTAAGAAAATATTCCTCCTTGGTAATTATTGTTACATTTGATTTTGCAGAACGTGAGGTGTGTGAGGAAGCGGTTGGGAAAAACGTTGTCATTAAAGTTTAAAATTGGAATCGAATTGGGTCTGCAGAAGTGGTCCCGTGCTTGCAGCCAACAGCTGCTGGCCCTGTGCTCGGGGGCTCACGCCAACTGCACCCTGGACTATGAAAAAAAGTTTTTGAACTTGACTACTGGTTACATAGAGGAAAATCATGAAATGGTATCTGTGGATGAGATAACGCCAACAGGAATCATTTTGCATTACTTGTTTAATAATTTGCGTTCGTTGACGGTACCATACATGTCTGCAAATGCTTACTTACACATATTGTCGTATTACACATCTGACGTACCGTCCATCGAGCCCTTTAACATGGAGAACATGATATACTATTCAGGATTTTTTGATAAAAAACGACTATTCCCCAGGAACGCCAGCTCCACACAATCGAAAGAGAAGTTAACTTGGGGGATAGTCAAGTCCGACGGGGGTAACTTGGATCAACCATGCCCGAACTACAGAGACATCTACCCGCGGAAGTCAGAGGAGTATATTAGGTTATTGCAGACATGCTACGTTACGCAGTCGCAAGCTTCAAGCCGACTTCTCATGAGTTGTGCGTACAACGACTCTAAATCATTGACTTGGTCCACAGCACCCTACCTCTACTTCCACTCCCAGTGTCTTTGTCTCGCGTACGACGGTGACGAATGCGGGGTCATAGCGCCACAAGGTGTCGATCCCCGTATTTTTTGCTTTTCTGTGTTACTGAGGGACTTCCAAAGACAAGTCTCACACAGACCAGCACTGACCTACCTAGACTACTCCTTCCAGACCAGACTTCCTGTCTGCCAATTCCTCAACCTTATTGAAATTGGCTTCAACAGTGACTGTTCACACTCTGCAGCATCCAAAAGCCTTCATTTGATACTTTCCAAACAGTGTTACTTCAACGGCCTCGTAAACAAGCAACTCAATTGTTCCGAAACTCCAATTGTTACATACAACGTCACTGAGCTCTGTTCCCTTAAAATCTTTATGCAATACGTTAACTATGACGGTGACGTAGTTGTTCTTGTGCCTTACTACGTGGTCGGTGATTCGACACTGATCCTGGTCCTGACGTTCGGCAACGTCGCGGTACGCGTCCTCGCCCTGGTAACGTACCTCGCCTGTCCGCAGCTCCGCAACCTTCCAGGGAAGCTGCTGATAGGCTACCAGGTGACGGAGCTGCTGAGAATCCTCGTGGTGCGGGCGAGTCTCGCGGACATGTCGCTGGCCGTGCGCCTCGACGTCGCCATGGACCTGTCCTCCACCTTGTGCCTGACCTCCTACTTGCACTTCTTAACCACCTCCATCATGACTTTACGACTGCCAGACTCTCTGAGCCGTGATGAAGCCCGTGAGGTGCTTCTGCCTTACGCGCTGTTAGGATGGGCCTTGCCGGCGGCGTTGTCCGCGGCTTTCTTCTGGATGGACGAGGCCCTCAACAGTCGCGTGCAGATTGGCCAGCTGCTCTTTGTTCTTTGCACCTACGTGGCGCTCTTCGGAAACATCTACATGTTCTACATAAACTTACAGTGCTACTATGACGTCAAGAAAAGCGCCCTTCTAGTTCGGGAAGGCGTCACAGCGCGCAGCGTCTTCGCCAATCTCTTCACCTTCGCGCTGAAGACGTCGCTGCTGTCAGGGGCGGGGTTCACCTTCAGGCTGGTCTTCACGCAAATCCAAGGCCTGGAGCACCTGCTGGGCTACTACCACGCTTTGGGCACGCTCCAGGGGCTGCTGTTCTTCGTCCTGTACGGCTGCAACAGCGAAGCCCGCGCCTTCTGGAAGCTCGTCCTTTTCACAAAACTCCCTCTGTGGTGTCGTAGTGAAAACACTATTGTTTAGAAATGTCCTGTATTGTTGAAATAATAAATGAAAAGTTTGATTTGCTGAAATGTGTTTCTTTTACGTCACATCTGATGGATGACCAGTGGGGGTTGGTAACGGGTCAAGGCGTAATGGAAATATACATTTTTGCTGGTTAGTGACAAAAGTACTTTAAAAGGTAAGCAGGAACAAGGGAAGAAATTTTTGGATTCTCTTAGCGCCGTAAATATCGTTCTGTTTCTCCTTTTCCCCTATTCGGTAAACATTTTAAATGGATGAGAATGGTTTACGTCTGCTGTTTTCGCCTGAATCGCTTCACTTTGTATCTAGTATTGTTGCGGCAAGCCCGACCAAAGCCACTTCTTTGAAGAGATGCGGGCGATTACAAGAAAAAAAAGAGGAAAAATACAAGAATTGATGGGAAAGTTGGTAGGAAAGGTGGTTTTGGGGGTAGTTGGGCGTAAAGAAAGCACGACGCTACCAGCATAGGTGGAAATGTGAATCGCGTTATTTCATCCATAAAAACCATTGAAGAATGAAGAAGTTTTTTATGAAGTAGTACAGGAAGAACGAACAAGGGTGATCAACCTCACGTATTAACGTATTCATAAAGAAAGACGTGAAAATACAATCTTTATTATATATCGTTCAACATTGCTTCTGCTGTCCGATGACGTCATCGCTGTCGCTGCTACACAGAAACACTGGATTTCGGTGACCAAGGATATATTTTTATGTTCAATCAACACCTACGTACATAATCAATTCTTTGTAATATAATTATGTTTTTATTTTAATTACAAGAGGATCTCGGGAGCTTGAAAAATTAAAAATTAAAAGTGCAGAACTGGAGATATTAAAAAAACCTGAAACACCTGCTGCTGCTTCTCTTTTTCGTGTTTTATTAGAATAACAGGCTACATGAGGGTAACTCCATTTAGTAGCATAGGAAGGGATTTGAAAGGGAGGGGGAAGCGTAAAGGCAGAGGAAGAAAGTAGCCAAGGGCTTAAAATCACTCGCAGAACTGACTGCATGTAGACGGTCTGAGCGGACTCTCGAGAGTTGGAACTGAGAAATACTCTCGAGAGCTGCGACTTGCTCTCACGTGTAAACGCACATTCAAGATCGCTCTGGCTGCTCTGGTCGCCGCCGCAGCCGACAGACTACTGGCCAACAATGCCGTCTGGCCGGACCAACAATTGAACAAACTCTTCATTCAATTAATTCGGGTTTTAGAATACATTCACTCAGTAGCAAAACGACGATTGATTTATTAAGCAATATTTGCAACAGTCTAAAGCCGTTATTCTTGTATTTATGATTGTATTTCAGCTCTGTTTAGAAAATTTAACTACGTCAGTTAATATTGAATTTATTTATTTATAAACCTGATGAGGGTCAACAAACAACTTTAATTAAGTTTTCCGCATTTTTGGTCTTTTTACTAGTTAAACAACTTCTTGTCGGTATTACGGGCGTGATGACAACCTGATTGATGGAGTTATCGCTCTTTCTCAGTTTTACAGATCCACGTGAAGATTTCACAATCTCTACCTCTGAAAGTAATAAGCAGGTCCATTAATTTTAAACGCCTTATCTACGTAGAGAGACAGAGGAACCCTTGTCAGGAGCAACACTCGGCTGTTGATTTGAGTTCGGAAAAAATTATTCTTGAACTTGTTGTGTTGTAAGGTCCTTAACAGCTTACTCTAGATGTTTTCCTTTCCTCATAACCCGATAACATGATTTATGATCTAAAATAAATATTAAAAACGCAAGATATCTCAATTAGTAAAAGTTTTACTACGAGCTGAAGGTCATCCTTCATTTACCGTGATGCCAAATATGTTGCCACTTAGAATCCATCCAAATTTAGATTGTTATCTGTTAAACAGTTCAAGAAGTCAGATTTTGAGGGTGAAAAATAAAGGTACTAGGTAGGTTATATTAAAGAGGGAAGCTGAAGGTTGCCCTGGAGGAAACGAACAATTCTTATGAGAAAAGTTAGAGATGATGCTGAACGGCTTGGCGACATTGACTTCTGATAATGGAGGCAGCGAGATATTGGCTGAGTGCCGAAGGAATTGTGACTTGAGAATCTCTGTAAGATGGACTTACCGTTCTAGTATCGTTTTCAGTTCCTGCTGCTGCGTTAAACAGCGCCAGAGCCACGAGGACGAGGAGGACGTGGCCCATTCTGAATGCGAAATAACAGCAAATCTCTCACCTCGTTTCTTCCTCCCAGAAACGGCTGTGGTTGCAGATAACACCGTCGGCGACCGCAGGCAGGAGTAAATAAGATTGCTTTATAGAAAACAGGAAGCTTCAATCCGGCTTAAAGTTTTCTTCACTGTTTAACTGCCGCTGAAGTAAAACAGTACGTAGTTGGGAATTTTAATCCTGTAAGAATAGCGGCACCTTTGTGTCCAAGTAATTTGATTTTTTCACGTGATAAAACCGTAGCATCGCAATCAAACACGAGGCTCAGTCCAAAAATATGACACCTGCGTGGGTGAAGGATAATCATTCGAAGAAAAGTTCCGCAGCTTTGCCTCTTTGTCCAATTTATATTATATACATTGTTCTTCGTATATCTTGGCCTGTAACATATCCATAATTGAATCCAGGAGCGAGTTATCTCTGATTTTCCTTCTTAAGTTTAAAGCGTCGATAGTTGGGCGCCCAAATAACCTTAGAAAGGAAGGTCCTTGCTAAGTGCGCAATCTCTACGGTGATTTGTCCCAAATTTTGTTGATGCTGGTGTTCTACGTCATCACCTCATTCTTCTGCTTTCGGCTTCAGTCAGGATTCTTGTGTAAGAGGAGGTCGAAGAACGACAATTAAAAGTTTACGTTCAACAACAAGCTTGACGTAACGCAATAATACGTGACAGTACTAAAGAGGCCAACAAAGGCAAATGCTTCCAGACTCAGTTGTTATGTTACAATATGTATCTATATTTTGTAGTGGGTAATTAAAATAAAACTTATAATAATACGCCCTTTAACCGTAATGGTAAACAAACGTTGTCATGACGTTTTTTAATCCTAAGATTCGATTTTTATGCCTGTAACAGTTAAAGTAACCCGCAATTGTAACAGAAATAAATTAAAACTAAACGTTACAAAATATTGAATTAAAATTACATAAGAATTACTATCATAGGAAAAATCTATAGAAATATGGAGGTAAGCTCTGTTTAGTTGAATTACAATGAAAACTTTGTACTTACCAAATCATCAGAGCAGCTCCCATGAAACACAACGTATTAAATTTTCACTGTTCACAGCTGCGTCACCACAACTAACAAGATTTCAGTCCTCCACTTTGCCATATTTACGGCCAAACTCACCACCGGACACGTCTCCAACGTTCCTTCTACAAACGTTTCGACCAACTACTACCAGCAAGGCTCGAACCAACCGCTCCCTTTGCAGAGACTGAACTCAACTTCACTGCTCCTCTTCGTATCGCCGCCTGCAGACTTACTGTTCTCTCGACGACGCTTTCCACCTCCAACATTGTCCACAACAATACTCAGAAAACTCCACATTGTTGGGCATCGCTGACAGTTGCCTACAATGCCTGAGGCGCAACAATACGCTGACAATGCTAATATTAAAGTAATTATAAATAATCCTTCCAATATGCACGTTGTTGGTCAACACAATTTACTACAACAGGAATCAGTCTTGAATTATTCAAGCAGTCTTGGGCCATATTCACCTGTAATCAATTTTATAAACCTTAAATTAATCAAGAGTTTCTATGGTTTTAACTTGAGGTCTACAACATTCCGTTAATACAAATTCTGACAAGTCCTAAAGCTAACTCCTTCGTTCCTAGATGTAAAAATAATTTAGCACGTCATCGTTTGATCACCTTCTACTGTCTACAGCCAGCAGGCCAAGTTGTCGTTGCCTCTTCTGCCATCTATCGTGGAATTTAATAAACAACGACAATTTTTCATAATACAAATTCAGTGCATAATTTGTTATTCTATTATTCGAACGTTAAACAAGAAATTACTCTATATAATTAAATTTAAATATTGTCCTATATTTGTTTTATGTTCAGTTAATTTCATTTTCCTAACCTTTATTATTTTAAATTTTGTTTTTCAAGCTTGAGGATTTCATTGTTTCCTTGTAATGACATCATCATACCAGGTTCTAACACCAACTTTCCCATTTCACAGTTTTATCCAACATTAACAAGGATGTAAAGTCCTTCTTGGATCCGTCTCTTTAACCCCTGATGTATTATTTTAATATTTTTCGAGTATATTTCGTGTTTTTATGTCTTTGTTGGAAACTCAGACAAATTGCCACATTCGTGTCCTTGTTGACTTCCTCCTTCACAACTTATCGTCGATGTCCTCTTCCCTGTGGTCGATTTAAGCCATCTTGTTTCCGCTCTCTCTCATACTTTTGACTAAAATCTGTCGTCAATTCGATTCTGTTCCTTCGTTTCCTTTGAGCCTCCTTCCTGGCCTCACGAATAAGTTAGAAATAAAGGGAAACATTATTTATGAACTATTGCGATGCGTATCTTTTAAAACTGAAGATTGCAAAATAAACTAAGTTTGCGGAACACTGAATAATAAGTCCATAATCGCTTACGTGGAATTCACTTGCAATCAGTAAAAGTATTTAAAAAATAATTACAGCTCCAACGAGTAGGACAAGGGGCGGACGTTGACGACGACATCCACGACTAACTTTGTTTCTCCACAAGAATTGGAGTAACCACGAGGTTTGACCTTGTTATTATCAAGGAATTCCCCGTAGCCATCAAAAAGATTTACATTACGTTTTAAGGGTTTTAGAGCTACCAGAACGTCCAAACTAATTTACGTAAAAATACCAAGAGCATTTGGAGTGAGGTCTTCAACTTCTTCTAGAATTCTTGCCATAAAGTGTTTTCATATAACACGTTACAAGGAGCAATCTATATGATATTTTTGTATATATATTTTTTCCCCCTTCAATTATCTACTTTTTGCGTTTATACACGAAGGCAGTAACAGACGGATCGAATTAAACCTTAATTAGTGGAATCCATCCTAACTTCCCGTCAACCTGAACACGGACGATTGATGCCTAAACAAATGTTTGGTTCAGAATCATTGTTACTAGACGATAATTAAACAACAGTACCATTTTGATTGCAATGAACCATACATTTAAGTATTAAACTACGCCATGATGCATTATAAACAGTCAGTGGTCATCCAAGAGTTTTGACATTATAGAAAGACATCGCAGTAAATAAAAAATGTCTTTTATTATTTCAACAATACAGGGTATTTCTAAACAATAGTGTTTTCACGACGACACCACAGAGGGAGTTTTGTGAAGACGACGAGCTTCGAGAAGGCACGGGCTTCACTGTTGCAGCCGTAGAGGACGAAGAACAGCAGCCCCTGGAGCGTGCCCAGAGCGTGGTAGTAGCCCAGCACGTGCTCCAGGCCTTGGATCTGCGTGAAGACCAGCCTGAGGGTGATGCCCGCCCCTGTCAGCAGCGACGTCTTTAGCGTGAAGGTGATGAGGTCAGCGAAGACGCTGCGCGCCGTGACGCCTTCCCGAATTTGAAGGGCGCTTTTCTTGACGTCATAGTAGAATTGGAAGATTTCTTAAAACATGTAGAGGTTGCCGAATAGGGCGACGTAGGTACAGAACACAAAGAGCAGTTGGCCGATCTGCACGCGACTGTTGAGGGCCTCGTCCATGCAGAAGAAAGACGCGGACAACGGCGCCGGCAAGGCATAGCCCAACAACGCATAACGCAGGAGCACCATACGGGCTTCACCACGGCTCAGAGAGTCTGGAAGTTGTAAGGTCATGATGGACTTCGTCAGGAAGTGTAGGTAGGAGGTGAGGCAGAAGGTGGAGGACAGGTCCAAGGCGACGTCGAGGCGCACGGCCAGCGTAATGTCCGCGAGACTCGCCCGCACCACGAGGAGTCTCAGCAACGCCGTCACCTGGTAGCCTATCAGAAGCTTCCCTGGAAGGTTGCGGAGCTGCGGGCAGGCGAGGTACGTGACCAGGGCGAGGACACGCACCGCGACGTCGAGGAACGTCAGGACCAGGACCAGTGTCGAATTCCCAACCGCGTAGTAAGGGACGGGAACCTCGACGTTACCTTCGCTGTCACAGTAAACAAACTGCATGATTTGATGAAGGGCGCAGAGCTCAGTGGCTTTGTAGGTATTTACCATTGGCGTTATCGAACAGTTGAGTTTCTTGTTTACAATGTCCTTAAAGAAACACTGTTCTGACAGTGTCTTAAGAAAATTTCCCTCGACATAATTGCATTCTTTGTTGAAGCCTATTTGGATAAGGTTCGTGAACTGGCAGACGGGAACAAGCGTTTGATAGGCGTAGTCGAGGTAGGTCACTGCTGGTTTGTGCGAGACTTGCCTTTGGAAGTCTCTTAGTAAAAGGGAAAAGCAATAAAGACGAGGATCGCACTTTGTGGTCCTGTGACTTCGCAATCGGTGCCGTTGAATGCGAGACAAAGACACTGGGAGTGGAAGTAGAGGGAAGGTGCCGTGGACCAAGACAGTAGCTTCGAATTTGGGTTCCTGTAGACACAACGTAAGAGACCCAGACTTGCTTGCAAGATATTTTGAACGAAGCATTCTCGCAAGACAATAACGTACTCATCTGAGTCCCGCTGGTAGAGGTCTCTGTAGTACGAACAATGATGTTGCACTTTACCTGCGTTGGACTTGACTATCCCCAAAGCAACTTGATATTGTGATAGTGTGAAGCCAGGCAATCCGATAAATGAATATCCAGAATCACGACATTCCGATTAAATAATTGTTTGCATATATGTGGTATCGTCACGATGATCACAATATCTCTCAAGTAATCCTCTATGATTTCTAGAGGCTTAAGCACAAATATTGGTACTAGTTCATCCACTTCTGGAAGGAACATAGTAAGCAAATTCCTAACTCGTTCCTCGAAGGCCAGCGTGCAGTTTGGGTGAGTCCCCGAGCAGAGAGGCAGCAGCTGCTGGCTGCACGCACGGAACGAGTTCAGCAGATCTGCTCCGATGATCCTGATTAGCTTTAATTTTAACGTTTTGCTCAACCGCTCCCTCACACACGTCACATTCTGCAACATCCATCATCATAATAATAATAATTAGCAAGAAATAATATGTATAACTTTTCTTACATGTACTTTCTGTTGTTCCAGAGTCTGAGTAAAGAGGAGGAATGGTCCTGCACGTGGAGGAAGCTGTACTCACACTTGGTACGACCCTGAGGTCCTCAATCTGTTTGTTTAAATACTGAGTGCAATGGTGGTTCAGGTCATCGTATATAGACTGCAGAGTGACGTTGTGCAAATCAGATGCGAATTCTGACAATATTTTTAGTTGAATAGTTTTTAAATATTGAAGAATCTGTGAAATTTAAAAACAGAAATGTCCAAAGTCAGGATTTAAATTAGTACGGAAATAAGAAATAAAAACGTTAAATAGCCTAATAGTGGACTCACATCGTCGTACAGAGGCAGCTTGGTGACGTTAAAAGGGGTTAGTTTTCTGTAATCATCTAATTCCAGATCTAACTGAGCCGATAATTCTAACCACTTCCCTAATAATACTTCGCGTACGTTTCCTCTGAACTTTTCAAGGTAAAGGTCGTCCAACTGCAACATAAAGCAAATTACTTAGAAATCATCTGGTATACAGTTAACAGGTCAGCTTTTGAAGGTGAAAGTTGAGGTACCAGTAACGTTATATAAAAGATAAAGCCTCCAGGTGGCTCTGGAACGTCACATTGACGGACGTAAGCTGACGATTCATTACAAGGAAAGTGAGAGTTGTTGCTGAACTGATGGTCACATTGACTTCTCGTAATAGAGGAAGGGAGATATTGGCTGAGTGGTGAAGGAATTGCGACTTGAGGATCTCTGTAAGATGGACTTACCGTTCTAGTATCATTTCTAGTTCCTGCTTCGGCTTTTAACAGCGCCAGAGCCAAGAGGACGAGGAGGACGCGCTGCATCTTGAATGCGAAATAACAGCAAATCTCTCACTTCGCGTCTTCCTCCCAGAAGTGGCTGCGGTTGCAGATAACACTGGCAGCGATCGCAGGCAGGAGTAAATAAGATTACTTAATAGAAATCACGAAAACAGGAAGTTTAATTCCTGCTTGAAGTTTCCTTTCCTGTAAAACTGCCGCTGAAGTAAAACAGTGCGTAGTTGGGATGTTTAATCCTGTAAGAATAGTGGCACCGCTCTGTCGAATAATTTGCATCTTTTGTGTGTAAAAACGATTATCAGCGTAATTAAACTGCAAGCTCCAATCAGGATAAGCAAAACATGTCACCTGCGTGTATGAATGATAATCACACGGGGAAATGGTCCACTGGTTTGCGTGTTTGTCCAATTTGCTCAAGAAAACAACTTACCTTGATGGAATCCGCCAACCAGGAAGAGGTGAAGCATTCTCCGGTTTCAGTAGTGTAATAATCACTGCCATCATGTAAATTTTCTTAGTTTTTTGTCTTCCGCTTTTTCCTTGTTCCTCAATTGCATTTTTGGAAAGTCTTCTCCCACCATTAAGCTGAATAACATCTGCATTTCCTCTCACTTTAGTTAAGTTTTCCCAACAATGTTTTCTTCTGGTTTAAATGTCTTTAATTTGTTCCCAGTCTCCTTTTATCTCTGACATTTTAATAAAAAAATTTTAGATTGTCTGTTTCCTGTGCATTGCTCCGGTTTTCAATTTTTCTATATCCCTTTTCTGTTTTGTTGTCCTTTTCTTCAGTCATTGGAATCTGATTTGATAGTTTCGTCACGTCCATGTTGTCATTATAAATGTCTGCCGATGGATAACTCCTGCAGTCTTTTACTTGGTTTTTAAAATGTGTTTTCTCTCAGATGTAATGGATCTGTGGTCTTATAAAGTATCCTGGGTCCTTCCAGGTGTATCTCCTTCGCTCGTGACGCTGGAAATGTGCATCTGTGACCATCAAATCGGTGCCTTGAGCAGGACTCAATTAGTCGGACTCGTCTTTCATTTCCTCTTCCACGACAATAGTTGCCCACCATACCTTCTTCCAGCTCTTCACTTTAAGTCGCATTCCTGATCCCACTTGACAATCATGTTTTCATCTGCTTTAACTTTTCTTATCACCTTACTTAATTCGACAACTACCGCATACTCATCTTTGGAAGCTGGCAGGTCTTTTTGCACTACCACAGTCTCCTTTGATTTAACTTTACGGTTAATTCTAGAGTTATGTTGCACACATCTCATGACAATTTTATTTTTTCTTTAAAATTATTCCAACTCCTCCCCCTTTTTTTTGTCTTCATCAGATCCTGTGTGAATAACTCAGACCAGCTGTCTCCTGGTTGGGTCATCTCATCTCTGATATTCCAAGAAAATCGATTTCGAACCACTCAACTTATAGTTTCACGTCTTATAGTTTGCTGGCCTGCAGCAGTGTTGCCACATTCCAAGTTGCTATTTTAAAATTGCGGTTGTTCTTCTTCATTTTGTCTGTATCTTTTGTGTCCCCTCCCGGACATCCGAATGAGGGAGTATTTTATCCACTGGGTTGCTTGGGTTGTCACTGGATCTTTAATATGCTGTTTTCTCTTTGCATTCCACGTCCTATGCCGTTGACCATCAATTGGTTCTTCCGCCTTTCGGAAATGGTCTCTCAGGACATGAAGGTAAACTGCCCAGATGAGGATCTGGATCCCTCTAGTACTAAAGAGAGCTTAGTTTGGGTATATTTAAAAATTGACGGGATTCTGAATGATTCTTGACTTGCAGAACGCAGGGATGAAAATTGAACCGTTCTACAACAGACACTTTGGTTAGTTTTGACGTAACCTCCTTATTCACACGTGTGCCATTGAAGGAGTCACTACAAATACTGGAGAAACACTTTACTCCCGAAAGAGTGAAGTTGTTCAGACACGTACTTACTACGACATATTTTCTTTTCCAGTACCAGTACTACGAACAGATAGATGGAGAAGCCATGGGGTCTCCACTTTCGCCAGCCTTTATATGGAACACTTCGAGGAGCTGGCTCTTGAGAAGGCTCCACTAAAACCTACTTGTTTCCTCAGGTATGTGGATGACACTTTTGTCATCTGTCCCCATGGCGAAGATACGCTTCCCGTCGTCTTAGAACACCTCAACAGCGTCCATCCCAATATCCAGTTTACCATGGAGGTAGAAACTAGAAGATCTCTGCCATTTCTGGACGTCTTAGTAACCCGGAGGCCAGACGGGACGCTCGCGCACAGCGTATACAGGAAACCAACTAAATACTGATTTTTATTTGCACGCCAGCAGTTACCACCACCCCACCCAAAAGGCCACAGTTCTGAGTACCCTAATACACAGGGAAAAGCTTAAGGAGAGAAATTGAATTACTCAGAGAAACCTTTCGCGCCAACGGATACTCGAAGGAACAGATTCGAAGGGCAATAAGGGGCAGGAGGCTAAGGAATATTGAACAGCCGAAAAGTGAGAAGGTGTCTTTCCTCCCCTATGCGGGTAGTACTTCGGGAAAAAGTAGGCAGGATCCTGGCGAAGCATGACGTCAGAACTGTCTTTCGGCCGAAGAGGAAAATTAGGAGTTTTCTCCCCCCAACTAAGGACAGCCTTGACCTTAGATCACCGGGTGTGTGTGGCCAGACAATAGGAACGGTGGAAGAGAGAATGTCCGGACGCCTGAGGTGGTGGCGGCTAAATCAGCCGACAAAATCCGCAGTGGTTTAACATGCTATTGTAACAGGACACCGGATAAATCGGGAAAAAACCAGGTAGCTAGGCCACGCCAGTAACTACTGGGACAGTGTTCTACAGGAGGCAGTAGAGATAAGATTGCAAGACAATCTCCTGAACAGGGACACGGGCCACTAGTCCCAAGCTCGGGACGCTGGAGCTTCGCATAACGAGGGATCCGGGCAGGCGGCACCAACACTCGCCGCACGAAGCCAGCTGGAGATAAAAGCGACACCCCACCGCAGACTGAGGCGCCAGACAATCAGAGGACCAACCCTACCCCCGCCGATGCCGCAAGCATATATAAGGGGGTCCGCTCACCTAACTCGGAACTTCGCCAGAAGATGATGACGCTGCATGTCATCGAAACGTCGCGTGCTATCGACGAGTTTACTCGGCTGGAAGCCCGAGAAACAATTACTAAAGATTCTTGACTTTGTTGAAAATGCAGAATTTATCCCGGAATTAATCGAAACCATTATTAATTCAGTTTAACCTTGTTAACGTTATTACCAGGGTTTTGATTGATTGGGACAACCACATCAACATATAACTTCTTAGAAACGGGTCAAGGACAAAGTTAAAGTCATCCAGTTTCTCTGAAATAAGTTTGTTGTTTCTCCGGGCAAATTTTGTTTACGCGTACAAACCTGACGGATTCAAAGTACGAATTTCATCCTCACAAGTGTACAAAGTTGTGGTTTACGATGAAAAAGTAAAGCTTCAACTACACAAACCTTGTATGAATAATCATGTAGGTTACTAAGAAGGTAATCGAGGCAATTTCTTTGTGGAGTGTGGTCATAAGGTGGGTGATGGAATAGCCAAAGGAATTTAACAAGCCCTCCAACTTCTCAAGCGTGTATTCCAAGGATGTTGATGTTAAAATCTCCCGAAAGAATAATATTATTGTTTTCCGCATTACCTTACTGGATAACTCTGTTTAGATGACAGAAAAAGTCTCTCTCTCTCTCTCTCTCTCTCTCTCTCTCTCTCCCTCTCTCTCCCTCTCTCTCTCTCTCTCTCTCTCTCTCTCCCTCTCTCTCTCTCTCTCTCTCTCTCACACACACACACACACACACATATATACATTGTAACATGATTGGGTTACATTGTTGGTTGTTGGTCATTGTCGACGTCTCTTGGCCGTGCGACAGTATTGTTGACCTAAGGCGCGGGCTGAGACGAGGCTCTGCAACAAGACAGTTCCAATCTGGACTCAACGAAGGACGGATGACCTAGGGCTCAATATGAAAATTTTAATAAACCACTTCCGTCAGATAATTGCTTGACTCATGCTGGACATATAAAGTAATTAATTATGAAAAAGTTGTTTTGGTGATTTTCCTCCTAAAAATTCCCTGGCGCCCAAAGATCTTGATCAACGAAAATCGCAAGAAGGGTAGCGGTGTTGCTACAATATATATATGTATATATTGTAGTGAATAACATTTGGCAGTGGAGGCGCTGCGTGGCCTGCGAGGGTCTCAGCTGAACGAATTAAATGTGCAAGTGCGCCGGAGATTCCCTGAGAAGCCGAAAATAACCGTCCTTCTTCTTTTTTGCATCTTGTGGGGGTAGGGTGGAGTAAGGGTATATACTCCGCAGCCGAGAGACTGATTAAAAGGACGGAAAGTTAAGTGAGGAAGGTGACGACAGGGTGCAAAAATTGACGGCCCGCTAACAAACAAAATGTTCGAGTGTGGACGTCCATCGCGTGAGGCCGAAGAAGAAGAATGATGGAGTGCCAAGACCTGTGATCCGCTACAAGACGGATGTTTGTGATAAAGTAAGGGTCGCCGTTATTTTGTGAAGTGCCTTCAACGTTAAACATTTTTTGCACAGTAGACGGAACCAAGCACTATTTATGAATAGTCACTGAGCCTCCCACATGACCTTCTAGAGAAACAGTATTTCATTAACTTGGAGACGGAAATTTTTTTTCCCAACACTATATATATATATATAACGGCTGGCGCTCAATCTATTATTTAATGTATTTTATATTTTGTTTCATGCAATAAAGTTTTTTTATTATTTTGTAATAAAGTCTAATCATTGCAATATATATATTGTAATAACCACAATAAAAGAATGAAATTAAATGAAATTTGCCCCACGTTGTGGTGCCAACTTGTAATAACCAACTTTTATATATTTAAATAAAAGTAAAATAAACAAATTTTTCAAAATTTTATAAAGTAAATTTAATACTTTGTCAAACCTAAATAAATAATGACAATTTCTATGATTGTTTCACGTTGTTGCCAACTATTATTATTAACAATTAGAAGCAAAATAGTTGTACAAACATATTCAATGTTGGGAAATTTAAATTAAACAAAACAAGACAAGTTTATTCACAAAAAGAATACAATTTAAATCTCATTTCTTTCAAAACCCTTAAATCAAATTTTACAAACATTTAATATTTCAAACTTATGTCTTGTAAAACAATTACAAAATTTTTTAAAACAATACAGGGCATTTCTAGACAATAGTATTTTCACGACGACACCACAGACGGAGTTTTGTGAAGACGACGAGCTTCCAGAAGGCGCGGGCTTCGCTGTTGCAGCCGTAGAGGACGAAGAACAGCAGCCCCTGGAGCGTGCCCAGAGCGTGGTAGTAGCCCAGCAGGTGCTCCAGGCCTTGGATCTGCGTGAAGACCAGCCTAAAGGTGATCCCCGCCCCTGACAGCAGCGACGTCTTCAGCGCGAAGGTGAAGAGGTCTGCGAAGACGCTGCGCGCCGTGACGCCTTCGCGAACTCGAAGGGCGCTTTTTTTGACGTCGTAGTAGAATTGGAAGTTCTTGTAGCACATGTAGACGTTGCCAAAGAGCGCCACGTAGGTACACAGGACAAAGAGCAGCTGGCCGATCTGCACGCGACTGTCGAGGGCCTCGTCCATCCAGAAGAAAGCCGCGGACAACGCCGCCGGCAAGGCCCATCCTAACATCGCGTAACGGATCAGCACCATACGGGCTTCACCACGGCTCAGAGAGTCTGGAAGTCGTAAAGTCATGATGGACATCGTCAGGAAGTTTAGGTAGGAGGTGAGGCACAAGGTGGAGGACAGGTCCATGGCGACGTCGAGGCGCACGGCCAGCGCCATGTCCGCGAGACTCGCCCGCACCACGAGGAGTCTCAGCAGCGCCGTCACCTGGTAGCCTATGAGAAGCTTCCCTGGAAGGTTGCGAAGCTGCGGGCAGGCGAGGTACGTGACCAGGGCGAGGACGCGCACCACGACGTCGAGGAACGTAAGGAACAGGACCAGTGTCGAATCCCCGACCCCGTAGTAAGGGACGGGAACCTCGACGTCACCTTCGCTGTCACAGTAAACAAACTGCATGAAGTAATGAAGGGCGCAGAGCTCAGTGGCTTTGAAGGTATTTACCATTGGCGTTATCGAACAGTTGAGTTTCTTGTTTACAATGTCCTTAAAGAAACACTGTTCTGACAGTGCCTTAAGAAAATTTCCCTCGACATCATTGCATTCTTTGTTGAAGCCTATTTGGATAAGGTTGGTGAACTGGCAGACGGGAACACGTGACTTGAAGGCGTAGTCGAGGTAGGTCACTGCAGGTCTGTACGAGACTTGTTTCTGGAAGTCTCTTAGTAAAAGGGAAAAGCAGTAAAGACGAGGATCGACATCTGGAGGAGCTTTGACCCCGCAGTCGCTGCCTTTGAATGCGAGACAAAGACACTGGGAGTGGAAGTACAGGGAAGGAGCCGTGGACCAAGTCAATATCGAGGAATTTGGGTCCCTGTAGACACAACGTAAGAGATTTACAGTTGCTTGCGACATGTTGTAAAAGAAGCAATCACGAAAGATTACAGAATACTCTTCAGAGTTCCCCTGGGGTCTGTAGTACGGACAAGGTTGATTCGCTTTACCTTCGTTGGACTTGACTATCCCCCATGTACTTTCATCTTGTGATTCTGTAAAGCTGGGGAATCTGTCAAAAGCTCTCTCTGATTCCGTAAAAAACGAAGGGTGTTGAATAATGTCGTAGTACAAAGGCTGTAGTAAAAAGTTTTCAAAAACAAAGGGTTCGGTGATCGGATAATAATAAAAGAAATACGACAATGCAAATAAATGTTGATATGCATTCACGTATGGTACCGACACGGAATACAAAATTTCGTCCAAGAATTTTCCAATGATTTCTCGAGGCGTCATCTCATTAGCAGGAACTATTTCATGGAGTTCTTCAAAGGAACTATTAAGCAAATTTTTAACTTGTTTTTGAAAGGCCAGCGTGCAGTTGGCGTGAGTCCCCGAGCAGAGAGGCAGCAGCTGTTGGCAGGACTTCTGGAGATCCAATCGGATGCCCCTGATTAATTTTAATGTCAACGTTTTGCTCAACCTCTTCCTCACACACGTCACATTCTGCAACATCCATCGTAATGACAATAATTACTAAATAATAATATTTATAACATTGCTTACAATTACTTTCTAATGTTCCACAGTTTGAGTAAAGAGGAGGAATGCTCCTGCACGTGGAGGAAGCTGTACTCACACTTGGTGCGACTGTGAGGTCCTTAACCGGTGTGTCCGAATATTGAGTGCAATGATTGTTAAGGTCGTCGTATATAGACTGCAGAGTGACGTTGTGCAGATCATATGTTGCTTCTGACATTGATATTAATGGTAAAGTTTTCAAGTATTGAAGAATCTGGAAAAGATTAAAGCAGAAACGTGTATAGTTTGGGTTTAAATTAGTGTTTGAGGAGAAAAAACTTTAAATATGTTAATAGTGGACTCACCTCGTCCGTAAGAGGCAGCTTGGTGACGTTACCAAAGTTTGTTTCTCTGAAATCTTTTAACTCCTGATCTAATGTAACCGATAATACTGACCATTGGCGTAAAAATACTTCGCGTAAGTTTTTTCCGAACACTTCAAGAAAAAGGTCGTCCAACTGGAACAAAAATTAAATTACTTTGAATTCATCCGGTATACAATTCAAGAAGTCGGCTGCTGAAGGTGAAAGTTCAGGTACCAGGAAGGTTACATTAAAGATAAAGCCTCGAGGTGACTCTGGAACGTCTCAGTCATAGAGGGAAACAGAAGGTTATACTGAAGGAAATTAACAATTCTTTCAAGAAAAGTTAGAGATGTCGCTGAACTAATGGTCATATTGACTGAGTGGTGAAGGAATTGCGACTTGAGGTTCTCTTTAAGATGGACTTACCGTTCTAGTATCGTTTTTAGTTCGCGCCGCTGCGTTAAACAGCGCGAGAGCCACGAGGACGAGGAGGACGCGCTGCATCTTGAATGCGAAATAACAGCAAATCTCTCACTTCGTTTCTTCCTCCCAGAAGTCGCTGTGGTTGCAGATAACACTGGCAGCGACCACACTTTATCGAAATCACGAAAACAGGAAGTTTCATTCCGGCTTGATATTTCCTTTCCTGTGAAACTGCCGCTGAAGAAAAACAGTGCGTAGTTGGTAATTTTAATCCTGTAAGAATAGTGGCACCATTCTGTCCAAGTATTTTGCTTTTTTTACGTGATAAAACCGTAACAGCGAAATCAAAACTCCAATAAGGATACACAAAATATGATAAATGGATGAACGATAATAATTTGAAGAAATGGTCCGCTGTTTTCCTTATTTGTCCAATTTACATTCTATATATTGTATTACCCAGTTAAAAAGGACATAAATTTGGTTCATATTTCATAAGATTTGTTTAGCAACACAGACTGGGGATTCTTGGGTTGTTTGTATAAAAAAAGAAGATAATAATAGAATGATGGACAGCGGAAAAGGGGAGGACTATAATTGGTCGTTTAGCGGCTCTTAGAGCTAATGTTTTGACTGACGTCGGAACGAAACCTTAAGGAATAATGAAAAAAGTTCTTGTGGACATCCAATTATATGAGGATGAAATGTTGTTTTTAACAATATTGAGTGGCTCTCTGTGCGTGGGAAAGCCTGATGAGGGCCGAACGTTGGAACTAAAAAAACTGTGGGGATAAAATTAAATAAAGAATATTCTGGAGAGGGGGAAGGGGAAGGGGATAGAAAAGTTAATTTGGACTGTCCATCACAAAGGAGGAGGACGTGAAGACTTGAGCAGTGGAAAATAGATGCTGAAGTATAACTCAATGTTGGGTTACTGACTTTGTGGAAGGATTTAATGAATGATCATCTGAGAGAAAAGAAGAAAGCGTGGAGATAAACATTATTGGGCATGTCGAAATATTTCTAACAAACTGAACATTTGGCGCTGGTGATAAAATATTCGGTCAAATTGGAGGGTGGCCGTGACTAAAACTAAAAAACCAATTTTAGACCATGCAAGCTGTCAGGAGTCAGGATATCAAGAAGGATAAAGTGAACGTGTCTGTGGAGCGTGTGTGTGAAAGTCTGTGCACAGAAGGGCATTGTAGAGTAAAGAGCATTCCTGAGAAACCCCAAATTGTAAGTAGACATTCAGTAATTAATTCTGTAAATTGTTTAATAAGGGTAATCAGTCAGGTTTCGTTTTCATTTTATTTTAACTGCATTGTTTTAATTGTAAATTTTAGAGTTCCGTTTACTTATCAACCCAGTGAAGACCCTGGGGTACAGAGGCTGATTTATAACTGGATTATTAGTGTAATTTAATTGTCGAGGTAAAAGAATATAAAAAATATACAATGATTTTCTTGAGTTGTATTCTGGATTAATTCATTTGTTTTGTTTATAAAATTTAATAACTTGTTTAATTTTAATAATCATAATTTATGTATAGTTTGGGCATTCAATGAGAGCAAATTAATTAATTTTAAAGTTGTTAATAATAATAATAAAGATTTTTGGGGTAATTATTTGAAACAAAATATTTAAAGATTTGTCGATTATTATATTTTGGAGCGACAAAGTATCAAAAAAAAATTTAAAATTAATTATCAAGAGGTGGTATTACAATATATTTATTCGCCTATATTTGACTGTAACAAATCCAAGAGCGATTAACTTTTAAAGTTTAAACTTGTCAAGTTCCAGAAATATTTATTTGTGATTCAATACAGCGAGAGTGACTGCGGAAGGACGGACAGGAACTTATTGCAACACCACAAGTCTTGTTTTGCTCATTGCGGTCGCGGACACTGTTATCTGCATCCACAGCGACTTCTGAGAGGAAGAAACGAAGGAAGAGATTTGCTGTTATTTCGCATTCAAGATGCAGCGCGTCCTCCTCGTCCTCGTGGCTCTGTCGCTGTTCAACGCAGCAGCAGGAACTAAAAACGATACTAGAACGGTGAGTCCATCTTACCTCGTTTCTCAAGCCACAATCCCTTCACCACTCTTCCTTTATTATGAAAAGTCAATGTGACCATCAGCTTCATATTGCAGTTGGACGACTTTTTCGTTGAACTGACCGGAAGAAACACACACGAAGAATTTTCAAACATGTGGTCATTATTATCGGATAATATGGATACGGATTTAAAAATTTATTTACTTAACAACTACGATCCTTACACTGGGAACGTGACCAAGGTGCCTCTGATGGACGAGGTGAGTCCACTACTAGGTTAAAATACGTTTACCTTCGTCCTTCACGGACTAGCCTGCACCTCCTGGTCACAGCACCACGTGACTGCTCCTGGAGACAGCCAGCGCTTCTCGCTGGTCAGATCCTTGTGCGAGGATTTCTCTACACTCAAATAAATAAGTTTAGGTTTTTCCTACTAATCTATATTCAAATCTCTATTGTTTCCTCTCACAGATCCTGCAATACATTAGAAGAATACAATTGACAGTTATGTCCGAAGTAGCATCTGTTTTAAGCAACGTCACCCTGGACTCAATATACGAGGACTTGAACCATCAATGCGCTGGAGATTCGAAAAGACCGATTCAGGACCTCAGAGTCATACCAAGTGTGAGTACAGCTTCCTCCATATTCAGGAACATTCCTCCTCTTAACTCAGACTCTGGAACACCAGAAAATGCTAGTAAGAAAATATTCCTCCTTGGTAATTATTGTTACATTTGATTTTGCAGAACGTGAGGTGTGTGAGGAAGCGGTTGGGAAAAACGTTGTCATTAAAGTTTAAAATTGGAATCGAATTGGGTCTGCAGAAGTGGTCCCGTGCGTGCAGCCAACAGCTGCTGGCCCTGTGCTCGGGGACTCACGCCAACTGCACCCTGGACTATGAAAAAAAGTTTTTGAACTTGACTACTGGTTACATAGAGGAAAATCATGAAATGGAATCTGTAGATGAGATAACGCCAACTGGAATCATTTTGCATTACTTGTTTAATAATTTGCGTTCGTTGACGGTTCCATACATGTCTGCAAATGCTTACTTACACATATTGTCGTATTACACATCTGAGGTACCGTCCATCGAGCCCTTTACCATGGAAAACATGATGTACTATCCAGGATTCTTTGAAAACGAACGACAATTCAGCACCACACAATCGAAAGAGAAGTTAACTTGGGGGATAGTCAAGTCCGACGGGGGTAACTTGGATCAACCATGCCCGAACTACAGAGACATCTACCCGCGGAAGTCAGAGGAGTATATTAGGTTATTGCAGACATGCTACGTTACGCAGTCGCAAGCTTCAAGCCGACTTCTCATGAGTTGTGCGTACAACGACTCTAAATCATTGACTTGGTCCACAGCACCCTACCTCTACTTCCACTCCCAGTGTCTTTGTCTCGCGTACGACGGTGACGAATGCGGGGTCATAGCGCCACAAGGTGTCGATCCCCGTATTTTTTGCTTTTCTGTGTTACTGAGGGACTTCCAAAGACAAGTCTCACACAGACCAGCACTGACCTACCTAGACTACTCCTTCCAGACCAGACTTCCCGTCTGCCAATTCCTCAACCTTATTGAAATTGGCTTCAACAGTGACTGTTCACACTCTGCAGCATCCAAAAGCCTTCATTTGATACTTTCCAAACAGTGTTACTTCAACGGCCTCGTAAACAAGCACCTCAATTGTTCCGAAACTCCAATAGTTACTTACAACGTCTCTGAGCTCTGTGCCCTTAAACTCTTTATACAATACGTTAACTATGACGGTGACTTAGTTATTCTTGTGCCTTACTACGGGGTCGGCGATTCGACACTGGTCCTGATCCTGACGTTTGGCAACGTCGCGGTGCGCGGCCTCGCCCTGGTCACGTACCTCGCCTGTCCGCAGCTCCACAACCTTCCAGGGAAGCTGCTGATAGGCTACCAGGTGACGGCGCTGCTGAGACTCCTCGTGGTGCGGGCGAGTCTCGCGGACATGGCGCTGGCCGTGCGCCTCGACGTCGCCATGGACCTGTCCTCCACCTTGTGCCTGACCTCCTACTTGCACTTCTTAACCACCTCCATCATGACTTTACGACTGCCAGACTCTCTGAGCCGTGATGAAGCCCGTGAGGTGCTTCTGCGCTACGCGCTGTTAGGATGGGCCTTGCCGGCGGCGTTGTCCGCGGCTTTCTTCTGGATGGACGAGGCCCTCGACAGTCGCGTGCAGATCGGCCAGCTGCTCTTTGTTCTTTGCACCTACGTGGCGCTCTTCGGAAACATCTACATGTTCTACATAAACTTACAATGTTACTACGACGTCAAGAAAAGCGCCCTTCGAGTTCGGGAAGGCGTCACAGCGCGCAGCGTCTTCGCCGATCTCTTCACCTTCGCGCTGAAGACGTCGCTGCTGTCAGGGGCTGGGATCACCTTCAGGCTGATCTTCGCGCAGATCCAGGGCCTGGAGCACCTGCTGGGCTACTACCACGCTTTGGGCACGCTCCAGGGGCTGCTGTTCTTCGTCCTGTACGGCTGCAACAGCGAAGCCCGCGCCTTCTGGAAGCTCGTCCTTTTCACAAAACTCCCTCTGTGGTGTCGTCGTGTAAACACTATTGTTTAGAAATGTTTTGTATTGTTGAAATAATAAATGAAAAGTTTGATTTGCTGATATGTGTTTCTTTTACGTCACATCTGATGGATGACCAGTGCGGGTTGGTAACGGGTCAAGGCGTAATGGAAATATACATTTTTGCTGGTTAGTGACAAAGGTACTTTAAAAGGTAAGCATTAACAAGGGAAGAAATTTCTGGATCCTCTTAGCGCCGTAAATATCGTTCTGTTTCTCCTTTTCCTCTCTATTCGGTAAACGTTTTAAATGGATGAGAATGGTTTACGTCTGCTGTTTTCGCCCGAATCGCTTCACTTTGTATCTAGTATTGTTGCGGCAAGCCCGACCAAAGCCACTTCTTTGAAGAGATGCGGGCGATTACAAGAAAAAAAAGAGGAAAAATACAAGAATTGATGGGAAAGTTGGTAGGAAAGCTGGTGTTGGGGGTAGTTGGGCGTAAAGAAAGCACGACGCTACTAACATAGGTGGAAATGTGAATCGCGTTATTTCATCCAGAAAAACCATTGAAGAATGAAGTTTTTTATGAAGTAGTACAGGAAGAACGAACTAGGGTGATCAACCTCACGTATTAACGTATTTATAAAGACAGACGTGAAAATACAATCTTTATTATATATCGTTCAACATTGCTTCTGCTGTCCGATGACGTCATCGCTGTCGCTGCTACACAGAAACACTGGATTTCGGTGACCAAGGATATATTTTTATGTTCAATCAACACCTACGTACATAATCAATTCTTTGTAATATAATCATGTTTTCATTTTAATTACAAGAGGATCTCGGGAGCTTGAAAAATTAAAAATAAAAAGTGCAGAACTGGAGATATTAAAAAAACCTGAAACACCTGCTGCTGCTTCTCTTTTTCGTGTTTTATTAGAATAAAAGGCTACATGAGGGTAACTCCCTTTAGTAGCATAGGAAGGGATTTGAAAGGGAGGGGGGACCGTAAAGGTAGAGGAAGAAAGTAGCCAAGGGCTTAAAATCACTCGCAGAACTGACTGCGTGTAGAAGGTCTGAGCGGACTCTCGAGAGTTGGAACTGAGAAATACTCTCGAGAGCTGCGACTTGCTCTCACGTGTAAACGCACATTCAAGATCGCTCTGGCTGCTCTCGTCGCCGCCGCAGCCGACAGACTACTGGCCAACAATGCCGTCTGGCCGGACCAACAATTGAACAAACCCTTCATTCAAATAATTCGGGCTTTAGAATACATTCACTCAATAGCAAAACGACGATTGATTTATTAAGCAATATTTGCAACAGTCTAAAGCCGTTATTCTTGTATTTATGTTTGTATTTCAGCTCTGTTTAGAAAATTTAACTACGTTAGTTAATATTGAATATATTTATTTATAAACCTGATGAGGGTCAACAAGCAACATTAATTAAGTTTTCCGCATTTTTGGTCTTTTTACTAGTTTAACAACTTCTTGAGGGTATTACGGGCGTGATGACAACCTGATTGATGGAGTTATCGCTCTTTCTCAGTTTTACAGATCCACGTGAAGATTTCACAATCTCTACCTCTGAAAGTAATAAGCAGGTCTATTAATTTTAAACGCCTTATCTACGTAGAGAGACAGAGGAACCCTTGTCAGAACGACACTTGGCCGTTGATTTGAGTTCGGTAAAACATTATTCTTGAACTTGTTCTGTTGTAAGGTCCTTAACAGCTTACTCGAGATGTTTTCCTTTCCTCATAACCCTATAACATGATTTATGATCTAAAATAAATATTAAAAACGCGAGATATCTCAATTAGTATGAGTTTTACTACGAGCTGAAGGTCATCCTTCATTTACCGTGATGCCAAATATGTTTCGACTTAGAATCCAAATATCTGTTAAACAGTTCAAGAAGTCAGATGTTGAGGGTGAAAAATGAGGTACCAGGAAGGTTATATTAAATAGGGAAGCTGAATGTTGCCCTGGAGAAAACGAACAATTCTTATGAGAAAAGTTAGAGATGATGCTGAACGGCTTGGTGACATTGACTTCTGATAATGGAGGCAGCGAGATATTGGCTGAGTGCCGAAGGAATTGTGACTAGAGAATCTCTGTAAGATGGACTTACCGTTCTAGTATCGTTTTCAGTTCCTGCTACTGCGTTAAACAGCGCCAGAGCCACGAGGACGCGGAGGACGTGGCCCATTTTGAATGCGAAATAACATCAAATCTCTCACCTCGTTTCTTCCTCCCAGAAACGGCTGTGGTTGCAGATAACACCGTCGGCGACCGCAGGCAGGAGTAAATAAGATTGCTTTATAGAAAACAGGAAGCTTCATTCCGGCTTAAAGTTTTCTTCACTGTAAAACTGCCGCTGTAGGAATAGTGGCACCGCTGTGTCCAAGTAATTTGATTTTTTCACGTGATAGAACCGTAGCATCGCAATAAAACACAAGGCTCAGCCCAAAAATATGACACCTGCGTGGGTGAAGGATAATCATTCGAGGAAAAGGTCCGCAGCTTTGCCTCTTTGTCCAATTTATATCATATACATTGTTCTTCGTATATCTTTGCCTGTAACATATCCATAATTGAATCCAGGAGCGAGTTATCTCTGATTTTCCTTCTTAGGTTTAAAGCGTCGTTAGTTGGGCGCCCAAATAACCTTAGAAAGGAAGGTCCTTGCTAAGTGCGCAATCTCTACGGTGATTTGTTGCAAATTTTGTTGATGTTGGAGTTCGACGTCATCACCTCATTCTTCTGCTTTCGGCTTCAGTCAGGATTCTTGTGTAAGAGGAGGTCGAAGAACGACAATTCAAAGTTTACGTTCAACAACAAGCTTGACGTAACGCAATAATACGTGACAGTACTAAAGAGGCCAACAAAGGCAAATGCTTCCAGACTCAGTTGTTATGTTACAATATGTATCTATATTTTGTAGTGGGTAATTAAAATAAAACTTATAATAATACGCCCTTTAACCGTAATGGTAAACAAACGTTGTCATGACGTTTTTTAATCCTAAGATTCGATTTTTATGCCTGTAACAGTTAAAGTAACCCGCAATTGTAACAGAAATAAATGAAAACTAAACGTTACAAAATATTGAATTAAAATTACATTAGAATTACTATCATAGGAAAAATCTATAGAAATATGGAGGTAAGCACTGTTTAGTTGAATTACAATGAAATATTTGTACTTACCAAATTATCAGATCAGCTCCCATGAAACACAACGCATTAATTTGTCACTGTACACAGCTGCGTCACCACAACTAACAAGATTTCAGTCCTCAACTTTGCCATATTTACGGTCAAACTCACCACCGGACACGTCTCCAACGTTCCTTCTACTAACGTTTCGTCCAAGATCTACCAGCCAAGGATCGAACCAACCGCTCCCTTTGCAGAGACTGAACTCAACCTAACTGCTCCTCTTCGTATCGCCGCCTGCAGACTGACTGTTCTCTCCACGGCGCTTTCCACCTCAAACATTGTCCACAACAATACTCAGAAAACTCCACATTGTTGGGCATCGCTGACTGTTGCCTACAATGCCTGAGGCCCAACAATACGCTGACAATACTAATATTAAAGTTATTTTAAATAATCCTTCCAATATGCACGTTGTTGGTCAACACAATTTCCCACAACAGGAATCGGTCTTGAATTATTCAAGCAGCCTTGGGCCATATTCACCTGTAATCAATCTTATAAACCTCAAACCATACAACAGTTTCCTTGGTTTTAACTTGAGGTCTACAAGATTCCGTTAATACAAATTATGAGAAGTCCTGAAGCTAACTCCTTCGTCACTAGATGTAAAAATAATTTAGCACGTCATCGTTTGTTCACCTTCTACTGTCTACAGCCATCGGGCCAAGTTGTCGTTGCCTCTTCTGCCATCTATCGTGAAATTTAATAAACAACGACAATTTTTCATAATACAAATTCAGTGAAAAATTTGTTATTCTATTATTCGAACGTTAAACAAGAAATTTCTCAACGTAATTAAATTTAAATATTGTCCAATCTTTGTTGTTGGTTCAGTTAATTTCATTTTCCTACCCTTAGTTATCTTAAATATTGTTTTTCAAGCTTGAGGATTTCTTTGTTTCCTTGTAATGACCTCATCATACCAGGTTCTAACACCACCTTTCCCATTTCACACATTCACAGTTTTATCCAACATTAACAAGGATGTAAAGTCCTTCTTGGATCCGTCTCTTTAACCCCTGATGTATTATTTTAATATTTTTCGAGTATATTTCGTGTTTTTATTTCTTTGTTGGAAACTCAGACAAATTGCCACATTCGTGTCCTTGAAATTTCCTCCTTCACAACTTATCATCGATGTCCTCTACCTTGTGGTCGATTTCAGCCATCTTGTTTCCGCTCTCTCTCATACTTTTGACTAAAATCTGTCGTCAATTCGATTCTGTTCCTTCGTTTCCTTAGAGCCTCCTTCCTGGCCTCACGGATAAGTTAGAAATAAAGGGAAACATTATTTATGAACTATTGCGATGCGTACCTTTTAAAACTGAAGATTGCAAAATAAACTAAGTTTGCGGAACACTGAATAATAAGTCAATAATCATTTAAGTGAAATTCACTTGTAATCAGGAAAAATATTTAAAAAATAATTACAGCTCCAACGTGTAGGACAAGGGGCGGACGTTGACGACGACATCCACGACTAACTTTGTTTCTCCACAAGAATTGGAATAAAGCCAAGGTTTGACCTGGTTATTATCAAGGAATTCCCCGTGCCATCAAATAGATTTTCAATACGTTTTAAGGGTTTCAGAGCTACCAGAACGTCCAAACTAATTAACGTAAAAATACCAAGAGCATTTGGAGTGAGGTCCTCAACTTCTTCTAGAATTCTTGCCATAAAGTGTTTTCATATAACACGTTACAATCTGTCTGAATAATTTTGTATAGATATTTTTCCCCCTTCAATTATCTACTTTTTGCGTTAGTACGCGAAGGATCTAATTATACCTTAATTAGTAGAATCCACTCTAACTTCCCGTCAACCTGAACACGGACGATTAATGCCTAAACAAATTTTTGGTTCAGAATCATTGTTACTAGACGATAATTAAACAACGGTACCATTTTGATTGCAATGAACCATACATTTAAGTATTAAACTACGCCATGATGCATTATAAACCGTCAGTGGTCATCCAAGAGTTGTGACATTATAGAAAGACATCGCAGATAATAAAAAATGTCTTTTATTATTTCAACAATACAGGACATTTCTAAAGAATAGTATTTTCATGACGACACGAGAGAGGGAGTTTTGTGAAGACGACGAGCTTCCAGAAGGCGTGGGCTTCGCTGTTGCAGCCGTAGAGGACGAAGAACAGCAGCCACTGGAGCGTGCCCAGAGCGTGGTAGTAGCCCAGCAGGTGCTCCAGGCCTTGGATCTGCGTGAAGATCAGCCTGAAGGTGATCCCCGCCCTTGACAACAGCGACGTCTTTAGCGTGAAGGTGAAGAGATCAGCGAAGACGCTACGCGCCGTGACGTCTTCCCGAACTCGAAGGGCGCTTTTCTTGACGTCGTAGTAGAATTGGAAGTTCTTGTAACACATGTAGAGGTTGCCGAAGAGGGCTCTGGCAGTCGTAAAGTCATGATGGAGGCGGTTAAAAAGTGCAAGTAGGAAGCCAGGCACAAGGTGGAGGACAGGTCCATGGCGACGTCGAGGCGCACGGTCAGCGCCATGTCCGCAAGACTCGCCCGCACCACGAGGAGCCTCAGCAGCGCCGTCACCTGGTAACCTATCAGCTGCTTCCCTGGAAGGTTGCGGAGCTGCGGACAGGCGAGGTAAGTGATAAGGGCGAGGATGCAAACCGCGACGTCGAGGAACGCCAGGAACAGAACCAGTATTGAATCCCCGACCCCGTAGTAAGGGACGGAAACCTCGAAGTCACCTTCGCTGTCACAGTAAACAATCTCAATGAATTGTTGAAGGGCACCGAGTCAGAGGCGTTGTAGGTATTTACTAGTGGCGCTGAGGAGCAGTAGAGATGTTTGTTGAGAACGTTCTTGAAGAATCACTGCACAGATAACACGTTTTGAAATTTTACTTTAACATCATCGCAATCTCTCTCGAAACCTATTTGTATAAGGTCAGTGAACTGGCAGACGGGGACGCGTGTGTGCAAGGCGTAGTCGAGGTAGGTCACTGCTGGTCTGTATGAGACTTGTTTCTGGAAGTCTCTTAGTAAAAGGGAAAAGCAATAAAGACGAGGATCGACCAGTGGAGGAGCTTTGACCCCGCATTTGGTGCCGTTGAATGCGAGAGAAAGACACTGGGAATGGAAGTAGAGGGAAGGAGCCGTGGACCAAGTCAATTTCGTGGAATATGGGTCCCTGTAGACACAACGTAAGAGATCTACAGTGGCTTGTGGAAGATTACAGAATACTCTTTTGAGTTCCCCTGGGGTCTGTAGTAAGGACAAGGAAGATGCGCTTTACCTGCGTTGGACTTGACTAACCCCCATGTCCTTTGATCGTGTGATTCTGTGAATCTGAGTAACCTGTCTAATGCTCTTTCAGATTCCCTAAAAGAGGAAGGGTGTAAAATAGTGTTGTAGTACAAAGGTTGTAGTACAAAGTTTTCCGTAACAAAGGGATCGGTGATCGGATAATAATAAAAGAAATACGACAATGCAAATAAATTTTGGTACGCATTCACGTATGGTACCGACACGCAAAACAAAATTTCGTCCAAGAATTTTTCTATGATTTCTAGCGGTGTTATTTCTTCAGTAGGAACAATTTCATGAAGTTTTTCAAAGGAACCATTAAACAAATTTCTAACTTGTGCTTCAAAGGCCAGCGTGCAGTTGGCGTGAGTCCCCGAGCAGAGAGGCAGCAGCTGTTGGCACGACTTCTGCAGATCCAATCGGATGCCCCTGATTAACTTTAATGATAACGTTTTGCTCAACGTCTTCCTAACACACGTCACATTCTGCAACATTCATCGAAATAACAATAATTACCAAGGACTAATAAGTACAACATTTTTTACAAATACTTTCTGGTGTTCCAGAGTCTGAGTAAAGAGGAGGAATGCTCGTGCACGTTGAGGAAGCTGTACTCACACTTGGTGCGACCCTCAGGTCCTCAATCTGTGTGTCCGAATATTGAGAGCAATGATTGTTGAGGTCGTCGTATATAGACTGCAGAGTGACGTTGTGCAGATGAAATTCTGCTTCTGATATTGATATTAATGGCATAGTTTTCAAGTATTGAAGAATCTGGAAAATATAAAAGCAGAAACGTGCAGAGTTTGGTATTAAATTAGTGGGCGAGGAGAAAAAACTTTAAATATCCTAATAGTGGACTCACCTCGTCCATTAGAGTCAGCTGGGTGACGTTACCCAAGTTAGTTTCTCTGAAATGATTTAATTGTGGATCTAATGTAACCGATAATTCTGACCACTGGCCTATTAATACTTCGCGTAAGTTTTTACCGTACACTTCAAGGTAAAGGTCGTCCAACTGCAACATAAAGCAAATTACTTTGAAATAATCTGGTAAACAGGTCATGAAGTCAGCTATTTAAGGTGAAAGTTGAGGAACCAGGAAGGTTATGTTTAAAATAAAGCCTCCAGGAGACTCTGGAACGTCGCAGTCATGAAGGGAAACTGATGGTTACACTGGAGGAAACGAACAATTCTTTCAAGAAAAGTTAGAGATGTTGCTGAACTGATGGTCACATAGACTGAGTGGTGAAGGAATTGCGACTTGAGGATCTCTGTAAGATGCACTTACAGTTCATGTATCGTTTTTAGTTCCTGCTGCTGCGTTCAACAGCGCGAGAGCCACGAGGACGAGGAGGACGCGCTGCATCTTGAATGCGAAATTACAGCAAATCTCTCACTTCGTTTCTTCCTCTCAGAAGTGGCTGTGGTTGCAGATGACACTGGCAGCGACCGCACTTTATCGAAATTACGAAAACAGGATGTTTCATTCCGGCTTGATGTTTCCTTCCCTGTGAAATTGCCGCCGAAGTAAAACAGTGCGTAGTTGGGAATTTTAATCCTGTAAAAATTGTGGCACCGTTCTGTAGAAGTATTTTCTTTTTTTCACGTTTTAAAACAGTGGCAGCGCTATAAAACACGAGGCTGGATCGAAATCTGCAATAAGGATACACAAAATATGATAACAGCGTGAATGAAGAAATTTTTTTACAATTTATATTTTATGCATTGTTCCTTTTTTTAGGGATAACAGGCTACATGAGCGGAATCCACGTGGTTGAAACTCCCCTTTTATAACACAGGAAGGGATTTGAAAGGGGGGATGCAGAAGGGTAGAGGAATGTAGCCAAGGGTTAACTAGGGCCCCCGGGGTATATTTTAAGGTTCCTAAAAGTAATTCAGGACAAACCCTGCATCCGGTAGGTTGGGCATTGGGTACTTGTCCCACGCCCTTCCGATAGCGAGAGAGGAGTTTGCTTTGCCTCGATTAGTTTAGGAGGCAGCTGGCTGAATATTCCAATGGGAATAGCGGACAACTATTACCGTACGCCCAAGAACTGTGACCCCGAAACATACATCTCTCAGAACAGGCCGAGGTGCCTCGGCTTGTGGGAACCTTAGTTCAAAAACGGAGAGGAAAAGGCATCCCAAAAGGTAACTTCTTCGTATCCATCCTATAAGGTTTCAGCCTGCGAGAGAACAGCTCTCGCAGACAGCTGGGGTTTCGTGCATTGTTCCTCCCCTGTCTTGGCCGTTAACATATCCATTATTGAATCCAAGAGCGAGTAACCTCTGAGTGTAAACGTGACATGATCTGCAACTTTGGTGAAGAGCTCATTTTAAATTCTTGTTAATGTTTGACTTAATTTGAGAGTGACTCCGGAAGGACTGAGAAGAACTTGTTGCAACACCAAAAGTCCTGATTTACTCATTGCGGTCGCGGACACTGTTATCTGCAACTACAGCGTCTTCTGGGAGGAAGAAACTATGGAAGATAATTGCTGTTATTTCGCATTCAAGATGCAGCGCGTCCTCCTCGTCCTCGTGGCTCTGTCGCTGTTCAACGCGGCAGGACAGGCTAGAAACTGCACAAGAACGGTGAGTCCATCTTACAGCGTTTCTCAAGTCACAATCACTTCACCATTCATCCAAGAATCTCTCTTCCTCCATCTTGAGAATATGCAGACGAGTTCATTTCACAGTAACATGCTTCTTATTGCAGTTGGACGACTTTTTCCTTGAACTGATCGGAAGAAACACACACGAAGAATTCTCAAACATGTGGTCATTTTTATCGAATAAAATCGATACGGATTTAAAAATTTATTTACTTAACAACTACGATTCTTACACTGGGAACGTGACCAAGGTGCCTCTGATGGACGAGGTGAGTCCACTACTAGGTTAATAAACGTTTACCTTCGTCCTTCACGGACTAGCTTGCACCTCCTGGTCACAGCACCACGTGACTGCTCCTGGAGAAAGCCAGCGCTTCTCGCTGGTCAGATCCTTGTGCGGGGATTTCTCTACACTTAAATAAATAAGTTTAGGTTTTTCCTACTAATCTATATTCAAATCTCTATTGTTTCCTCTCACAGATCCTGCAGTACATTAGAAGTATACAATTGACAGTTATGTCCGAAGTAGCATCTGTTTTAAGCAACGTCACCCTGGACTCAATATACGAGGACTTGAACCATCAATGCGCTGGAGATTCGAAAAGACCTATTCAGGACCTCAGAGTCATACCAAGTGTGAGTAGAGCTTTCTCCACATTCAGGAGCATTCCTCCTCTTAACTCAGACTATGGAACACCGAAAAAACTTGTAAGAAAATATTCCTCCTTGGTAATTATTGTTTCATTTGATTTTGCAGAATTTGAGGTGTGTGAGGAAGCGGTTGGGAAAAACTCTGTCATTAAAGTTTAAAATTGGAATCGAAGTGGGTCTGCAGAAGTGGTCCCGTGCGTGCAGCCAACAGCTGCTGGCCCTGTGCTCGGGGACTCACGCCAACTGCACCCTGGACTATGAAAACAAGTTTTTGAACTTGACTACTGGTTACATAGAGGAAAATCATGATCTGGAATCTGTAGATGAGATAACGCCAACAGGAATCATTTTCCATTACTTGTTTAACAATATGCGTTATTTGACGGTTCCATACATGTCTGCAAATGCTTACTTACACATATTGTCGTATTACACATCTGAGGTACCGTCCATCGAGCCCTTTACCATGGAGAACATGATATACTATCCAGGATTCTTTAAAAACGGACAACAATTCAGCACCACACAATCGAAAGAGAAGTTAACTTGGGGGATAGTCAAGTCCGACACGGGTAACGTGGATCTTCCATGCTACAACTACAGAGACATCTACCCGCGGAAGTCAGAGGAGTACTTCAGGTTATTGCAGGCATGCTACGTTACGCAGTCGCAAGCTTCAAGCCAAATTCTCATGAGTTGTGCGTACAACGACTCTAAATCATTGACTTGGTCCACTGCACCTTATCTCTACTTCCACTCCCAGTGTCTTTGTCTCGCGTACGGCGGCGACGAATGCGGGGTCAAAGCGCCACAAGGTGTCGAACCCCGCATTTATTGCTTTTCTGTGTTACTGAGGGACTTCCAAAGACAAGTCTCGCACAGACCAGCAGTGACGTATCTAGACTATTCCTTCCAGACCAGACTTCCCGTCTGCCAGTTTATCGAACTTATTGTAAATGGCTTCAATAGAGACTGTTCACACTCTGAAGCAGCCAAAAGCCTTCATTTGATAATTTCCAAACAGTGTTACTTCAACGGCCTCGTAAACAAACAACTCAATTGTTCCGAAACTCCAATGGTTACTTACAACGTCACTGAGCTCTGTGCCCTTAAAATCTTTATGCAATACGTTGACTACGCCGATGACGTAGTTGTTCTTGTACCTTACTACGGGGTCGGCGATTCGACACTGGTCCTGATCCTGACGTTTGGCAACGTCGCGGTGCGCGGCCTCGCCCTGGTCACGTACCTCGCCTGTCCGCAGCTCCGCAACCTTCCAGGGAAGCTGCTGATAGGCTACCAGGTGACGGCGCTGCTGAGACTCCTCGTGGTGCGGGCGAGTCTTGCGGACATGGCGCTGGCCGTGCGCCTCGACGTCGCCATGGACCTGTCCTCCACCTTGTGCCTGACCTCCTACTTGCACTTCTTAACCACCTCCATCATGACTTTACGACTGCCAGACTCTCTGAGCCGTGACGAAGCCCGTGAGGTGCTTCTGCGCTACGCGCTGTTAGGATGGGCCTTGCCGGCGGCGTTGTCCGCGGCTTTCTTCTGGATGGACGAGGCCCTCGACAGTAGCGTGCAGATCGGCCAGCTGCTCTTTGTTCTTTGCACCTACATCGCCCTCTTCGGCAACCTCTACATGTTCTACATAAACTTACAATGCTACTATGACGTCAAGAAAAGGGCCCTTCGAGTTCGGGAAGGCGTCACAGCGCGCAGCGTCTTCGCCGATCTCTTCACCTTCGCGCTGAAGACGTCGCTGCTGTCAGGGGCGGGGATCACCTTCAGGCTGATCTTCGCGCAGATCCAAGGCTTGGAGCACCTGCTGGGTTACTACCACGCTTTGGGCGCGCTCCAGGGGCTGCTGTTCTTCGTCCTGTACGGCTGCAACAGCGAAGCCCGCGCCTTCTGGAAACTCGTCCTTTTCACAAAACTCCCTCTGTGGTGTCGTAGTGAAAACACTATTGTTTAGAAATGTCCTGTATTGTTTAAATAATAAATGAAAAGTTTGATTTGCTTATATGTGTTTCTTTTACGTCACATCTGATGGATGACCAGTGGGGGTTGGTAACGGGTCAAGGCGTAATGGAAATATAAATTTTTGCTGGTTAGTGACAAAAGTACTTTACAAGGTAAGCAGGAACAAGGGAAGAAATCCTCTGGATCCTCTTAGCGCCGTAAATATCGTTCTGTTTCTCCTTTTCCCCTATTCGGTAAACATTTTAAATGGATGAGAATGGTTTACGTCTGCTGTTTTCGCCCGAATCGCTTCACTTTGTATCTAGTATTGTTGCGGCAAGCCCGACCAAAGCAACTTCTTTGAAGAGATGCGGGCGATTACAAGAAAAACAAGAGGAAAAATACAAGAATTGATGGGAAAGTTGGTAGTAAACGTGGTGTTGGGGGTAGTTGGGCGTAAAGAAAGCACGACGTTATCAGCATAGGTGGAAATGTGAATCGCGTTATTTCATCCAGTAAAACCATTGAAGAATGAAGTTTTTTATGAAGTAGTACAGGAAGAACGAACAAGGGTGATCAACCTCACGTATTAACGTATTCATAAAGAAAGACGTGAAAATACAATCTTTATTAATTATCGTTCAACATTGCTTCTGCTGTCCGATGACGTCATCGCTGTCGCTGCTACACAGAAACACTGGATTTCGGTGACCAAGGATATATTTTTATGTTCAATCAACAGCTACGTTCATAATCAATTCTTTGTAATATAATTATGTTTTCATTTTAATTACAAGAGGATCTCGGGAGCTTGAAAAATTAAAAATAAAAAGTGCGGAACTGAAGATATTAAAAAAACCCTGAAACACCTGCTGCTGCTTCTCTTTTTCGTGTTTTATTAGAATAACAGGCTACATGAGGGTAACTCCCTTTAGTAGCATAGGAAGGGATTTGAAAGGGATAGGGGAAGCGTAAAGGTAGAGGAAGAAAGTAGCCAATGGTTTAAAATCACTCGGAGAACTGACTGCGTGTAGACGGCCTGAGCGGACTCTCGAGAGTTGGAACTGAGAGTTGCTATCGAGAGCTGCGACTTGCTCTCACGTGTAAACGCACATTCAAGATCGCTCTGGCTGCTCTCGTCGCCGCCGCAGCCGACAGACTACTGGCCAACAATGCCGTCTGGCCGGACCAACAATTGAACAAACTCTTCATTCAAATAATTCGGGCTTTAGAATACATTCACTCAATAGCAAAACGACGACTGATTTATTAAGCAATATTTGCACCCGTCTATGCCCGTTATTCTTGTATTTATGATTGTATTTCAGCTCTGTTTATAAAATTTAACTACGTCAGTTAATATTGAATATATTTATTTATAAACCTGATGAGGGTCAACAAGCAACTTTAATTAAGTTTTCCGCATTTTTGGTCTTTTTACTAGTTTAACAACTTCTTGTGGGTATTACGGGCGTGATGACAACCTGATTGATGGAGTTATCGCTCTTTCTCAGTTTTACAGATCCACGTGAAGATTTCACAATCTCTACCTCTGAAAGTAATGAGCAGGTCCAATAATTTTAAACGCCTTATCTACGTAGAGAGACAGAGGAACCCTTGTCAGGAGCAACACTCGGCCGTTGATTTGAGTTCGGAAAAAATTATTCTTGAACTTGTTCTGTTGTAAGGTCCTTAACAGCTTACTCTGGATGTTTTCCTTTCCTCATAACCCTATAACATGATTTATGATCTAAAATAAATATTAAAAACGCGAGATATCTCAATTAGTAAGAGTTTTACTACGAGCTGAAGGTCATCCTTCATTTACCGTCATTCCAAATATGTTTCGACTTAGAATCCAAATATCTGTTAAACAGTTCAAGAAGTCAGATGTTGAGGGTGAAAAATGAGGTACCAGGAAGGTTATATTAAAGAGGGAAGCTGAAGGTTGCCCTGGAGGAAACGAACAATTCTTATGAGAAAAGTTAGAGATGATGCTGAACGGCTTGGTGACATTGACTTCTGATAATAGAGGCAGCGAGATATTGGCTGAGTGCCGAAGGAATTGTGACTTGAGAATCTCTGTAAGATGGACTTACCGTTCTAGTATCGTTTTCAGTTCCTGCTACTGCGTTCAACAGCGCCAGAGCCACGAGGACGCGGAGGACGTGGCCCATTTTGAATGCGAAATAACAGCAAATCTCTCACCTCGTTTCTTCCTCCCAGAAACGGCTGTGGTTGCAGATAACACCGTCGGCGACCGCAGGCAGGAGTAAATAAGATTGCTTTATAGAAAACAGGAAGCTTCATTCCGGCTTAAAGTTTTCTTCACTGTTAAACTGCCGCTGAAGTAAAACAGTACGTAGTTGGGAATTTTAATCCTGTAAGAATAGCGGCACCTTTGTGTCCAAGTAATTTGATTTTTTCACGTGATAGAACCGTAGCATCGCAATCAAACACGAGGCTCAGTCCAAAAATATGACACCTGCGTGGGTGAAGGATGATCATTCGAAGAAAAGGTCCGCAGCTTTGCCTCTTTGTCGAATTTATATCATATACATTGTTCTTCGTATATCTTGGCCTGTAACATATCCATAATTGAATCCAAGAGCGAGTTATCTCTGATTTTCCTTCTTAGATTGTCGCAAATTTAACTTTCTCTGTGAATGAGTGACGTCATCACCGCAACTTCTGCTTTCGGCGTGCAGGTGTCTACTATTGTGCGAGAGCTTCAGGTAGTCACCGCGCCCGAGTCTTCAGTCAGGATTCTTGTGTAAGAGGAGGTCGAAGAACGACAATTAAAAGTTTACGTTCAACAACAAGCTTGACGTAACGCAATAATACGTGACAGTACTAAAGAGGCCAACAAAGGCAAATGCTTCCAGACTCAGTTGTTATGTTACAATATGTATCTATATTTTGTAGTGGCTAATTAAAATAAAACTTATAATAATACGACCTTTAACCGTAATGGTAATCAAACGTTGTCATGACGTTTTTAATCCTAAGATTCGTTTTTTAAGCCTGTAACAGTTAAAGTAACCCGGAATTGTAACAGAAATAAATGAAAACTAAACGTTACAAAATATTGAATTAAAATTACATAAGAATTACTATCATAGGAAAAATCTATAATACTATGAATATAAGCACTGTTTAGTTGAATTACAATGAAATATTTGTACTTACCAAATCTTAAGATCAGCTCCAATGAAACACAACGTATTAAATTGTCACTGTTCACAGCTGCGTCACCACAACTAACAAGATTTCAGTCCTCCACTTTGCCATATTTACGGCCAAACTCACCACCGGACACGTCTCCAACGTTCCTTCTACAAACGTTTCGTCCAAGATCTACCAGCCAAGGCTCGAACCAACCGCTCCCTTTGCAGAGACTGAACTCTACTTCACTGCTCCACTCCTCCTGCAGACTGACTGTTCTCTCGACGGCGCTTTCCACCTCCAACATTGTCCACAACAATACTCAGAAAACTCCACATTGTTGGTTATCGCTGACTGTTGCCTACAATGCCTGAGGCGCAACAATACGCTGACAATGCAAATTATTAAAGAAATTTTAAATAATCCTTACATTACACACGTTGGTTGTAAACACAATTTACTACAACAGGAATCAGTCTTGAATTATTCAAGCAGCCTTGGGCCATATTCACCTGTAATCAATTTTTTAAACCCAGAAACCATACAAGAGTTTCCATGGTTTTAACTTGAGGTCTACAAGATTCCGTTAATACAAATTCTGAGAAGTCCTGAAGCTAACTCCTAGTCGCTAGATGTAAAAATAATTTAGCACGTCATCGTTTGTTGACCTTCTACTGTCTACAGCCAGCGGGCCAAGTTGTCGTTGCCTCTTCTGCCATCTATCGTGGAATTTAATAAACAACGACAATTTTTCATAATACAAATTCAGTGAATAATTTGTTATTCTATTATTCGAACGTTAAACAAGAAATTTCTCAACGTAATTAAATTTGAATATTGTCCAATCTTTGTTGTTGGTTCAGTTAATTTCATTTTCCTACCCTTAGTTATCTTAAATATTGTTTTTCAAGCTTGAGGATTTCTTTGTTTCCTTGTAATTACCTCATCATACCAGGTTCTAACACCACCTTTCCCATTTCACACATTCACAGTTTTATCCAACATTAACAAGGATGTAAAGTCCTTCTTGGATCCGTCTCTTTAACCCCTGATGTATTATTTTAATATTTTTCTAGTATATTACGTGTTTTTATTTCTTTGTTGGAAACTCAGACAAATTGCCACATTCGTGTCCTTGTTGACTTCCTCCTTCACCACTAAGGAACTTATCATCGATGTCCTCTACCTTGTGGTCGATTTCAGCCATCTTGTTTACGCTCTCTCTCATACTTTTGACTAAAATCTGTCGTCAATTCGATTCTGTTCCTTCGTTTCCTTTGAGCCTCCTTCCTGGCCTCACGAATAAGTTAGAAATAAAGGGAAACATTATTTATGAACTATTGCGATGCGTACCTGTTAAAACTGAAGATTGCAAAATAAACTAAGTTTGCGGAACACTGAATAATAAGTCCATAATCACTTACGTGAAATTCACTTGCAATCAGGAAAAGTATTTAAAAAATAATTACAGCAACGAGGAGTAGGACAAGGGGCGGACGTTGACGACGACATCCACGACTAACTTTGTTTCCCCACAAGAATTGGAGTAACCACGAGGTTTGACCTTGTTATTATCAAGGAATTCCCCGTAGCCATCAAAAAGATTTACATTTTAAGGGTTTTAGAGCTACCAGAACGTCCAAACTAATTAACGTAAAAATACCAAGAGCATTTGGAGTGAGGTCCTCAACTTCTTCTAGAATTCTTGCCATAAAGTGTTTTCATATAACACGTTACAAGGTGCAATCTATAAGATAATTTTGTATAGATATTTTTCCCCCTTCAATTATCTACTTTTTGCGTTAATACACAAAGGCAGTAACAGACTGATCTAATTATACCTTAATTAGTGGAATCCATCCTAACTTCCCGTCAACCTGAACACGGACGATTGACGCCTAAACAAATTTTTGGTTCAGAATCAATGTTACTAGACGATAATTAAACATCGGTACCATTTAGATTGCAATGAACCATACATTTAAGCATTAAACTTCGCCATGATGCATTATCAACCGTCAGTGGTCATCGAAGAATAGTGACATTATAGAAAGACATCGCAGTAAATAAAAAATGTCTTTTATTATTTCAACAATACAGGACATTTCTAAAGAATAGTATTTTCATGACGACACCACAGAGGGAGTTTTGTGAAGACGACGAGCTTCCAGAAGGCGCGGACTTCAGTGTTGCAGCCGTAGAGGACGAAGAACAGCAGCCCCTGGAGCGTGCCCAGAGCGTGGTAGTAGCCCAGCAGGTGCTCCAGGCCTTGGATCTGCGCGAAAATCAGCCTGAAGGTGATCCCCGCATTTGACAACAGCGACGTCTTTAGCGTGAAGGTGAAGAGATCAGCGAAGACGCTACGCGTCGTGACGTCTTCCCGAACTCGAAGGGCGCTTTTCTTGACGTCGTAGTAGAATTGGAAGTTCTTGTAACACATGTAGAAGTTGCCGAACAGGGCTCTGGCAGTCGTAAAGTCATGATGGAGGCGGTTAAAAAGTGCAAGCAGGAAGCCAGGCACCAGGTGGAGGACAGGTCCATGGCGACGTAGAGGCGCACGGTCAGCGCCATGTCCGCGAGACTCGCCCGCACCACGAGGAGTCTCAGCAGCGCCGTCACCTGGTAGCCTATCAGCTGCTTCCCTGGAAGGTTGCGGAGCTGCGGGCAGGCAAGGTACGAGACCAGGGCGAGGACGCGCACCCCGACGTCGAAGAACGTCAGGAACGGGACCAGTGTCGAGTCCCCGACCCCGTAGTAAGGGACGCGAACCTCGACGTCACCTTCGCTGTCGCAGTAAACAATATTAATGAATTTTTGAAGGGCGCAGAGCTCAGTGGCGTTGTAGGTATTTACTACCGGCGTTTCCGAACAGTTGAGGTGTTTATTGACAACGTCCTTGAAGAAGCACTGCATGGAATTGGTAATATTAAAATAGTTGAATAAAAAATCGCAATCTATCTTGAAGCTTATTTGGATAAGGTTGGTGAACTGGCAGACGGGAACAAGTGACTGGATGGCGTAGTCGAGGTAGGTCACTGCTGGCCTGTTCGAGACTTGTTTCTGGAAGTCTCTTAGTAATACGGACAGGCAATAAAGACGAGGATCGACACCTTGTGGCGCTTTGACACCGCATTCGGTGCCGTTGAATGCGAGACAAAGACACTGGGAGTGGAAGTAGAGGGAAGGAGCCGTGGACCAAGTCAATAGGGTGGATTTTGGGTCCCTGTAGAAACAACGTAAGAGATCTACAGTTGCTTGCGACAGATTGTAAAAGAAGCAATCACGAAAGATTACAGAATACTCTTCAGAGTTCCCCAGGTGTCTGTAGTAGGCACAAGGAAGATGCGCTTTACCTGCGTTGGACTTGACTATCCCCACGTCATTTCATCTTGTGATTCTGTGAAGCTGGGGAACCTGTCAAATGCTCTTTCAGATTCCGTATAATACGAAGGGTGTATAATAGTGTTGTAGTAGGAAGTTTTTCGTAACAAAGGGTTCGGTGATCGGTTAATAATAAAAGAAATACGTCAATGCAAATAAATGTATATATGCATTCACGTATGGTACCGACACGCAAAACAAAATTTCGTCTAAGAATTTTTCTATGATTTCTAGTGGCGTTATTTCTTCAGTAGGAACTATTTCATGAAGTTCTTCAAAGGAACTATGAAACAAATTTTTCAGTTATTCCTCGAAGGCCAGCGTGCAGTTGGCGTGAGCCACCGAGCACAGAGGCAGCAGGTGTTGGCACGACTTCTGGAGATCCAATCGGATGCCCTTGATTAACTTTAATGTCAACGTTTTGCCCAACCGCTTCCTCACAAACGGCACATTCTGAAACATCCATCGTAATAATAATTATTACGAAGGAGGAATATGTATAACTTTTCTTACAAGTACATTATGGTTATATGGAGTCTACGTAATGAGGAGGAATGCTCCTGCACGTGGAGGAAGCTGTACTCACACTTGGTGCGACTCTGAGGTTCTCAATCGGTGTGTCCAAATATTGAGAGCAATGATTGTTGAGGTCGTCGTATATAGACTGCAGAGTGACGTTGTGCAGATGAAATGCTGATTCTGATATTGATATTAATGGAATAGTTTTCAAGTATTGAAGAATCTGGAAAAGATAAAAGCAGAAACGTGCAGAGTTTGGGTTTAAATTAGTAGGCGAGTAGAAAAAACTTTAAATATCCTAATAGTGGACTCACCTCGTCCATAAGAGGCAGCTTGGTGACGGTACCAAAGTTTGATTTTCTGAATTTATCTAATTGCAAATCTAATTAAGCCGATAATATTGACCACTTGACTAATAATACTTCGCGTACGTTTCCTCCGAACTCTTCAAGGTAAAGGTCGTCCAAATGCAACAATAATCAAATTACTTTGAAATTATCTGTTATTCAGTTTAACAATTAAACTTCTGAAGGTGGAAGTTTATGTAACAGTAAGGTTACATTAAAGATAAAGCCTTTAGGAGACTCTGGAACGTCACAGTTATGAAGGGAAACTGAAGGTTACCCTGGAGGAAACGAACAATTCTTACAAGGAAAGTTATAGATATTGCTGAACTGATGGTCACATTAACTTCTCATAATAGTGGAAGAGAGATATTGGCTGAGTGGTGAAGGAATTGTGACTTGAGGATTTCTTTAAGATGGACTCACCGTTCTAGTATCGGTTTTAGTTCCTGCTGCTGCGTTCCACAGCGCCAGAGCCACGAGGATGAGGAGGACGATCTGCATCTTGAATGCGAAATAACAGAAAATCTCTCACTTCGTTAGGGGTAACAGGCTACATGAGAGGAATCCACGTGGTGGAAACTCCCCATTTATAACACAAGAAGGGATTTATGCGGAAGGGTAGCGGAATGTAGCCAAGGATCCTAAAAGTAATTCAGGACAAACCCTAGAAAAACCTGCATCATGTAGGTCGGGCATAGGGTACTTGTCCCACGCCTTTCCGATACCGTATGCCCAAGAACTGTGACCCCGGAATATAAACTCCTGAAAAGAAGCCGTGGTGCTTCGGCTTGTGGGAAGCTTCGTTCATAAACGGAGAGAGAGGAGGAGGCATGCCCAAAGGTAGTGACTTCAGTTCCCCCTACACGGTTCTGCCTGCAAGAGAATAGCTCACGCAGACAGCTGGGGGTTGTTCCTACCCTGTCTTGGCCGTTAACATATCCGTTATTGAATGCAAGAGCGAGTAAACTCTGAGTGTAAACGTGACATGATCTTCAACTTTGGTGAAGATCTCATTTTAAATTCTTGTTAATGTTTTAATTTATTTGTGAGTGAATACAGCGAGAGTGACTCCGGAAGGACTGACAGGAACTTGTTGCAACACCACAAGTCTTGTTTTGCTCATTGTGGTCGCTGCCAGTGTTATCTGCATCCACAGCGACTTCTGAGAGGAAGAAACGAAGGAAGAGATTTGCTGTTATTTCGCATTCAAGATGCAGCGCGTCCTCCTCGTCCTCGTGGCTCTGTCGCTGATCAACGCAGCAGCAGGAACTGAAAACGATACTAGAACCGTGAGTCCATCTTACAGCGTTTCTCAAGCCACAATCCCTTCACTACTCTTCCTTTATTATGAGAAGTCAATGTGACCATCAGCTTCATATTGCAGTTGGACGACTTTTTCCTTGAACTAATCGGAAGAAACACTCACGAAGAATTTTCAAACATGTGGTCATTTTTATCGGATAATATCGATACGGATTTAAAAATTTATTTACTTAACAACTACGATTCTTACACTGGGAACGTGACCAAGGTGCCTTTGATGGACGAGGTGAGTCCACTACTAGGTTAAAATAAGTTTACCTTCGTCCTTCACGGACTAGCCTGCACCTCCTGGTCACAGCACCACGTGACTGCTCCTGGAGACAGCCAGCGCTTCTCGCTGGTCAGATCCTTGTGCGGGGATTTCTCTACACTCAAATAAATAAGTTTAGGGTTTTCCTACTAATCTATATTCAAATCTCTATTGTTTCCTCTTACAGATCCTGCAATACATTAGAAGAATACAATTGACAGTTATGTCCGAAGTAGCATCTGTTTTAAGCAACGTCACCCTCGACTCAATATACGAGGACTTGAACCATCAATGCGCTGGAGATTCAAAAAGACCGATTGAGGACCTCAGAGACATACCAAGTGTGAGTACAGCTTCCTCCATATTCAGGAACATTCCTCCTCTTTACTCAGACTCTGGGACACCAGAAAATGCTAGTAAGAAAATATTCCTCCTTGGTAATTATTGTATCATTTGATGTTTCAGAATGTGAGGTGTGTGAGGAAGCGGTTGGGGAAAACGTTGTCGTTAAAGTTTAAAATTGGAATCGAAGTGGGTCTGCAGAAGTGGTCCCGTGCGTGCAGCCAACAGCTGCTGGTCCTGTGCTCTGGGACTCACGCCAACTGCACCCTGGACTATGAAAACAAGTTTTTGAACTTGACTACTGGTTACATACAGGAAAATCATGATCTGGAATCTGTAGATGAGATAACGCCAACAGGAATCATTTTCCATTACTTGTTTAACAATATGCGTTATTTGACGGTACCATACATGTCTGCAAATGCTTACTTACACATATTGTCGTATTACACATCTGAGGTACCGTCCATCGAGCCCTTTACCATGGAGAACATCATACACTATCCAGGATTCTTTAAAAACGGACAACAATTCAGCACCACACAATCGAAAGAGAAGTTAACTTGGGGGATAGTCAAGTCCGACTCAGGTAACGTGGATCATCCATGCTCGAACTACAGTGACATCTACCCGCGGAAGTCAGAGGAGTACTTTAGGTTATTGCAGGCATGCTACGTTACGCAGTCGCAAGCTTCAAGCCAACTTCTCATGAGTTGTGCGTACAACGACTCTAAATCATTGACTTGGTCCACTGCACCCTACCTCTACTTCCACTCCCAGTGTCTTTGTCTCGCGTACGGCGGCGACGAATGTGGGGTCAAAGCGCCACAAGGTGTCGAACCCCGCATTTATTGCTTTTCTGTGTTACTGAGGGACTTCCAAAGACAAGTCTCGCACAGACCAGCAGTGACGTATCTAGACTATTCCTTCCAGACCAGACTTCCCGTCTGCCAGTTTATCGAACTTATTGTAAATGGCTTCAATAGAGACTGTTCACACTCTGAAGCAGCCAAAAGCCTTCATTTGATACTTTCCAAACAGTGTTACTTCAACGGCCTCGTAAACAAACAACTCAATTGTTCCGAAACTCCAATGGTTACTTACAACGTCACTGAGCTCTGTGTCCTTAAAATCTTTATGCAATACGTTCACTACGCCGATGACGTAGTTGTTATTGTGCCTTACTACGGGGTCGGCGATTCGACCCTGGTCCTGATCCTGACGTTTGGCAACGTCGCGGTGCGCGGCCTCGCCCTGGTCACGTACCTCGCCTGTCCGCAGCTCCGCAACCTTCCAGGGAAGCTGCTGATAGGCTACCAGGTGACGGCGCTGCTGAGACTCCTCGTGGTGCGGGCGAGTCTCGCGGACATGGCGCTGGCCGTGCGCCTCGACGTCGCCATGGACCTGTCCTCCACCTTGTGCCTGACCTCCTACTTGCACTTCTTAACCACCTCCATCATGACTTTACGACTTCCAGACTCTCTGAGCCGTGATGAAGCCCGTGAGGTGCTTCTGCGCTACGCACTGTTAGGATGGGCCTTGCCGGCGGCGTTGTCCGCGGCTTTCTTCTGGATGGACGAGGCCCTCGACAGTCGCGTGCAGATCGGCCAGCTGCTCTTTGTTCTTTGCACCTACATCGCCCTCTTCGGCAACCTCTACATGTTCTACAAAAACTTACAATTCTACTCCGACGTCAAGAAAAACGCTCTTCAGCTTCGGGAAGGCGTCACGGCGCGTAGCGTCTTCGCTGATCTCTTCACCTTCGCGCTGAAGACGTCGCTGCTGTCAGGGGCGGGGATCACCTTCAGGCTGGTCTTCACGCAGATCCAAGGCCTGGAGCACCTGCTGGGCTACTACCACGCTCTGGGCACGCTCCAGGGGCTGCTGTTCTTCGTCCTCTACGGCTGCAACAGCGAAGCCCGCGCCTTCTGGAAGCTCGTCCTTTTCACAAAACTCCCTCTGTGGTGTCGTAGTGAAAACACTATTGTTTAGAAATGTCCTGTATTGTTTAAATAATAAATGAAAAGTTTTATTTGCTGAAATGTGTTTCTTTTACGTCACATCTGATGGATGACCAGTGGGGGTTGGTCACTGATCAAGGCGTAATGGAAATATAAATTTTTGCTGAACAGTGACAAAAGTACTTAAAAAGGTAAGCAGGAACAGAGGAAGAAAATTCAGGATAGTCTTCGAGACGTAAACATCGTTGTGTTTATCTTTTTACCCCATTCCATAAACATTTTAAATAGATTACAAAGATTTAGGTCTGCTGTTTTCGCCCGAATCACTTCACTTTGTATGTTGCATTGTTGCGTCATCCGGCGACCAAAGTCACCGGTTGGATGAGATACGGGCGATTACAAGTAAAAATAAGAAAAATACAAGAATTGAGGGGAAAGGGGGTACGAAAGCCTTTATTGGGGGTATTTGAGCGTCATGATAGCACGACGCTTCCAGCATAGGTGGAACTGTGACTCACGTTATTTCATCCAGAAACACCATTGAAGAATGAAGAAGTTTTTTTATGAAGTAGGACAGGAAGAACGAACTAGGGTGACCAACCTCATGAGTCCCTAAGATCAGCCTGACGGCCTTCTAATCACCGAGGCGGTCCTCCATGTTTTGAAACCGCCCAAAAATCCCCCAATTCCGTATTTGTTTTTCTGATGCAGGCTTTTCCAGAAACCTTCCCGTCCGGTGGAAAAATATTGCGGACGTCGAAGCTTGTGGCTTGTAACGCGCAATAAGTTGCTGAAGTCGCCCGGTAGTCATTAAAAATAAAATAAAAATATTACGTTCTCTACTTTGCGTCGATTCTACAGTAACTGAGGCGTGACTCAGTCAACAAGCTCGAAGATGAAACACGTGACTGTAATTCCTACCTCATTCTTTATGCTCGGTGAACTTAATATACTCGTAGGTAACTTCGATTACTTTAACGTTACCTTTGAAAGTTTTATCTTTATATAAAAGGTTTTTTTACGTGCTGGGCTTGAAGGTGCGTTTCTCTCACGAGAGTGTGTCAGCGATCCTCCTCTCTAGAGCAGAGTGTGGAGGCCCCTGAGAGTCTCGCCAGTGTGTGAACTATTCCTCAGCGCTCTCTGGAGAGTCAGCTGAGAGTCACGTGGCCCCACGAGGATGTCTGCAAGCTTCGTGTCACTAACACGTTCACCTTTTCTTTTCACAAACATTCACAACATTGTCACCAACTAATTCAATGTCCCTCTGTGAGCGAGGGCGACTACTAAGGTGAATAAGAACTCTGTGGCTTCAAACAACTTCATTGAAAAACAATCATTTTCTCTTCGAACCACAAAACAAAAATATTCTCAGGACAAAGATAATAATTGACAATTTTAACTAAAAAGGATAATATACAATTTTATTAAATATCTAATGCACGTTTTTTGACCAATACCAGGCAATATTTTTATTTATTTATTTACCACAACGTTTCGCTACCTTCCTCAGGGTCTTTCCTGCGCGGAGAAATTGTACCAAATAAATTTGTATCAACAAGAAGCCAATGAATTTATAAAAGCGGTTGAACAAAAATTATTCTACTATTAACAACAGTGAAACTAAGAAACACTCACCGTGAAGATGCTGAATGTTAAAACCTATTTCCACATCCTCCTATTGAAATAAACACTAACGTTAGAAGAGTTTCCGAGGCACTTGTTCACAAACTACTCCACTGTAGTCTGCTGCGACCGCAGGAAGGTCCTGTGGAAGGTACAAACCCGTAACCGAATTGTTGTCGTAAATAAATAAATAAAAATATTGTCTGGTATTGGTTTAAAAAACTGCATTATTTATTTAATAAGGAAAGAATTAAAAAATTCAATTTTTATTAAATATCGTTCAACATTACATCTGCCGGTCTATGACGTCATCGCTGTCGCTGCTACACAGAAACACTGGATTTTGGTGACCACGATAATATTTTTTAGTTTGAATCAACACCTACGTACATCATCAATCCTTTATAATATAATCATGTTTTCACTTCAATTGCAGGGTTCTGAGGAGCTTGAAAAATAAAAATAAAAAGTGTGGAAGTGGAACTGGATGTAAAAATGAAATTAAAAACCTGCTGCTGCTTCTCTTTTTCCTATTTTTTTTTTAGAGTAACAGGCAACATGGTGGCAACTCTCCTTAATTGCATAGGAAGGGATTTTAAACGAGGGGGGATGCGGAAACGTAGAGAGGAAGGATGTAGCCAAGGGCCCCCGGGATTAAAATCAAACGCAGAACTGACTGCGTGTAGACGGTCTGAGCGGACTCTCGAGAGTTGGAACTGAGAGTTACTCTCGAGAGCTGAGACTTGCTCTCACGTGTAAACGCACCTTAAAGATCGCTCTGGCTGCTCTCGTCGCCGCCGCAGCCGACAGACTACTGGCCAACAATGCCGTCTGGCCGGACCAACAATTGAACAAACTCTTCATTCAAATAATTCGGGCTTTAGAATACATTCACTCAATAGCAAAACGACGACTGATTTATTAAGCAAAATTTGCAACAGTCTAAAGCCTTTATTCTTGTATTTATGATTGTATTTCAGCTCTGTTTAGAAAATTTAACTACGTCAGTTAATATTGAATATATTTATTTATAAAACTGATGAGGGTCAACAAACAACTTTAATTAAGTTGTCCGCATTTTTGGTCTTTTTACTAGTTTAACAACTTCTTGTGGGTATTACGGGCGTGATGACAACCGGATTGATGGAGTTATCACACTTTCTCAGTTTTACGGATGATCCACGTGAAGATTTCACAATCTCTATCTCTGAAAGTAATAACAGGTTTCCTAATTTTAAACGCCATATCTATGTAGAGAGACAGTCGAACCCCATGTAAGGAGCAACACACGGCCGTTGATTTGAGTTCTTTGTCTTTTTCCGTCGTATGGACCTTAACAGCTTACTCTGGAAGTTTTCCTTTCATCATAACCCTATAACATGAATTATGATCTAAAATAAATATTAAAAACCCGATATATCCCAATTAGTAAGAGTTTTATCTCTTGATATGATGTGATTGATGGTGACATTCTTTAACATTGATGCCAATGTTGTTGCCACTTAGAATCAATCCAAATTTAGATGGTGTCTGAATTGCTGGTTTGTTTGTCTTCGATTATCCAATAACAATCCTCCTGCTACAGAGATTTGAAATTGAAGATCACTTTCGTTGTCCCACGGATCTTCAAGTCGGAAATTTTGCAGACTTTAAAGTGACTGCTGCATCGTCGACGACTTCTAGTTGAAGCTCCATTGCCTTCCTTCATCCAAAATACACCTGGTCCATGTAGTTGTACCTGTTGGTCCTGTAACCCAGATGCAGGCAGTTTGTAAGGAAGTAAAATTTTGGCAACCTGACGTTTCCGATTGTTCAATTTAATTAACTTTTCTTCATAGTTTAACGTCATCACTGATGCAAACCATCACCTTCCTTCACTCCGCGGTCTCCGTCTACAGTCCGTCGACTTGACGCCCCATGATGATAGATTGATCTATCTATCTAAATATATATATATATATATATATATATATATATATATATATATATTGTAACATGCTTGTTGCGAGGTACGGTTGAGGGCCCTTGGCAGTGTGAATGCACGTGCAGGAAAGGCGATGTTGTTTTAGGCGCCAGCCAAGGGGACAAATGTATGGGCAGTTCCAAGCTGGACTCGACCAACGATGGACGTGCTACCACTAAATACAAAGTTTGATAAACCACGACCTTGAAGTTAACTTTAAATAAAAGTAATGAAATATTAAAAAGTTGTTTTGGTGATTTTCCCCCAAAAATTACCTGGCGTCCAAACATTATGAATAATCTACGAAGAAAGCCAAGGAGGGTAGCGGAGCGGCCACAATATATTCAATAGTTCAATGTTGCTGGATTTGGAGCAATATTGCCCAGGCCAGTGTTGCCATAATGACTCTGACTTTGATTTTGAATATCGTAGAGCGACACTTGGAAGACGCGTTGATGACGCAATACATGATGACGTCACGATATGCGAAGATCTACGTCGCGTTCTGAAGCACTACACGAGAAATTGAAACCAAGTTAATTGCGACTACTTCTGCTACGTTAAATTTTAAAATCCTCAACAAGCCGTTGTAAATTCTGCGACGTTTCCATCCATTAAAATAAAACCTATTTAAAGGAGACATAGTCGAGATTTCTGGAACATTTTCAACCCTTCCGTTGATAAGAATCCGTCAATCTAACAAATATTAACCCTTTGCACTCGAGGGCTCCGGAGCGGAGCCCTCGAGCTTGACGGCACATTTTAAATGACTCCGCTCCGGAGCCCTCGAGTGCAAAGGGTTAATAATCACGTCTATCGATCTTGGAGACGAAATTTAGTGGTCGGTATCAGCTGACACGTACGAGGAAACAAAGAGCATCCTTACATCATCTCGATATGTGGGGGACGGAAGTAGGATCATGATGCAGGAAATACCTTAAGCCAATATTGCGTGCTTCAGCACATTCATGAGATGGAATCGACGCTAAAAGCTTTGGCTGAAAAGGTAGATTATTAAGAATAAAACTTTTATGTTCTTCTCCCGAGGACAATGGCCGCCGGTGGATTATTCCGCATTCAAGTGGACTTCGTAAGTCAAGAAGTTGACGGAAGCTAAGATCAGACACACACACACAAAAAAAAATATCAGGATAATTTTTCATCCGCACAAGAGGGATGCAACCCCCCCCCCCAACTACTGCGAAGCTAGTTGAAGAAATTCAACAAAATTATAAGAAAAAAGAAACCAAGAAGTTTTTTTTGGGACGAATCAAAAAAAAAAGTTTAGTAATCAAGGAAGTTGCTTGCCAATGTTGTGAAGAAGGAAAATTGATAGTACAAAAGAAAGATATACTGGAAGGGAAAACCAAATATGATATAATGATCAAAGAAGATGATGAACCAGATGCAGCTCCTCCAACTTTTAATCAAGTGTGTTATGTTATAAATAAACTCAACGGAAATAAAGCAGCAGGTTCTGGCAACATCCCTGAGGAACTTATGAAGTGCGGGGGGGAATAAATCTAGAAACAAATGAACTTCACAAGCTATTTGCCAAATGATTACATTGGAATGAAGGCATTATATTCCCCAGTCTTTAAAAGGGGGATAGGCAGAACTGTAATAACCTTACTAAACGTGGCCTACAAAGTATTTGATAGTATCTTAAATAACAGAATAATAATCCCTCAACTTAGTGACCTTCCATATGGGTTTTAGTTCATCTTTATAATTAGGCAAATATTATTAGAGAAATATGGAATTAAATTGTTTAATTTATTTATTAACTATAAACGTGCCTTTGATTCAGTTTATCGTACCAAAATAATTGATTGTCTCTCCATGTGTATAAAATGTATAAATGCACCAAAGAGTCTCCAGTCGTCAAGGATCTTGTGTTGCTTTCCTCCTCACCGTATGTCCTTTTTTCCTCAATCAGTCGCTTCAAATTTTTTAAAAAGGCAAATATTTAAAAGTCGTCCTTCGGCATTCATGTCAAGTTTTTAAATAACTTAATTCCTTGCTCAGATTGTCAAGTGTTTAAATAAGGTCGAAATCAGGTTCTTCTCATTTTGTGCTTACTTGAAATTTATTTTTATCGTAATTACTGCTGCGCTGATGAGCGCTTCGTTGTCCGCCGCCATTATTGTTATTGTGCTTCGTGCTCGGGGCTACACTGTGTTGCCGGCAACACTGTGCGGCCACACATCCCGGCGGCAACACAGTGCCGGGCCATAGTTTCCTTGAATATTTCCGGCAGTGTGCACTTTTTGTTGCTCGTTTCCGAGTTGTAATTTTTAGTAATATTTCGTCCCTCCGTGGTACGCTTTCTTTTTAGTTTGTTCTTCATTTACATAGTTGGAAGGCGGTAGTGAAGTGGAATGACCAAATTTTTGTTCACAAGATGGAGCCACTTGAGCGCGTGTTACTGACGCGTGCATGAGAAAATGGCAGGACACAAGCAGCGAACGTGAATGCGATGATGCAGAACTTTCTTGCGTCTCAGCTCGTGACTCTCCACACATGCAGAAAATATTTTGAAAAGCAGTCTTACCAATTGTTGAAGTCAATTTACGCAGTACGGCGTAGCGTCTCGTCTACAATTCTTCACAAACAACACAGGCGTTGTTTCTACTCTCCAGCACGGAAATACTAGTTCTATACATTACCAGAGTGTCGCCACCATCACGTCGAGGGATTAGATACAACAATACTAGTCCTCGTTGCAACAACCATTACCCAGCTGCACACCACACGACAATACAACGTCTCACATTGTCGCTACAACTAAAACTACTAACTCTGCTTTATAAAGTCTTTGTGCTATCTAAAGTTTCTGGACCTCCACAGATAAAACCTGCAGACGTTAGCATCGCTGCGATGACCGTGCAAACTCAACAATAGCCGTGACGCCTCATTGTAGCGCTCAACTCCTCTCCGCTCCTCTATTGTCGTTGGTCCCTTGAATCACGCCAGAGAGTCGCAGTCACGGCTACTGCGGTTTTAATCTCCTGAACACGGATTCCAGACACGTATAATGGTAAATATATGACGTCATTTTGTGTGTTATTTCGCTGTTTCACGTAATTGTTATTTTCACGGTGACATCATTGACCCTCATTCCAACTACCCATATTTTAATATATACGAATGTGAAAAAAATTGCTAAATCAAATACAGAAAAAGTACGTATAATATAAAAAGATAAAAAACCTGGAAATTTTGGCCGTCACTGGAAGGTTCCTCCGGTACTCTGGGACAGGAGACTCAAGGCCCGTGGCAAATCCTGATTAACAGCGACTCCGGGAAGCGACAACTGTAGAAGGAATCGTAGTAATTCTATAGCCAATAAATTTTTAATTGTAAATTTCACATTATGAAGTTTCTACGAGGCAATGTTAAAAAGCTTTACCCACCTCAGGAAGAATCCATTGTGTTATATGGCGTCCATCATATTTCGAGTTATTAATTGCCTTTAATTATCGTTGTTATCCTTGGTCTCGTCTGCGCATGCTTGATTCTCTGTGTCTCAATTGCCTACATGAACTGATATTATGTTTTTTATTCGCACGTCCATGCGTGTAACCATCACCTATACTTGGGACGTCTCTGATGACGTCATATCGTTGTGACTGCCTCGTCCTGAGGCCCCTCTAGTACTTGTTACATGCTACTACCTAGTCAGAGATAAAACTTTCCTTAAGAAAGAATACACAATGCAAAGTTTAAAGCTATATATAAAATATATTTACAGATGAATATGGCTGAAGGAGCCGAAAGCAGCTGAACAATTTATAACTGATGTATGTTGTAGTAAATTAAAAAATATATGTAAATAATAATTAGATGGCAGACGAAATTAAGAGATGATGTGAATACCATAAACACGTTTCTGGAAACTTTGTGTATTTCGTAAAGGGATAGAAAAGCTAGAGCCTGTTGTGACACAACTGCACAATACTTTCAATAAATTCAAATCGGTTTGACGAAATCTTCTCAAACATAAAATAAACTTCTGTTTTTTAAATGGAACATTACCAAATGATATAAAAAGTTTAAAGAATCAGATGAAAGAAGAAAAGGATCAATATTTACGTCTACAAGAGGATCCTTATGGTCACGTCCAATCAATAATTCGCTCGCCTTATCTTTTGTAGTACTTCTGTCACCAACAAGGAATTAACTATAATTAAATTACACCTTGATCCGTAATAAACAGTCAGTGGTCATCCATCAGATGTGACGGAAAAGAAATACATCCAAGTAAATAAAATATTTTTTTCATTTTTTCAACAATACAGGACATTTCTAAACAATAGTATTTTCATGACGACACCACGGAAGGAATTTTGTGAAGAGGACGTGCTTCCAGAAGGCGCGGGATTCGCTGTTGCAGCCGTAGAGGACGAAGAACAACAGCCCCTGGAGCGTGCCCAGAGCGTGGTAGTAGCCCAGCAGGTCCTCCAAGCCTTGGATCTGCGTGAAGACCAGCCTGAAGGTGATCCCCGCCCCTGACAGCAGCGACGTCTTCAGCGCGAAGGTGAAGAGATCACCAAAGACGCTGCGCGCCGTGACGCCTTCCCGAAGCTTAAGAGCACTTTTCTTGACGTCGAAGTAGAATTGGAAATTTTTGTAGAACATGTAGAGATTGCCGAAGAGGGCGACGTAAGTACAGAACACAAAGAGCAGCTGGCCGATCTGCACGCGACTGTCGATGGCCTCGTTCATCCAGAAGAAAGCCGCGGACAACGCCGCCGGCAAGGCCCATCCTAACAGTGCGTAACGCAGAAGCACCATACGGGCTTCACCACGGCTCAGAGAGTCTGGAAGTCATAAAGTCATAATGGACGTCGTAAGGAAGTGCAAGTAGGAGGTCAGGCACAAGGTGGAGGACAGGTTCATGGCGACGTCGAGGCGCACGGCCAGCGCCATGTCCGTGAGACTCGCCCGCACCACGAGGAGTCTCAGCAGCGCCGTCACCTGGTAGCCTATCAGCAGCTTCCCTGGAAGGTTGCGGAGCTGCGGGCAGGCGAGGTACGTGACCAGGGCGAGGCCGCGCACCGTGACATCGAGGAACGTCAGGAACAGGACCAGTGTCGAGTCCCCGACCCCGTAGTAAGGGACAGGAAACTCGACGTCACCTTCGTTGTCACAGTAAACATACTCCATGAAATGTTGAAGGGCAATGAGCTCATAGGCGTCGTAGGTATTTACTACTAGCGTTTCCGAACAGTTGAGGTTATTGTTGACTACGTCCTTGAAGAAGCACTTTACTGACAGCATGTTATAAAATATTCGGCTAGTATTTTCGATTTCTGTCTTGAAGCCTATTTGGATAAGGTCAGTGAATTGGCAGACGGGAACACGTGTGTATAAGGCGTAGTCGAGGTAGGTCACTGCTGGCCTGTACGAGACTTGCCTTTGGAAGTCCCTTAGTAAAATGGAAAAGCAATAAAGACCAGGATCGACACCCGGAGGAGCTTTGACCCCGCAGTCGATGCCGTTGTACGCGTGACAAAGACACTGGGAGTGAAAGTAAAGGGAAGGAGCCGTGGACCAAGTCACTAGCGTGGAATTTGGGTCTCTGTAGACACAACGTAAGAGATCTACGGTTGCTTGCGACATAGTGTAAAAGAAGCAATTATTCAATATTTCAAAATACTCTTCAGGGTTTTCTTGGGGTCTGTAAAACGCACAAGGACGATGCGCTTTACCTGCGTTGGACTTGACTATCCCCCATGTCCTTTGATCTTGTGATTCTGTGAAGCTGGGTAATATGTCAAATGTTGTTTTATTATCCGAAAAGATCAAAGGGTTATTAATAATGTTGTAGTACAAAGGCTTTAGTACAAAGTTTTCAATCACAAAGGTTTCAGTTATCGGATAAATAGAAACCAGATTCGAGATTATGTGTAAATGTCTATATGCATTCACGTATGGTACCGACAAGCAAAACAAAAATTTACCTACAAATTTTTCTATGATTCTTAGAGGCGTCGTCTCATTAATCGGAACTATTTCATGAAGTCCTTCAAGGGAACTATTAAGCAAATTCCTAACTTGTTCCTCAAAGACCAGCGTGCAGTTGACGTGAGTCCCCGAGCAGAGAGGCAGCAGCTGTTGCGACGACTTCTGCAGATCCAATCGGATGCCATTGATTAACTTTAATGTCAACGTTTTTACCAACCGCCTCCTCACACACGTCACATTCTGCAACATCCATCGTAATAAGAATAATTACCAAGGACTAATATGTATAACTTTTCTTACAAGTTCTTTCTGGTGTTCCAGAGTCTCAGTAAGAGGAGGAATGCTCCTGAATGTGGAGGAAGCTGTACTCACACTTTGTGCGACTCTGAGGTCGTTAATCCGAGTGTCCAAATATTCAGAGCAATGATTGTTGAGGTCGTCGTATAATGACTGTAGAGTGACGTTGTGCAGATCAGTTGCTAATTCTAACGTTGATATTAATGGAATAGTTTTCAAGTATTGAAGAATCTGAAAAAGATAAAAGCAGAAACGTGCAGAGTTTTGGTTTAAATTAGTGCACTAGGAGGAAAAACTTTAAATATCCTAAATTTTGCTCACTTCATCCATAAGAGGCAGCTTGGTGATGGTACCAAACCTCGACTTTCTGAAATCATCTAATTCCTGATCTAATGTAGCCAATAATGTTGACCAGCTGCATATAAATTCTTCGCGTACATTTCCTCCGTACACTTCAAGGTAAAGGTCGTTCAACTGCAACATAATGCAAATTACTATGAAATTATCTGGTTAACAGTTCAAGATGTTATCTTATAAAGATGGAAGTTGAGGAACCAGTATGGTTACATTAAAGATAAAGCCTCCAGGTGGTTCTGGAACGTCAGAGTCATGGAGGAAAGCCGAAGGTTGCCCTGGAGAACACGAACAATTCTTACAAGTAAAGTCAGAGATGTTGCTGAACTGATGGTCACATTGGCTTCCCATAATAGAGAGATATAGGCTGAGTGGTGAAGGAATTGATCTCTTTAAGATGGACTTACCGTTGTAGTATCGTTTTTAGTTTCTAATGCTGTGTTCAACAGCAGCAGAGCCACGAGGACGAGGAGGACGCGCTGCATCTTGAATGCGAAATATCAGCAAATCTCTTATTTCGTTTCTTCCTCCCAGAAGTGGCTGTGGTTGCAGATAACACTGGCAGCGACCGCAGGCAGGAGTAAATAATATTACTTCATAGAAATGACGAAAACAGGAAGTTTCATTCCGGCTTGAAGTTTCCTTCGCTGTGAAACTGCTGCTGAACTAAAACAGTGCGTAGTTGGGGATTTTAATACTGTAAGAATTGTGGCACCGCTCTGTCCAAGTATTTTGCTTGTTTCACGTGATAAAACCGTAGCAGCGCAATCAAACACGAGGCTCAGTCCAAAGCTCCAATCAGGATACACAAAATATGACACCTGCGTGGGTGAACGATAATCATTCGAAGAAATGGTCCACTGATTTGCCTCTTTGCCCAATTTATAATACATATATATTGTTCTTGGCATATCTTGGCCTCTAAGTTATTCATAATGAATCCAAGGAGTAGGCTTTGTTTTTTCATATTAGGTTTAAAGCGTCCTTGTTACGTTCGAAATGTCAACGGTGTGAGTTTCCTTATCGCAAATTGTCCTGGCATCGTGGATGAGTTGTCTAACAGTTGATAAACTTATCTGCATTTATTAATTCCGTCTGTATCTAAAAAAGTGAGACTGTTCCTACTGATTGGATTATTATAAAATATATTAATTAATAATTATTTTCTAATTCAATACGCTGATATTTTAATTTATTTAATGACGTCAGATAAACTGTTAATCGTTTTACAGCTTAATTTATCAACTCTAGGTTATTTATTAAACCAATCACTATAAATATCCATATATTATACGTAAGTAAGAAATATAAATGCAGGAAGGTTTCTGATGAGAGGTTCATCTTGTAGACGGAGGGCGTGGACAGGAACCACTCGTTGTCCACATAATCAAAGAACGTTGAGACGATGTGGAAGTCTTTAAGCTGGTCTTGGCCTGTGAGGAAATTCCTAGACATCTGAGGGTTGTCAAAATACTCGATTCGCCGACTCTACAAGTTTGTAAAGCGACGGAGAGTTTCCGGGATGAGAGGGATGGACGGAGTTGTGGTCCTGAGCGTGGAGATGTCGGGGATGGACGCGAGGGAAACTTCGTCGCAGACTGTGTCATGGATGTCGCCATTGTTAGGAAAACTCGGACATTGAGCCGTTGACGATGCTGAGGCCAAGGCCACGGCGTCAATCAGCGCTGCGATCCTTAAACACGTCGCAGATGGTCATCGTGAGGATTGAGGATGATGAAACGGTTAAGTAATTGTTTCCTTAATGTCTGCTCACATTCATGCCTGTTAATTGAGGCATTGTTTCTGATTGATAGTCTGGACTGTTCGAGGGGCATTATGTAACGTGTTTATTTAGGTTTAAGTCTTTCTTCGTCTTAGAGTGCTGGGTGTGTGGTCTTGACAATTCGAAACCGTGCACGTGCGTGTGGGGGGTGGAAAAGACAAATGAGTCCCACCCGAGTGATTGCGGGTCCTGCCTCGATTGTCGGCTTTGACATGACAGAGTAGTTAGCCATTTGTTGACTAGGGAACTGCAGCTGCATGATATAAATCGTGTGACAATGGAAGAATCTGTCAACTGGCATTTGCGACGAAGTTTTCGAACAATGTAAAAAGTAAAAGACCGGGAGGATATAAGGGAGGAGATAAGCTTTTGAGAGGGGAGTTGTTCTGCGATCACCGAGGCTGGAGGATGTGATTAACAGAGACATTGTTTAAGCGGAGTAGTTGTTTTGCGATCACCGAAACTGGTGGATGTGAGTAAGAGAGACATTGTTTAAGGAGAGTCGTCGTCGAAAGATTGCAGGTTTAAAGTCGCAGCCAAATCATAGGAGAGAGGACTTGTTAAATTTACAGTAACCCAGTCGTCGTCGAAGCAGAGCAGAGTAAAGTCGTCGAGATAACACAAACTTTCTTTACCAAACCTACAGTATTTAGTAGAATGTGTGAATTTAATAGAAGCTGTGAAAACCCCACCACTGTGTTCGAAAGGTAAAAGTATCCTGGGCAGCCGATTTTTGTAAACCGACTTAAAAGGTAATGACAGATATAGTTCTTTAGTGTTGAGAAAATGAACTGTTTAAATTTAAAATCCATCTTGTAGTATAAGTTCGTCGATAATTAATTTCGTCTATGTCTAGACGAATAAATATTTCCTTTTAATTGCAATGGGAACAATCCGCAGCAACGTATTCGCGGAACACATTGTCTTCGGACGGCGAAAGAGACATATCCTCAGGTACTTTTCACATGGAAGGCAATACCGATTTCAGCAAAGAATGGCGCTGAAATGCATTACTCACTGGCGACAACAACTTTTCGGGACGTGTACGGTCCTTACTCGGGACTGGCTGGCGATAACAGATGAACTCATAAATGCGGCTTAACGGACAGTTTCACGATACCGGCAACCAAATAACAAATACTCACGGGGGAAATGCGAACTGTAGGAAAATATTTTAACATCCTCCCTTTGGACGAAAAGTTTCTTTAGTCTAATTCCGCAGCACTAGTGTGTAGTAGTTGAATAAGAGAATATGGAAAACTGCAGGACTTTGTCTTTCTTCCAGTAGAAGGACGTACAAGAACCTTTCACCTGTCAGGATGCTCCTTCAAAACACCCATTCATTTTGAAGTGAAAATATTTCCGCCTCGTGTAAAGAAATGAATGAGAGTGACTGCCAATAAAGGCACCAGACACAAGGTTTCACAGATCAACGTCGCTTTCTTCAAGTTCCGGGCAGTAGAAGGAGCAAGGACGACGGGAAGAAGTGAAGGATTTGCGTAATAGTCAGTAATGAGTTGAATAGTGTCCGGTGTTACAGCAACAGCTAGGACAATTGTTTTGTACACTAACACCGTCGGAAGATCTGAGGAAGATACGTTGTCAGTAATGGAAGAAAGTAGTTATTCTCCTGTTCGTGAAATACATGACTCGTCTCTGACCAACAGACACAAAGAAATTTTGTGTTCTTTGATTATGTTTAAATGTTCTGCCGTTATCAGACCCAGTTAAGACCTTTGAGAGAATGAGATATGTTTTTAAAATTGTATAATTGTTTCAAGTATTGCTAAATAAAGTTTTGTTTGTTTTAAAGTTTATAATTGTTAATTTAAAAGCCTATCATTATTGATCATTACAATATATATATATTGTAATCGCCTACCCGCTCCCTCGGATCCTTATAATGGACGAATGCCGACCCGGGCGCCGCTGCATGTGCAGAAAAGTTTTATTTTAAATTATACACACGACAATCGTCTCATTAATTAGCATTCGCGATCCACACCAGGGAGCCGATAAACGATTTGCCAGGACTCGTGAGTACATGAAACTCTCAATAACTGTAACCTAGGGGGTCCTGGCTTTGATCAATTACGTAAGGAAGGATTCACTGAATGAAAACAAAATGTAAACACAAAATTCAGTTTAATGGACAAATTGGGGTTAATACAACACAATACTCGGCACGACTCCTCAATCGCCAAATGTTGCCACTCTTATTGATAACCTTACATCTAACAAGTCTCCGTAAATTTACTATTTTGGCCAAATTTAATATGTCCTTTAAGTACACAGCTGGTCATTCGACCCACAACTCTCAATTCGCAGTAATTTCACACGATTCAGGGAAATGGAGGGAAGTTTTCTCACTGTTCTGCGACGCGTTGTCTTCTGATGATGTCCAGGTGCCTGGCCGGTTGGCTGACCAAATCCTCGTACGCAGAGAAGCGGCTAGAACACACAGGCGACGGCCTACACGTGCTCCGCAATTCACGGTTCTCTCCTCCAAGAACCTCAGCACCAAAATCTCCGACGAGTTCGTCCCTTCCAGTTCACTAAGAACTGACGACGCCGGCTCTGCTGCCTTCCAACAAGCCGACAAGCCGAATGTTGGGTAACAACTGTCCCGTCTTCTGGCCCAAAGCTTCCCCTTCGCCGTCCCGGACCCAAATCCTCCTTAATCCGCCACAGCTGTGACCAGCCACGGTCACCTTTGTCCTAGCACGTTCACCACTACGGTCAGAAAATGACCTGACCAGGCGGCGTCCCTCGCAAACCCACTTCCTGTTGCCGTAAACTTGGTCCCAAAGACCGGCCGTGTGAAAAATGTTATCTCCAACATTCCCACGACAAGACAACTAATATTGATGTTTAAAATCACTTATTACAATATATATATATACATATATATCTTTCGCATTCAAGATGCAGCGCGTCCTCCTCGTCCTCGTGGCTCTGTCGCTGTTCAACGCAGCAGCAGGAACTAAAAACGATACTAGAACGGTGAGTCCATCTTACAGCGTTTCTCAAGCCACAATCCCTTCACCACTCTTCCTTTATTATGAGAAGTCAATGTGACCATCAAATTCATATTGCAGTTGGACGACTTTTTCCTTGAACTAATCGGAAGAAACACACACGAAGAATTTTCAAACATGTGGTCATTTTTATCGGATAATATCGATACGGATTTAAAAATTTATTTACTTAACAACTACGATTCTTACAATGGGAACGTGACCAAGGTGCCTTTGATGGACGAGGTGAGTCCACTACTAGGTTAAAATACGTTTACCTTCTTTCTTCACGGACTAGCTTGCACCTCCTGGTCACAGCACCACGTGACTGCTCCTGGAGACAGCCAGCGCTTCTCGCTGGTCAGATCCTTGTGCGGGGATTTCTCTACACTCAAATAAATAAGTTTAGGTTTTTCCTACTAATCTATATTCAAATCTCTATTGTTTCCTCTCACAGATCCTGCAATACATTAGAAGTATACAATTGACAGTTATGTCCGAAGTAGCATCTGTTTTAAGCAACGTCACCCTCGACTCAATATACAAGGACTTGAACCATCAATGCGCTGGAGATTCGAAAAGACCGATTCTGGACCTCAGAGTCATACCAAGTGTGAGTACAGCTTCCTCCATATTCAGGAACATTCCTCCTCTTTACTCAGACTCTGGAACACCAGAAAATACTTGTAAGAAAATATTTCTCCTTGGTAATTATTGTTACATTTGATGTTTCAGAATGTGAGGTGTGTGAGGAAGCGGTTGGGAAAAACTCTGTCATTAAAGTTTAAAATTGGGATCAAAGTGGGTCTGCAGAAGTGGTCCCGTGCGTGCAGCCAACAGCTGCTGGCCCTGTGCTCGGGGACTCACGCCAACTGCACCCTGGACTATGAAAACAAGTTTTTGAACTTGACTACTGGTTACATAGAGGAAAACCATGATCTGGAATCTGTAGATGAGATAACGCCAGCAGGAATCATTTTCCATTACTTGTTTAACAATATGCGTTATTTGACGGTACCGTACATGTCTGCAAATGCTTACTTACACATATTAGGATTCGTTAAAAACGGACAACAATTCAGCACCACACTTTCGAAAGAGAAGTTAACTTGGGGGATAGTCAAGTCCGACGCGGGTAACGTGGATCATCCATGCTCGAACTACAGAGACATCTACCCGCGGAAGTCAGAGGAGTACTTTAGGTTATTGCAGGCATGCTACGTTACGCAGTCGCAAGCTTCAAGCCAACTTCTCATGAGTTGTGCGTACAACGACTCTAAACCATTGACTTGGTCCACTGCACCCTAGTCTTTTTCACAAAACTGGTGTCGTCGTGAAAACACTATTGTTTAGAAGTGCCCTGTATTGTTTAAATAATAAATGATAAGTTTGATTTGCTGAAATGTGTTTCTTTTACGTCACATCTGATGGATGACCACTGGCGGTTGATAACGGATCAAGGCGTAATGGAAATATTAATTTATGCTGGTTAGTGACAAAAGTACTTTACAAGGTAAGCAGGAAGAGAGGAAGAAAATTCTGAATCCTCTTAGCGACGTAAATATTGTTCTGTTTCCCCAATTCGGTAAACATTTTAAATAGATGAGAACGATTTAGGTTTTCTGTTTTTCCCGAATCGCTTCACTTTGTATCTTGTATTGTTGCAGCACTTTGCGAACAAAGCCACCGCTTGGAAGTGATGCGAGCGATTACAAGGGGAAAAAAGTGGGAAAAATACAAGAACTGAGGGGAAAGGTGGTAGGAAAACTGGTGTTGGGGTTAGTTGGGCGTCATGATAGCACGACGCTACCAGTATAGGTGGAACTGTGACTCGCGTTATTTCCACCAGAAACACCATTGAAGAACGAAGAAGATTTTTTTGAAGTAGAACAGCAAGAACGAACCAGGGTGACCAACTTCATGAGTCCCTAAGATCAGCCTGACGTCCTTCTAATCACCGAGGCGGTCCTCCATGGCTTTAAGCCGCCCAAGAATCCTCCAATTCCTTATTTGTTTTACTGATGCAGGCTCATGCAGGTATCTTCCCCGTCCGGTGGAAAAAATTTGCGGACTTCTCAGCTTGTGGCTTGTAACGCGCAATAAGTTGCTTAATGGGCCTGGAAGTCATTAAAAATAAAATAAAAATATTACGTTCTCTACTTTGCGTCGATTCTACTGTAACTAAGGCGTGACTCAGTCAACAAGCTCGAAGATGAAACACATGAGTGTAATTCCTACCTCCTTCATTATGCTCGGTGAACTTAATATACTCGTAGGTAACTTCGATTACTTTAACGTTACCTTAGAAAGTTCTCTCTTTATTTTAAACGTTTTTTTACGTTCGGGGCTTGAAGGTGCGTTTACTCGTGCGAGTTTTTCACCCTCAAGTGAGTATGTCAGCGATCCTCCTCTCGAGAGCAGAGTGTGGAGGCCCCTGAGAGTCTCGCCAGTGTGAACGTTTCCTCAGCGCTCTCTGGAGAGTCAGCTGAGAGTCACGTGGCCCCACGAGGATGTCTGCAAGCTGCTTCATGTCACTAACAAGTTCACCTTTTCTTTTTACAAACATTCACAACATTATCATCAACTAATTCAATGTCCCTCTGTGAGCGAGGGCGACTACTAAGGTGAATAAGAACTCTGTGGCTTCACACAACGTCTTTGCAAAACACACATTTTCTCTTTGAACGATAAAACAAAAATATTCTCAGGACAAAAAATAATAATAATTAAGTTTCACATAAAAGGATAATATACAATTTTATTAAATATCTAATGCAGGTTTTTTGACCAATACCAGGCAATATTTTTATTTATTTATTTATTTACCACAACGTTTCGCTACCTTTCTCAGGGTCTTTCCTGCGCGGAGAAATTGTACAAAATAAATTTGTATCAACAAGAAGCCAATGAATTTATACAAGTGGTTGAACAAAAATTATTCTACGATTAAAACTAAGAAACACTCACATGAAGATGCTAAATGTTAAAACCTATTTCCATAGCCTCCTATTGAAACAAAACCACTAACGTTAGAAGAGTTTCCGAGGCACTTATTCACAAACTACATCACTGCAGTCTGCTGCGACCGCAGGAAGACCCTGAGGAAGGTACAAACACGGAACCGAAAGGTTGTCTTAAATAAATAAATAAAAATATTGTCTGGCATTGGTTTAAAAAACTGCATTATTTATTTCATAAAGGAAGACATAAAAATACAATTTTTATTAAATATCGTTCAACATTGCATCTGTTGGCCGATGACGTCACAGTTTGAGTCAGAGTTGGTCAGCGTTAGTCACCAAAATTATTCAACTATAAACATTTTTACATACAGAAGTTCAATCTGTAGTAGTATCAAAATTTGATTACTGTCTTAAATGGTAGGAGATCAAGGTACAGCAACCGGCGTCGAGTAGTTTTCTCCACGAGCAACTGGGGTATCCTTCGCTGGGTATGGAGAACCAGCCATCGTCGAACAAGTAATATGTGTTAGAGTCAGTGTGTGTAAGCGTCCAGTCTATAAAGTGCGTGTTTAATGAACGAGCCAAAGGTTCCTGAGAAATCGTGAGTTGAAATTTATGGTATTAACATGTGCAAACGTAATTAAAGGATAACAGTCAGATATCGTTCTCTTCTTGTGTTAATTGTTAATAAAATTAGTTTGGTAAAATATAAATATTATTTTTTAATTATACCCGTTATGTGTTTATTACAATATATATATATATATATATATATATATATATATATATATATATATATACATTCAATAGTTCAATGTTGCTGGATTTGGAGCAATATTGCCCAGGCCAGTGTTGCCATAATGACTCTGACTTTCATTTTGAATATCGTAGATCAACACTTGGAAGACGCGTTGATGACGCAATACATGATGACGTCACGATATGCGAAGATCTACGTCGACGTCGCGTTCTGAAGCACTAGACGAGAAATTGAAACTAAGCTAATTGCGACTACTTCTGCTACGTTAAATTTTAAAATCCACAACAAACCGTTGTAAATTCTGCGACGTTGCCTTCCATTAAAATAGAACCAATTTAAAGGAGACATAGTCGAGATTTCGGGAACATTTTCAACCCTTCCGTTGATAAGAATCCGTCAATCTAACAAATATTAACCCTTTGCACTCGAGGGCTCCGTAGAGGAGCCCTCGAGCTTGACGGCACATTTTAAGTGACTCTGCTCATGAGCGCTCGAGTGCAAAGGGTTAATAATCACGTCTATCGATCTTGGAGACGAAATTTAGTGGTCGGTATCAGCTGACACGTACGAGGAAACAAAGAGCATCCTTACATCATCTCGATATGTGAGGGACGGAAGTAGGATAATGATGCAGTAAATATTGCGTGCTTCAGCACATTCATGAAATGGAATCGACGCTAAAAGCTTTGGCTGAAAAGGTAGATTATTAAGAATAAAACTTTTATGTTCTTCTCCCGACGGCAATGGCCGCCGGTGGATTATTCAACATTCTCGTGGACTTCCTAAATCAAGATGTTGACGGAAGCTAAGATCACACACACACACACACACACACACAAAATATCACATCGCAGCAACATGGAATAGTTCCCAAAATAGGCGCCTGCAGCGCCCGAAGTGGATACCACCCCTGCCTAATCTCACCCCATCTACCCTCGTCAAGTCTCACCCACGCACACCTACCAACTCCAAGTCTTCGGAGGCCTATAAAAGGCCCTCTTCAATCCGAATAGGGGGTGTTCTCTGCTCAGCTGTCGGGAAAGCTTCTAGGCCGCTAGGACTTCTCGTTCCGCTTACGTACAGAATCACCTTCCCAAGACGCATCTAGAGTGCTAGGTCGTCTAACCCTCTATGTCTCGGACGCATCTGGGGTGCTAGGTCGTCTGTTTCCCGAAAGTACGCATCTAGAGTGCTAGGTCGCCTTCCTTCGAATCTCACGCGTCTAGGCTACCAGGCAGAGCAGATTCCCCCACCGTTACAGCTCTTTTCCCATCTCCTTGTCGCCTTTAATTGAGAATCTGTGTGTTTTTGAATAAATCTGTTTCAACTGACAAGTTTCTATTTTATCTCCTTAGTGGAGGAACGCAACCCGTACCTTCACGCTTCAAGGATAATTTTTCATCCGCACAAGAGGGATGCAAGCCCCCCCCCCCCCTAACTACTGCGAAGCTAGTTGAAGCAATTCAACAAAATTATAAGAAAAATGAAACCAAAAAGATTTTTTGGGACGAATCCAAAAAAAAAAAGTTTACTAATCAAGGAAGTTGCTTGCCAATGTTGTGTAAAGATGAAGAAGGAAAATTGACAGTACAAAAGAAAGATATACTGGAAGGGAAAACCAAATATGATATAATGATCAAAGAAGATGATGAACCAGATGCAGCTACTCCAACTTTTAATGAAGAGTGTTATGTTATAAATAAACTCAAAGGAAATAAAGCAGCAGGTTCTGGCAACATCCCTGAGGAACTTATGAAGTGCGGGGAGGAAGAAATCTAGAAACAAAAGAACTTCACAAGCTATTTGCCAAATTATTACATTGGAATGAAGACATTATATTCCCAGTCTTTAAAAGGGGGATAGGCAGAACTGTAATAGCCTTACTAAACGTGGCCTACAAAGTATTTGATAGTATCTGAAATAACAGAATAATAAACCCTCAACTTAGTGACCTTCCATAAGGGTTTTAGTTCATCTTTATAATTAGGCAAATATTATTAGAGAAATATGGAATTAAATTGTTTAATTTATTTATTAACTATAAACGTGCCTTTGACTCAGTTTATCGTACCAAAATAATTGATTGTCTCTCCATGTATATAAAACGTATAAATACACCAAAGAGTCTCCAGTCGCCAAGGATCTTGTGTTGCTTTGCTCGTCACCGTATGTCCTTTTTTCCTCAATCAGTCGATCCAAATTTTTTAAAAAGGAAAATATTTAAAAGTCGTCCTTCGGCATTCATGTCAAGTTTTTAAATAACATAATTCCTTGCTCGGATTGTCAAGTGTTTAAATAAGGTCGAAATCAGGTTCTTCTCATTTTGTGTTTACTTGAAATTTTTTTTTAATCGTAATTACTGCTGCGCTGATGAGCGCTTCGTTGTCCGCCGCCATTATTATTATTGTACTGCGTGCTCGGGGCTACACTGTGTTGCCGGCAACACTGTGCAGCCACACATCCCGGCGGCAACACAGTGCCGGGCCATAGTTTCCTTGAATATTTCCGGCAGTGTGCACTTTTTGTTGCTCGTTTCCGAGTTGTAATTTTTAGTAATATTTCGTCCCTCCGTGGTACGCTTTCTTTTTAGTTTGTTCTTCATTTACATAGTTGGAAGGCGGTAGTGAAGTGGAATGACCAAATTTTTGTTCACAAGATGGAGCCACTTGAGCGCGTGTTACTGACGCGTGCATGAGAAAATGGCAGGACACAAGCAGCGAACGTGAATGCGATGATGCAGAACTTCCTTGCGTCTCAGCTCGTGACTCTCCACAAATGTAGAAAATATTTTGAAAAGCAGCCTTACCAACTGTTGAAGTCAATTTAAATTACGCAGTACGGCGTAGCATCTCGTCTACAATTCTTCACAAACAACACGGGCGTTGTTTCTAATCTCCAGCACGGAAATACTAGTTCTATACATTACCAGAGTGTCGCCACCATCACGTCGTGGGAATAGATACAACAATACTAGTCCTCGTTGCAACAACCATAACCCAGCTGCACACCACACGACAATACAACGTCTATCATTGTCGGTACAACGCAAACTACTAACTCTGCTTTATAAAGTCTTTGTGCTATCTAAAGTCTCCGGACCTCCATAGATAAAACCTGTAGCCGTTGACTACTCCGGCAATGAGCGAAACATCACTGCGATTACCGTGCAAACTCAACAATAGCCGTGACGCCTCATTGTAGCGCTCAACTCCTCTCCGCTCCTCCATTGTCGTTGGTCCCTTGGATCACGCGAGTGTGTCTCAGTCACGGTTGCTGCTGTTTTAATCTCATGAACACGGATTCCAGACACCTTTGATGGTAAATATATGACGTCATTTTGTGTGTTATTTCGCTGTTTCACGTAATTGTTATTTTCACGGTGACATCATTGACTCGCATTCCAACGACCCATATTTTAATATATACGAATTTGAAAAAAATTGCTAAATCAAATACAGAAAAAGTACGTATAATATAAAAAGATTAAAAACCTGGGAATTTTGGCCGTCACTGGAAGGTTCCTCCGGGACTCTGGGACAGGAGACTCAAGACCCGTGGCAAATCCTGATCAACAGCGACTCCGGGCAGCGACAAGTGTAAAAGGAATCGTAGTAATTCTATAGCCGATAAATTTTTAATTGTAAATTTCACATAATGACGTTTCTACGAGGCCATGTTAAAAGCTTTACCCACCTCTGGAAGAGTCCATTGTGTTATATGGCGTCCATCATACTTTGAGTTATTAATTGGCTTTAATTATCGTTGTTATCCTTGGTCTCGTCTCCGCATACTTGATTCTCTGTGTCTCAATTGTCTACATGAACTGATATTATGTTTTTTATTCCCACGTCCATGCGTGTAACCATCACCAATACTTGGGACGTCTCTGATGACGTCATATCGTTGTGACTGCCTCGTCCTGAGGCGCCTCTAGTACTTGTTAAATGCTACTATCTAGTCAGAGATAAAACTATCCTTAAGAAAGAATACACAATGCAAAGTTTAAAGCTATATATAAAATATATTTACAGATGAATATGGCTGAAGGAGCCGAAAGCTGCTGAACAATTTATAACTGATGTATGTTGTAGTAAATTAAAAAATATATATAAATAATAATTAGATGGCAGACGAAATTAGGAGATGATGTAAATACCATAAACACGTTTCTGGAAACTTTGTGTATTTCGTAAAGGGATAGAAAAGCTAGAGCCTGTAGTGACACAACTGCACAATACTTTCAATAAATTCAAAACGGTTTGACGAAATCTTCTCAAACATAAAATAAACTTATGTTTTTTAAATAGAACCTTACCAAATGATATAAAAAGTTTAGAGAATCAGATGAAAGAAGAAAAGGATCAATATTTACGTCTAAAAGAGGATCCTTATGGTCACGTCCAATCAATAATTCGCTCGCCTTATCTTTTGTAGTACTTCTGTCACCAACAAGGAATTAGCTATAATTAAATTACACCTTGATCCGTAATAAACAGTCAGTGGTCATCCATCAGATATGACGAAAAAGAAATACATCCAAGTAAATAAATTTATTTTTTATTTTTTCAACAATACAGGACATTTCTAAACAATAGTATTTTCATGACGACACCAAGGAAGGAATTTTGTGAAGAGGACGTGCTTCCAGAAGGCGCGGGATTCGCTGTTGCAGCCGTAGAGGACGAAGAACAGCAGCCCCAGGAGCGTGCCCAGAGCGTGGTAGTAGCCCAGCAGGTCCTCCAAGCCTTGGATCTGCGTGAAGACCAGCCTGAAGGTGATCCCCGCCCCTGACAGCAGCGACGTCTTCAGCGCGAAGATGAAGAGATCAGCGAAGACGCTGCGCGCCGTGACGCCTTCCCGAACTCGAAGGGCGCTTTTCTTGACGTCGTAGTAGAATTGGAAGTTTTTGTAGAACATGTAGAGGTTGCCGAAGAGGGCGACGTAAGTACAGAACACAAAGAGCAGCTGGCCGATCTGCACGCGACTGTCGATGGCCTCGTTCATCCAGAAGAAAACGGCGGACAACGCCGCCGGCAAGGCCCATCCTAACAGTGCGTAACGCAGAAGCACCATACGGGCTTCACCACGGCTCAGAGAGTCTGGAAGTCGTAAAGTCATAATGGACGTCGTAAGGAAGTGCAAGTAGGAGGTGAGGCACAAGGTGGAGGACAGGTCCATGGCGACGTCGAGGCGCACGGCCAGCGCCATGTCCGTGAGACTCGCCCGCACCACGAGGAGTCTCAGCAGCGCCGTCACCTGGTAGCCTATCAGCAGCTTCCCTGGAAAGTTGCGGAGCTGCGGGCAGGCGAGGTACGTGACCAGGGCGATGCCGCGCACCGTGACATCGAGGAACGTCAGGAACAGGACCAGTGTCGAGTCTCCGACCCCGTAGTAAGGGACAGGAAACTCGACGTCACCTTCGTTGTCACAGTAAACATACTCCATGAAATGTTGAAGGGCAATGAGCTCATAGGCGTCGTACGTATTTACTAGTAGCGTTTCCGAACAGTTGAGGTTATTGTTGACTACGTCCTTGAAGAAGCACTTTACTGACAGCATGTTATAAAATATTCGGCTAGTATTTTCGAATTCTGTCTTGAAGCCTATTTGGATAAGGTCAGTGAATTGGCAGACGGGAACACGTGTGTACAAGGCGTAGTCGAGGTAGGTCACTGCTGGCCTGTACGAGACTTGCCTTTGGAAGTCCCTTAGTAAAATGGAAAAGCAATAAAGACCAGGATCGACACCCGGAGGAGCTTTGACCCCGCAGTCGATGCCGTTGTACGCGTGACAAAGATACTGGGAGTGGAAGTAAAGGGAAGGAGCCGTGGACCAAGTCACTAGCGTGGAATTTGGGTCTCTGTAGACACAACGTAAGAGATCTACGGTTGCTTGCGACATAGTGTAAACGAAGCAATTATTCAAGATTTCAAAATACTCTTCAGGGTTTTCTTGGGGTCTGTAAAACGCACAAGAACGATGCGCTTTACCTGCGTTGGACTTGACTATCCCCCATGTCCTTTGATCTTGTGATTCTGTGAAGCTGGGTAATATGTCAAATGTTGTTTTATTATCCGAAAAGATCAAAGGGTTATTAATAATGTTGTAGTACAAAGGCTTTAGTAGAAAGTTTTCAATCACAAAGGTTTCAGTTATCGGATAAATAGAAACCAGATTCGAGATTATGTGTAAATGTCTATATGCATTCACGTATGGTACCTACAAGCTAAACAAAAATTTACCTACAAATTTTTCTATGATTCCTAGAGGCGTCGTCTCATTAATCGGAACTATTTCATGAAGTCCTTCAAGGGAACTATTAAGCAAATTCCTAAATTGTTCCTCAAAGGCCAGCGTGCAGTTGCCGTGAGTCCCCGAGCAGAGAGGCAGCAGGTGTTGGGACGACTTCTGCAGATCCAATCGGATGCCATTGATTAACTTTAATGTCAACGTTTTTACCAACCGCCTCCTCACACACGTCACATTCTGCAACATCCATCGTAATAATAATAATTACCAAGGACTAATATGTATAACTTTTCTTACAAGTTCTTTCTGGTGTTCCAGAGTCTCAGTAAGAGGAGGAATGCTCCTGAATGTGGAGGAAGCTGTACTCACACTTTGTGCGACTCTGAGGTCGTTAATCCGAGTGTCCAAATATTCAGAGCAATGATTGTTGAGATCGTCGTATAATGACTGTAGAGTGACGTTGTGCAGATCAGATGCTAATTCTAACGTTGATATTAATGGAATAGTTTTCAAGTATTGAAGAATCTGAAAAAGATAAAAGCAGAAACGTGCAGAGTTTTGGTTTAAATTAGTGCACTAGGAGGAAAAACTTTAAATATCCTAAATTTTGCTCACTTCATCCATAAGAGGCAGCTTGGTGATGGTACCAAACCTCGACTTTCTGAAATCATCTAATTCCTGATCTAATGTAGCCAATAATGTTGACCAGCTGCATATAAATTCTTCGCGTACATTTCCTCCGTACACTTCAAGGTAAAGGTCGTTCAACTGTAACATAAAGCAAATTACTATGAAATTATCTGGTTAACAGTTCAAGATGTTATCTTATAAAGATGGAAGTTGAGGTAACAGTAAGGTTACATTAAAGATAAAGCCTCCAGGTGGTTCTGGAACGTCACAGTCATGGAGGAAAGCCGAAGGTTGCCCTGGAGAACACGAACAATTCTTACAAGTAAAGTCAGAGATGTTGCTGAACTGATGGTCACATTGGCTTCCCATAATAGAGAGATATAGGCTGAGTGGTGAAGGAATTGATCTCTGTAAGATGGACTTACCGTTCTAGTATCGTTTTTAGTTCCTGCTGCTGCGTTTAACAGCGCCAGAGCAACGAGGACGAGGAGGACGCGCTGCATCTTGAATGCGAAATAACAGCAAATCCCTCACTTCGTTTCTTCCTCCCAGAAGTGGCTGTGGTTGCAGATAACACTGGCAGCGACCGCAGGCAGGAATAAATAAGATTACTTCATAGCAATCACGAAAACTGGAAGTTTCATTCCGGCTTGAAGTTTCCTTCCCTGTGAAACTGATGCCGAACTAAAACAGTGCGTAGTTGGGGATTTTAATACTGTAAGAATAGTGGCACCGCTCTGTCCAAGTATTTTGCTTGTTTCACGTTATAAAACCGTAGCAGCGCAATCAAACACGAGGCTCAGTCCAAAGCTCCAATCAGGATACACAAAATATGACACCTGCGTGGGTGAACGATAATCATTCGAAGAAATGGTCCACAGATTTGCCTCTTTGCCCAATTTATAATACATATATGTTGTTCTTGGCATATCTTGGCCTCTAAGTTATCTATAATGAATCCAAGGAGTAGCCTTTGTTTTTTCATCTTCGATTTAAAGCGTCCTTGTTACGTTCGCAATGTCAACGGTGTGAGTTTCCTTGTCGCAAATTGTCCTGGCATCGTGGATGAGTTGTCTAACAGTTGATAAACTTATCTGCATTTATTAATTCCGTCTGTATCTAAAAAAGTGAAACTGTTCCTACTGATTGGATTATTATAAAATATATTAATTAATAATTATTTTCTAATTCAATACGCTGATATTTTAATTTATTTAATGACGTCAGATAAACTGTTAATCGTTTTACAGCTTAATTTATCAACTCTAGGTTATTTATTAAACCAATCACTATAAATATCCATATATTATACGTAAGTAAGAAATATAAATGCAGGAAGGTTTCTGATGAGAGGTTCATCTTGTAGACGGAGGGCGTGGACAGGAACCACTCGTTGTCCACATAATCAAAGAACGTTGAGACGATGTCTTTAAGCTGCTCTTAGCCTGTGAGGAAATTCCTAGACATCTGAGGGTTGTCAAAATAGTCGATACGCCGACTCTACAAGTTTTTAAAGCGACGGAGAGTTTCCGGGATGAGAGGGATGGACGGAGTTGTGGTCCTGAGCGTGGAGATGTCGGGGATGAACGCGAGGGAAACGTCGTCGCAGACTGTGTCATGGATGTCGCCATTGTTAGGAAAACTCGGACATTGAGCCGTTGACGATGCTGAGGCCAAGGCCACGGCGTCAATCAGCGCTGCGATCCTTAAACACGTCGCAGATGGTCATCGTGAGGATTGAGGATGATGAAACGGTTAAGTAATTGTTTCCTTAATGTCTGCTCACATTCATGCCTGTTAATTGAGGCATTGTTTCTGATTGATAGTCTGGACTGTTTGAGGGGCATTATGTAACATGTTTATTTAGGTTTAAGTCTTTCTTCGTCTTGGGAGTGCTGGGTGTGTGGTCTTGACAATTCGAAACCGCGCACGTGCGTGTGGGGGGTGGAAAAGACAAATGAGTCCCACCCGAGGGATTGCGGGTCCTGCCTCGATTGTCGGCTTTGACATGACAGAGTAGTTAGCCATTTGTTGACTAGGGAACTGCAGCTGCATGATATAAATCGTGTGACAATGGAAGAATCTGTCAACTGGCATTTGCGACGAAGTTTTCGAACAATGGAAAAAGTAAAAGACCGGCAGGATATAAGGGAGGAGATAAGCTTTTGAGAGGGGAGTTGTTCTGCGATCACCGAGGCTGGAGGATGTGATTAAGAGAGACATTGTTTAAGCGGAGTAGTTGTTCTGCGATCACCGAAACTGGTGGATGTAAGTAAGAGAGACATTGTTTAAGAAGAGTCGACGTCGAAAGATTGCAGGTTTAAAGTCGCAGCCAAAGCATAGGAGAGAGGACTTGTTAAATTTTCAGTAACCCAGTCGTCGTCGAAGCAGAGCAGAGTAAAGTCGTCGACATAACACAAACTTTCTTTACCAAACCTACAGTATTTAGTAGAATCTGTGAATTTAATAGAAGCTGTGAAAACCCCAGCACTGTGTTCGAAAGGTAATAGTATCCTGGGCAGCCGATTTTTGAAAACCGACTTAAAAGGTAATGACAGATATAGTTCTTTAGTGTTGAGAAAATGAACTGTTTAAATTTAAAATCCATCTTGTAGTATACGTTCGTCGATAATTAATTTCGTCTATGTCTAGACGAATAAATATTTCCTTTTAATTGCAATGGGAACAATCCGCAGCAACGTATTCGCGGAACACATTGTCTTCGGACGGCAAAAGAGACATATCCTCAGGTACTTTTCACATGGAAGGCAATACCGATTTCAGCAAAGAATGGCGCTGAAATGCATTACTCACTTGCGACAACAACTTTTCGGGACGTGTACGGTCCTTACTCGGGACTGGCTGGCGATAACAGATGAACTCATAAATGCGGCTCAACGGACAGTTTCACGATACCGGCAACCAAATAACAAATACTCACGGGGGAAATGCGAACTGTAGCAAAATATTTTAACATCCTCCCTTTGGACGAAAAGTTTCTTTAGTCTAATTCCGCAGCACTAGTGTGTAGTAGTTGAATAAGAGAATATGGAAAACTGCAGGACTTTGTCTTTCTTCCAGTAGAAGGACGTACAAGAACCTTTCACCTGTCAGGAAGCTCCTTCAAAACACTCATTCATTTTGAAGTGAAAATATTTCCGCCTCGTGTAAAGAAATGAATGAGAGTGACTGCCAATAAAGGCACCAGACACAAGGCTTCACAGATCAACGTCGCTTTCTTCAAGTTCCGGGCAGTAGAAGGAGCAAGGACGACGGGAAGAAGTGAAGGATTTGCGTAATAGTCAGTAATGAGTTGAATAGTGTCCGGTGTTACAGCAACAGCTAGGACAATTGTTTTGTACACTAACACCGACGGAAGATCTGAGGAAGATACGTTGTCAGTAATGGAAGAAAGTAGTTATTCTCCTGTTCGTGAAATACATGACTCGTCTCTGACCAACAGACACAAAGAAATTTTGTGTTCTTTGATTATGTTTAAATGTTCTGCCGTTATCAGACCCAGTTAAGACCTTTGAGAGAATGAGATATGTTTTTAAAATTGTATAATTGTTTCAAGTATTGCTAAATAAAGTTTTGTTTGTTTTAAAGTTTATAATTGTTCATTTAAAATCCTATCATTATTGATCATTACAATATATATATATTGTAATCGCCTACCCGCTCCCTCGGATCCTTATAATGGACGAATGCCGACCCGGGCGCCGCTGCATGTGCAGAAAAGTTTTATTTTAAATTATACACACGACAATCGTCTCATTAATTAACATTCGCGATCCGCGCGATCCACACCAGGGAGCCGATAAACGATTTGCCAGGACTCGTGAGTACATGAAACTCTCAATAACTGTAACCTAGGGGGTCCTGGCTTTGATCAATTACGTAAGGAAGGATTCACTGAATGAAAACAAAATGTAAACACAAAATTCAGTTTAATGGACAAATTGGGGTTAATACAATACAATACTCGGCACGACTCCTCAATCGCCAAATGTTGCCACTCTTATTGATAACCTTACATCTAACAAGTCTCCGTAAATTTACTATTTTGGCCAAATTTAATATGTCCTTTAAGTACACAGCTGGTCATTCGACCCACAACTCTCAATTCGCAGTAATTTCACACGATTCAGGGAAATGGAGGGAAGTTTTCTCACTGTTCTGCGACGCGTTGTCTTCTGATGATGTCCAGGTGCCTGGCCGGTTGGCTGACCAAATCCTCGTACGCAGAGAAGCGGCTAGAACACACAGGCGATGGCCTACACGTGCTCCGCAATTCACGGTTCTCTCCTCCAAGAACCTCCGCACCAAAATCTCCTACGCGTTCGTCCCTTCCAGTTCACTAAGAACTGACGACGCCGGCTCTGCTGCCTTCCAACAAGCCGACAAGCCGAATGTTGGGTAACAACTGTCCCGTCTTCTGGCCCAAAGCTTCCCCTTCGCCGTCCAGGACCCAAATCCTCCTTAATCCGCCACAGCTGTGACCAGCCACGGTCACCTTTGTCCTAGCACGTTCACCACTACGGTCAGAAAATGACCTGACCAGGCGGCGTCCCTCGCAAACCCACTTCCTGTTGCCGTAAACTTGGTCCCAAAGACCGGACGTGTGAAAAATGTTATCTCCAACATTCCCACGACAAGACAACTAATATTGATGTTTAAAATCACTTATTACAATATATATATATATATATATATATATATATATCCTCTTATCAACTCATCTCTTAAAGTGTTGTTTGGTAAAAGCCGGTAAGAATTATTTCACTGAGTTTGATCCAATTATTATTTTTGTATTAACATTTTAACTAGATACAATTGATTTTCACAATAACACGAATTTTATTAATTTTTCCCCCCTATTGATGTTTGTAATTCAATTTTTGTTGTATACATACAAAAAATTCATGAAACAAATTACATGAAAAAATGATCGTAGTAGGTAAAAGATGAAACCTTGAACATATCATAAAAATTTATATAATTTTTGTACTACGTCAAGGATATTATAATAAGAGTATTTAGTAATTAAAGAAATAATAAGCATGTTAATTAATCTTCAATTTTAATTTGGCGAGTTCCAGCAGAAAATCTTACATCGATTTACGTCGAAGTTGCAAAATAAAATAAGTCTGCAGTTAAATTGTCCAAGATTAAAATAGTAACTTGACAGGCCTGCATGAGGAACTAATCTGCCTTCTCATTAATTAACACAGATTTACAACTCTTTATTTTCTATACTATGAGATTTCGTCCGGAAGAGTTTTTGTGTTGATTTATCCCGGAATAGCGAATGCTTATTTGTTCGTCAAATTAAAATTCATATTGATCACTTAAGGTCCTTCAAACAATTTCGGAATGTGAACTTTTGATGATTAGACTAAATTATAATTTAATTCCATTGATTATATATTAAATAGTTAAATAGTAAACCGAAAGTTTGACAATTGCCAGAAAATGTGTGAAGCCAGAAAAGGAAGGAGAGAGACAACGTCTTGATGGCGGGCGTTGAATAGTTTTAATTAATTAACAGTTCGATGAGCGGTAATTTAGTAATTTATCTTTATTAATCGCAAAGTAACTTCTTTTATTTCAGATCCATCCATTTTAAAATAATTCACATTTCTATTATATAAGAGGATAGGCTTCGCGAGCTCAGATAAAATTACATAACAACTTTGTTTACATAAGTGACGTATTATTATTATTTGGGTTTGGTAAACTGAAGACTTGGGGAACTCTGCTCAATGCCCATCTCTTTAAGATGGACTCACCGTTCTAGTATCGGTTTTAGTTCCTGCTGCTGCGTTCCACAGCGCCAGAGCCACGAGGACGAGGAGGACGCGCTGCATCTTGAATGCGAAATAACAGAAAATCTCTCACTTCGTTAGGGGTAACAGGCTACATGAGAGGAATCCACGTGGTGGAAACTCCCCATTTATAACAGAGGAAGGGATTTATGCGGAAGGGTAGCGGAATGTAGCCAAGGATCCTAAAAGTAATTCAGGACAAACCCTAGAAAAACCTGCATCATGTAGGTCGGGCATTGGGTACTTGTCCCACGCCTTTCCGATACCGTATGCCCAAGAACAGTGACCCCGGAATATAAACCCCTGAAAAGAAGCCATGGTGCCTCGGCTTGTGGGAAGCTTAGTTCAAAAACGGAGAGATAGGAGGAGGCATGCCCAACGGTATTCCCTTCCGTATCCCCTACAAGGTTCTGCATGCGAGAGAATAGCTGTCGCAGTCAGCTGGGGTTTGATGCATTGTTCCTCGCTTGTCTTGGCCGTTAACATATCCGTTATTGAATGCAAGAGCGAGTAAACTCTGAGTGTAAACGTGACATGATCTTCAACTTTGGTGAAGATCTCATTTTAAATTCTTGTTAATGTTTTAATTTATTTGTGAGTGAATACAGCGAGAGTGACTCCGGAAGGACAAACAGGAACTTGTTGCAACACCACAAGTCCTGTTTTGCTCATTGCGGTCGCGGACACTGTTATCTGCATCCACAGCGACTTCTGAGAGGAAGAAACGAAGGAAGAGATTTGCTGTTATTTCGCATTCAAGATGCAGCGCGTCCTCCTCGTCCTCGTGGCTCTGTCGCTGTTCAACGCAGCAGCAGGAACTAGAAACGATACCAGAACGGTGAGTCCATCTTACAGCGTTTCTCAAACCACAATCCCTTCACCACTCTTCCTTTATTATGAGAAGTCAATGTGACCATCAAATTCATATTGCAGTTGGACGACTTTTTCCTTGAACTAATCGGAAGAAACACACACGAAGAATTTTCAAACATGTGGTCATTTTTATCGGATAAAATCGATACGGATTTAAAAATTTATTTACTTAACAACTACGATTCTTACACTGGGAACGTGACCAAGGTGCCTTTGATGGACGAGGTGAGTCCACTACTAGGTTAAAATACGTTTACCTTCTTTCTTCACGGACTAGCTTGCACCTCCTGGTCACAGCACCACGTGACTGCTCCTGGAGTCAGCCAGCGCTTCTCGCTGGTCAGATCCTTGTGCGGGGATTTCTCTACACTCAAATAAATAAGTTTAGGGTTTTCCTACTAATCTATATTCAAATCTCTATTGTTTCCTCTCACAGATCCTGCAATACATTAGAAGTATACAATTGACAGTTATGTCCGAAGTAGCATCTGTTTTAAGCAACGTCACCCTGGACTCAATATACGAGGACTTGAACCATCAGTGCGCTGGAGATTCGAAAAGACCGATTCTGGACCTCAGAGTCGTACCAAGTGTGAGTACAGCTTCCTCCACATTTAGGAGCAATTTTCCTCTTTACTCAGACTCTGGAACACCAGAAAATACTTGTAAGAAAATATTCCTCCTTGGTAATTATTGTTACATTTGATTTTGCAGAATTTGAGGTGTGTGAGGAAGCGGTTGGGAAAAACGATGTCATTAAAGTTTAAAATTGGAATAGAAGTGGGTCTGCAGAAGTGGTCCCGTGCGTGCAGCCAACAGCTGCTGGCCCTGTGCTCGGGGGCTCACGCCAACTGCACCCTGGACTATGAAAACAAGTTTTTGAACTTGACTACTGGTTACATAGAGGAAAATCTTGATCTGGAATCTGTAGATGAGATAACGCCAACAGGAATCATTTTCCATTACTTGTTTAACAATATGCGTTATTTGACGGTACCATACATGTCTGCAAATGCTTACTTACACATATTGTCGTATTACACATCTGAGGTACCGTCCATAGAGCCCTTTACCATGGAGAACATGATACACTATCCAGGATTCTTTAAAAACGGACAAAAATTCAGCACCACACAATCGAAAGAGAAGTTAACTTGGGGGATAGTCAAGTCCGACTCGGGTAACGTGGATCATACATGCGCGAACGACAGTGACATCTACCCGCGGAAGTCAGAGGAGTACTTTAGGTTATTGCAGGAATGCTACGTTACGCAGTCGCAAGTTTCGAGCCAACTTCTCATGAGTTGTGCGTACAACGACTCTAAATCATTGACTTGGTCCACTGCACCCTACCTCTACTTCCACTCCCAGTGTCTTTGTCTCGCGTACGGCGGCGACGAATGCGGGGTCAAAGCGCCACAAGGTGTCGAACCCCGCATTTATTGCTTTTCTGTGTTACTGAGGGACTTCCAAAGACAAGTCTCGCACAGACCAGCAGTGACGTATCTAGACTATTCCTTCCAGACCAGACTTCCCGTCTGCCAGTTTATCGAACTTATTGTAAATGGCTTCAATAGAGACTGTTCACACTCTGAAGCAGCCAAAAGTCTTCATTTGATAATTTCCAAACAGTGTTACTTCAACAGCCTCGTAAACAAACAACTCAATTGTTCCGAAACTCCAATGGTTACTTACAACGTCACTGAGCTCTGTGTCCTTAAAATCTTTATGCAATACGTTCACTACGCCGATGACGTAGTTGTTCTTGTGCCTTACTACGGGGTCGGCGATTCGAAACTGGTCCTGATCCTGACGTTTGGCAACGTCGCGGTGCGCGGCCTCGCCCTGGTAACGTACCTCGCCTGTCCGCAGCTCCGCAACCTTCCAGGGAGGCTGCTGATAGGCTACCAGGTGACGGCGCTGCTGAGACTCCTCGTGGTGCGGGCGAGTCTCGCGGACATGGCGCTGGCCGTGCGCCTCGACGTCGCCATGGACCTGTCCTCCACCTTGTGCCTGACCTCCTACTTGCACTTCTTAACCACCTCCATCATGACTTTACGACTGCCAGACTCTCTGAGCCGTGACGAAGCCCGTGAGGTGCTTCTGCGCTACGCGCTGTTAGGATGGGCCTTGCCGGCGGCGTTGTCCGCGGCTTTCTTCTGGATGGACGAGACCCTCGACAGTCGCGTGCAGATCGGCCAGCTGCTCTTTGTTCTTTGCACCTACGTGGCGCTCTTCGGAAACATCTACATGTTCTACATAAACTTACAATGCTACTACGACGTCAAGAAAAGCTCCCTTCGTGTTCGGGAAGGCGTCACAGCGCGCAGCGTCTTCGCTGATCTCTTCACCTTCGCGCTGAAGACGTCGCTGCTGTCAGGGGCGGGGATCACCTTCAGGCTGGTCTTCACGCAGATCCAAGGCCTGGAGCACCTGCTGGGCTACTACCACGCTCTGGGCACACTCCAGGGGCTACTGTTCTTCGTCCTCTACGGCTGCAACAGCGAATCCCGCGCCTTCTGGAAGCTCGTCGTCTTCACAAAACTGCCTCTGTGGTGTCGTCGTGTAAACACTATTGTTTAGAAATGTCCTGTATTGTTTAAATAATAAATGATAAGTTTGATTTGCTAAAATGTGTTCATTTTACGTCACATCTGATGGATGACCAGTGGGGGTTGGTAACGGGTCAAGGCGTAATGGAAATATACGTCAGTATATATTGAATATATTTATTTATAAAACTGATGTGGGTCAACAAACAAATTTAATTAATTTGTCCGCATTTTTGGTCTTTTTACTAGTTTAACAACTTCTTGTGGGTATTACGGGCGTGATGACAACCTGATTGATGGAGTTATCGCTCTTTCTCAGTTTTACAGATCCACATGAAGATTTCACAATCTCTACCTCTGAAAGTAATAACAGGTTTATAAATTTTAAACGCCATATCTATGTAGAGAGACAGTCGAACCCCATGTAAGGAGCAGCACTCGGCCGTTGATTTGAGTTCTTGGTCTTTTTCCGTCGTGTGGACCTTAACAGCTTACTCTGGAAGTTTTCCTTTCATCATAACCCTATAACATGAATTATGATCTAAAATAAATATTAAAAACCCGAGATATCCCAATTAGTAAGAGTTTTATCCCTTGATATGATGTGATTGATGGTGACATTCTTTAACATTAATGCCAATGTTGTTTCCACTTATAATCCATACAAATTTAGATGGTGTCTGAAATGCTGGTTTGTTTGTCTTTGATTATCCAATAACAATCCTCCTGCTACAGAGATTTGAAATTGAAGATCACTTTCGTTGTCCCACGGATCTTCAAGTCGGAAATTTTGCAGACTTTAAAGTGACTGCTGCATGGTCGACGACTTCTAGTTGAAGCTCCTTCATCCAAAATACACCTGGTTCATGTAGTTGCACCTGTTGGTCTTGTAACCCAGATGCAGGCAGTTCGTAAGGAAGAAAAAGTTTGGCAACCTGACGTTTCCGATTGTTCAATTTAATTAACTTTCCTTCATATTTTAATTTTCCGCGTACGTCATCACTGATGCAAACCATCACCTTCCTTCACTCCGCGGTCTCCATCTACAGTCCGTCGACTTGACGCCCCATGATGATGGATTGATCTATCTATCTAAATATATATATTGTAACATGCTTGTTGCGAGGTACGGTCGAGGGCCCTTGGCAGTGTGAATGCACGTGCAGGAAAGGCGATGTTGTTTTAGGCGCCAGCCAAGGTGACAAATGTAGGGGCAGTTCCAAGCTGGACTCGACCAACGATGGACGAGCTACCACTAAATACAAAGTGTGATAAACCACGCCTTGAAGTTAACTTGTGCCTCATGTTCGTTTAAATAAATGTAATGAAATATTAAAAAGTTGTTTTGGTGATTTTCTCCCAAAAATTACCTGGCGTCCAAACATTTTGAATAATCTACGAAGAAAGCCAAGGAGGGTAGCGGAGCGGCTACAATATAATCAATAGTTCAATGTTGCTGGATTTGGAGCAATATTGCCCAGGCCAGTGTTGCCATAATGACTCTGACTTTGATCTTGAATATCGTAGAGCGACACTTGGAAGACGCGTTGATGACGCAATACATGATGACGTGTCACGTCATGCGAAGATCTACGTCGACGTCACGTTCTGAAGCACTACACGAGAAATTGAAACTAAGTTAATTGCGACTACTTCTGCTACGTTAAATTTTAAAATCCTCAACAAGCCGTTGTAAATTCTGCGACGTTGCCATCCATTAAAATAAAACCAATTTAAAGGAGACATAGTCGAGATTTCTGGAATATTTTCAACCCTTCCGTTGATAAGAATCCGTCAATCTAACAAATATTAACCCTTTGCCCTCGAGGGCTCCGGAGCGGAGCGGAGCTTGACGGCACAATTTACATTGCTCCGCTTCGGAGCCCTCGAGGGCAAAGGGTTAATAATCACGTCTATCGATCTTGGAGACGAAATTTAGTGGTCGGTATCAGCTGACACGTACGAGGAACCAAAGAGCATCCTTACATCATCTTGATATGTGGGGGACGGAAGTAGGATAATGATGCAGTAAATACCTTAAGCCAATATTGCGTGCTTCAGCACATTCATGAGATGGAATCGACGCTAAAAGGTTTGGCTGAAAACGTAGAACTTTTAAGTTCTTCTCCCGAGGACAATGGCCGCCGGTGGATTATTCCGCATGCTGGTGGACTTCCTAAATCAAGATGTTGACGGAAGCTAAGATCACACACACACACACACACACAAAATATCAGGATGTAACATCACATCGCAGCAAGATAGAATATTCCCAAAATAGGCGCCTGCAGCGCCCGAAGTGGATACCACCCCTGCCTAATCTCACCCCATCTACCCCCGTCAAGCCTCACCCACGCACCCCTCCCAACTCCAAGTCTTCGGAGGCCTATAAAAGGCCCTCCTCAATCCGAATAGGGGGTGTTCTCTGCTCAGCTGTCGGGAAAGTTTCTAGGCCGCTAGGACTTCTCGATCCGCTTACGTACAGAACCACCTTCCCAAGACGCATATAGAGTGTTAGGTCGTCTAACCCTCTATGTCTCGGACGCATCTAGAGTGCTAGGTCGTCTAACCCTTTATCTCCCGGACGCATCTAGAGTGCTAGGCCGCCTTCCTTCGAATCTCACGCGTCTAGGCTACCAGGCAGAGCAGATTCCCCCACCGTTACAGCTCTTTTCCAATCTCCTTGTCGCCTTTAATTGAGAATCTGTGTGTTTGTGAATAAATCTGTTTCAACTGAAAAGTTTCTAGTTTATCTCCTTAGTGGAGGAACGCAACCCGTACCTTCACGCTTCAAGGATAATGTTTCATCCGCACAAGAGGGATGCAACACCCCCCCCCCCCCAACTACTGCGAAGCTAGTTGAAGCAATTCAACAAAATTATAAGAAAAATGAAACCAAGAAGATTTTTTGGGACGAATCCAAAAAAAAAAGTTTACTAATCTAGGAAGTTGCTTGCCAATGTTGTGTAAAGATGAAGAAGGAAAATTGATAGTACAAAAGAAAGATATACTGGAAGGGAAAACCAAATATGATATAATGATCAAAGAAGATGATGATCCAGATGCAGCGCCTCCAACTTTTAATGAAATGTGTTATGTTATAAATAAACTCAAAGGAAATAAAGCAGCAGGTTCTGGCAACATCCCTGAGGCACTTATGAAGTGCGGGGAGGAAGAAATCTAGAAACAAAAGAATTTCACAAGCTATTTGCCAAATTATTACATTGGAATGAAGACATTATATTCCCAGTCTTTAAAAGGGGGATAGGCAGAACTGTAATAGCCTTACTAAACGTGGCCTACAAAGTATTTGTTAGTATCTTAAATAACAGAATAATAGACCCTCAACTTAGTGACCTTCCATATGGGTTTTAGTTCATCTTTATAATTAGGCAAATATTATTAGAGAAATATGGAATTGAATTGTTTAATTTATTTATTGACTATAAACGATCCTTTGATTCAGTTTATCGTAACAAAATAATTGATTGTCTCTCCATGTATATAAAATGTATAAATGCACCAAAGAGTCTCCAGTCGCCAAGGATCTTGTGTCGCTTTCCTCATCAACGTGTGTCCTTTTGTCCTCAATCAGTCGCTTCAAATTTTTTAAAAAGGCAAATATTTAAAAGTCGTCCTTCGGCATCCATGTCAAGTTTTTAAATAACTTAATTCCTTGCTCAGATTGTCAAGTGTTTAAATAAGGTCGAAATCAGGTTCTTCTCATTTTGTGCTTACTTGAAATTTTTTTATTGTAATTACTGCTGCGCTGATGAGCGCTTCGTTGTCCGCCGCCATTATTATTATTGTACTACGTGCTCGGGGCTACAGAGTGTTGCTGGCAACACTGTACGGCCACACATCCCGGCGGCAACGCAGCGCCGGGCCATAGTTTCCTTGAATATTTCCGGCAGTGTGCACTTTTTGTTGCTCGTTTCCGAGTTGTAATTTTTAGTAATATTTCGTCCCTCCGTGGTACGCTTTCTTTTTGGTTTGTTCGTCATTTTCCATTGTTGGAAGGCGGTAAAGTGGAATGAACAAATTTTTGTTCACAAGATGGAGCCATTTGAGCGCGTGTTACTGACGCGTGCATGAGAAAATGGTAGGACACGAGCAGCGAACGTGAATGCGATGATGCAGAACTTCCTTGCGTCTCAGCTCGTGACTCTCCACACATGTAGAAAATATTTTGAAAAGCAGTCTTACCAATTGTTGAAGTCAATTTACGCAGTACGGCGTAGCGTCTCGTCTACAATTCTTCACAAACAACACAGGCGTTGTTTCTACTCTCCAGCACGGAAATACTAGTTCTATACATTACCAGAGTGTCGTCACCATCACGTCGTGGGATTAGATACAACAATACTAGTCCTCTTTGCAACAACCATTACCCAGCTGCACACCACACGACAATACAACGTCTCTCATTGTCGCTACAACGGTAACTACTAACTCTGCTTTATAAAGTCTTTGTGCGATCTAAAGTCTCCGGACCTCCACAGATAAAACCTGTTGACGTTAGCATCGCTGCGATGACCGTGCAAACTCAACAAAAGCCGTGACGCCTCATTGTTGCGCTCAACTACTCTCCGCTCCTCCATTGTCGTTGGTCCCTTGGATCACGCCAGTGTGTCGCAGTCACGGCTGCTGCGGTTTTAATCTCCTGACGGAATGAACACGGATTCCAGACACGTTTAATGGTAAATATATGACGTCATTTTGTGTGTTATTTCGCTGTTTCACGTAATTGTTATTTTCACGGTGACATCATTGACTCGCATTCCAACTAACCCATATTTTAATATATACGAATTTGAAAAAAATTGCTAAATCAAATACAGTAAAAGTACGTATAATATAAAAAGATTAAAAACCTGGGAATTTTGGCCGTCACTGGAAGGTTCCTCCGGGACTCTGGGACAGGAGACTCAAGACCCGTGGCTAACCCTGATTAACAGCGACTCCGGGCGGCGACAACTGCAGAAGGAACCGTAGTAATTCTATAGCCGATAAATTTTTAATTGTAAATTTCACATAATGAAGTTTCTACGAGGCAATGTTAAAAAGCTTTACCCACCTCTGGAAGAGTCCATTGTGTTATATGGCGTCCATTATACTTCGAGTTATTAATTGGCTTTAATTGCCGTTGTTATCCTTGGTCTCGTCTCCGCATGCTTGATTCTCTGTATTAATTCTCTACTTGAACTGATATTATGTTTTTTATTCCCACGTCCATGCGTGTAACAATCACCTATACTTGGGACGTCTCGGATGACGTCATATCGTTGTGACTGTCTCGTCCTGAGTCCCCTCTAGTACTTGTTACATGCTAATAGCTGATATGATATAAAACAATCCTTAAGAAAGAAAATACAATGCAAAGTTTAAAGCTAAATATAAAATATATTTACAGATGCATATGGTAGAAGGAGCCGAAATCTGATGAGAAATTAATAACTGATGTATGTTGTAGTAAATAAAAAAATATATATAAATCATAATTAGATGGCAGACGAAATTAAAGGATGATTCAAATACCACAACACGTTTCTTGAAACTTTGCGTATTTCGTAAAGAGATTGAAAAACAAGAGCCTGGAGTGACACAACTGCACAATACTTTGAATAAATTCAAAACGGTTTGACAAGTTCTTCTCCAACATAAAAAAACTCCTGTTTTTTTAAATGGAACCTTTCCAAATGATATAATCAGATGAAAGAAGAAAAGGATCAATATATACGTCTAAAAGAGGATCCTTATGGTCACATTCAATCAATAATTAGCTCGCCTTATCTATTGTAACACTTCGGTCATCATCAAGGAATTAACTAAAGTTAAATTACGCCTTGATCCGTAATAAACAGTGAGTGGTCATCCATCAGATGTGACAAAAAAGAAATACATCCAAGTAGATAAAATATTTTTTTCATTTTTAAAAAATACAGGACATTTCTAAACAATAGTATTTTCACGACGACACCACAGAGGGAGTTTTGTGAAGACGACGAGCTTCCAGAAGGCGCGGGCTTCAGTGTTGCAGCCGTAGAGGACGAAGAACAGCAGCCCCTGGAGCGTGCCCAGAGCGTGGTAGTAGCCCAGCAGGTGCTCCAGGCCTTGGATCTGCGTGAAGACCAGCCTGAAGGTGATCCCCGCCCCTGACAGCAGCGACGTCTTCAGCGCGAAGGTGAAGAGATCAGCGAAGACGCTGCGCGCCGTGACGCCTTCCCGAAGCTGAAGAGCGTTTTTCTTGACGTCGGAGTAGAATTGGAAGTTTTTGTAGAACATGTAGAGGTTGCCGAAGAGGGCGACGTAGGTGCAAAAAACAAAGAGCAGCTGGCCGATCTGCACGCGACTTTCGAAGGCCTCGTCCATGGAGAAGAAAGTCGCGGACAACGCCGCCGGCAAGGCCCATCCTAACACCGCGTAACGCAGAAGCACCACACGGGCTTCACCACGGCTCAGAGAGTCAGGCAGTCGTAAAGTCATGATGGACGTCGTCAGGAAGTGTAGGTAGGAGGTGAGGCACAATGTGGAGGACAGGTCCATGGCGACGTCGAGGCGCACGGCCAGCGCCATGTCCGCGAGACTCGCCCGCACCACGAGGAGTCTCAGCAGCGCCGTCACCTGGTAGCCTATCAGCAGCTTCCCTGGAAGGTTGCGGAGCTGTGAGCAGGCGAGGTACGTGAACAGGGCGAGGCCGCGCACTGCTACGTCGAGGAACGTCAGGAACAGGACCAACGCCGAATCCCCGACCCCGTAGTAAGGAACGCGAACCTCGACGTCACCTTCGCTGTCACAGTAAACCAACTCCATGAATTGTTGAAGGGCGCAGAGCTCAGAGGCGTTGTAGGTATTTGCTCGTGGCGTTTCCGAACAATTGAGGTTCTTGTTCACAACGTCCTTGAAGAAGCACTGCACTGACAGCAACTTTTGAAAATTTACCTCAACATCTTCGCATTCTCTCTCGGATCCTAATTGGATAATGTTGTTGAACTGGCAGACAGGAACGCGTGTTTGGAAGGCGTAGTCGAGGTAGGTGACTGCTGGTCTGTACGAGACTTGTCTCGTGAAGTCTCTTTGTAAACGGGAAAAGCAGTACAGACGGGGATCGACACCTGGAGGTGATTTAACCCCACATTCTGTGCCGTTGTACGCGAGACAAAGACACTGGGAGTGGAAATAGAGTGTTGGAGTCGTGGACCAAGTCAATAGCTTGGAATTTGGGTCCCTGTAGACACAACGTAAGAGATCCCTACTTGCTTGTGTCACACTCTCATAGAAGCATTGACGGAAATAGTAAAAATAATATTTAGATCCGCGCTGGAAGACGTGTCTGTAGTACGAACAAGGATGATGCACTTTACCTGCGTTGGACTTGACTATTCCCCAAGACACTTGATCCTTTGATTGTGTGAAGCTGGGGAACCTGTTAAATGGATTTTCAAAATCAGAAAAAAACCTACGCTTGATAATGAACTTGTAGAACGAAGAATATAGTAGAAAGTTTTCCGTAACGAAGGGTTCGGTGGATGGTACGGAAGAAAACATAAACGACAATGCATTTAAATAATGGTTTGCATTATCGTTTGGTACCTTTATGTATAGCAAAATATCAATTAAGAATTCATGTATTATTTTTATAGGCGCATTGTTCAGTATATAAACTACTTCATAAAGTTCATCAAAGAACGTAGTAAGCAAATTAGAAACTTGTTTTTCAAAGGCCAGCGTGCAGTTGGCGTGAGCCCCCGAGCAGAGAGGCAGCAGCCCTTGGGACGACTTCTTCAGAACCATTCGGATGACCCTGATTAACTTTAATGATAACGTTTTGCTCAACGTCTTCCTCACACACGTCACATTCTGCAACATCCATCGTAATAATAATAATTACCAAGGAGGAATATGTATAACTTTACTTACAATTACTTTTTGGTGTCCAAGAGTCTTAGTGAGAGGAGGAATGCTCCTGAACGTGGAGGAAGCTGTACTCACACTTGGTACGACGCTGAGGTCCTTAATCGGGTAGTCCAAATATTGAATGCAATGATTGTTCAGGTCCTCGTATATTGATTCCAGAGTGACGTTGCGTAAATCAGATGCTAATTCTGATATTATGTTTAATTGAATGGTTTTTAAGTATTTAATAATCTGGGAAATTTAAGAACGAAATGTGTAAAGTTAGGGTTAAAATTAGTACGAGAAGAAGAAAGAAAAATGTTAAATAGTGTAATAGTGGACTCACCTCGTCGTATAGAGGCAGCTTGGTGACGTTAACAGGAGTTATCTTTCTGTAATCATCTAAATCCACACCTACATCATCCGTGAAATTTGACCACGTACGTACTAATACTTCATGTACGTTTCCTCCGTACTCTTGAAGGTAAAGGTCGTCCAACTGAAACATAAAGCAAATTATTTTGAAATTACCTGGTAAACAGAACAAGAAGTCAGATGTTGAGGGTGAATGTTAGGGTACCAGTAAGGTTATATTAAAGATAAAGCCTCCAGGTGACTCTGGAACGTCACAGTGACGGAGAGCAGCTTAAGGTTGCTTACAAGAAAAGTTCGAAATGTTGCTGATCTGATGGTCACATTGATTTCTCATAATAGAGGAAGCGAAATTTTGGCTGAGTGGTGAAGGAATTGCGACTTGAGGATCTCTTTAAGATGGACTTAGTTGAGTCGGAACTCTCACCGTGTTCGGACGTCCGAGTTGTGTGCTCCGGCATTACGCGTTTATATCTGTGTGCATCGGTGATGTTTGGTGCAATAACTTTCTACTAAATCGTCATGTGCGACGAGATATAAATTATGGTTCACTTTGTAACATTATTTATTGTGATAACGTGGGAGAAGACCTTCGATTTTTACTCCTACGTGGCATCCCTGGTTTGTCATTCGGCTACCTCGTGTTCGTGACGTCACTGGAGTCCCGCTACTTCAACCCCCACTGACCAAGGGCGCGTCGTGTATCACGTACCTGCTTCGAGCCAGCTAAGGAAATTGACTATTATTACTATTGCTGACTGTAGTTACGATTATCTTATCGGCTTCAGAAAGCAGACAAAGACATGTTTGGGAGTTCGTCAAGTGAATAAGTGCACTTTAGAATATCAATATTTTACGTGGTCAACATGTCTACATCAACAAAGATGCATATGGACAATAACAATAGTCGAAATGAAAAAAGTGAAATACCAACTCTTCATCAGATAACTGATCAAGATGCTAAGATAAAAAATCTTGAATGTGCACTTGAGCGTGCACGCGAGGAAATTAAAAATCTTCGAGGAATCATTGAAAATCTACAACCTCGAAATAACTTTATACTACCGACCTCTGACGAAGAAGAGGAAATAGTCGATCAGGAAACTGCCTGGCTACTACCTAAAACCAAGAAAAATCAGACTGGTAACCCACCTGCTGAAACAAGAGAAAATCAAACCAGCGCGCAAAACAAAACAGACTCCATTGTCACCAAAACAAAAAAACCTCCACCTGTAATAATAAGCAATGTAAATGATGTGAAAAAACTTAACAATGTGTTAAAGGACAACCAGCTAACGAACTACAAAGCTGGGCTCTTAAATAAAGACCAGCTAAAAATCAACGTCAACAATGATATCGAATACAGAAACCTCACTCGCGCATTAAATGATAGCGAATATGAGTGGCACTCATACGAACATAAACAACACAGACCCTTAAGGGTTATGCTGAGAAACGTCCACGCTACCACTGATCCAGAGGACATAAAAGCAGAACTGATCCAACGTGGTTTCAGGGTGCGCGATGTGACCAATAAAATGAAAAAAGTGCGAAACGGAGACACAGTGACTAGGATCAAGCTCCCACTATTCATGCTGACATTCGAGAACTCAGAGAGCACTGAAAAGGTATTTGGTATAAAACACGTTCAAAACTTCGTAGTGAAAATCGAAGCGATGCGCACGAGCAAACAGATACCGCAGTGCAAGAGGTGCCAGAGGTATGGACATACTAAAACATATTGCAGCCATGCTGCAGTGTGTATAAAATGTGCTGAGAATCATCCATCGGAACAGTGCAACAGATCAAGAAGTGAGCCAGCAAGATGTTCCAACTGCGGGGAAGCCCATCCGGCTAACTATCGTGGATGTTCAGTGGCAAAAGAACTACAGAAACGACGGGAAAAACGGGTCAAGGTACAACAAGCACCTAGACCTAGAACATTCACAGCCAAAAAAGTGTCCGCCGAAATGACCTACGGACAGGTGGCCGGGACTACACAAATACCTGTTCGTGACCCAAATGAAGAATCATCAATTATGCAAATGATGCGTCAAATGATGAACAGAATGGACGAGTTCTCGCACAGACTCGCGCGCATGGAAGCTAAAGAAACTGGCGCTATCACGCGAAACAATCCCGAAAATGGACAGAAGCGATATTAGAATTGGCACATGGAACGCCAATGGAGTTCGAGCGAAAAAAGAAGAAATTGAAATATTTCTAAATCTCAATAATATTGACATTTGCCTGATATCAGAGACGCACTCCACGCGACAGACTCACCTTAAATTCCGCGGATATAGAGTTTACCAAACTATCCATCCAGACAACGATGGAAAGGGTGGGAGTGCAGTAATTATTCGCGAAAACATAGCGCACTTTGAAGAAATACCAGTACAAAGTGCGGAATTTCAAGTTACTATCGTGGGAATCAGCACGACGAGACAAAATTTCTCTGTCGGTGCACTATACTGTCCTCCAAAGCACAATATTAAACAAGAAGACTACACATCAGTGTTCAAACATCTCGGCGAAAGATTTATCCTTGGGGGAGACTTCAACGCGAAGCACACTGACTGGGGCTGTAGATTAACCACCACTAAGGGCCGCGAACTAAGAGCAGCAATCCAACAAGTGGGTTGTACAGTACATTCTACCGGAAAACCCACTTACTGGCCGACGGACCCGCAAAAGATTCCGGATCTTCTGGACTTTTTCATCAGCAAGAAAATCTCAACAAACTTCGTAGACGTAAGTGAAGTATTAGATCTAAATTCAGATCACTCCGCAGTGATCCTAACGCTAAGTGAAAGAGCAATACACAAAGAAATAAGACCAACGCTTGTGAACAGAAATACGGACTGGGAAAGTTTCAGAACTGAACTTGATCGCCAAATTAACTTGTGTGTGCCATTAAAAACTAAACAACAGCTCGACTCAGAAGCAGAGAGATTCACCTTGACGATCCAGACAGCGGCATGGAACAATACTAGGGCGCTAACTAGGAAAACCATTGGAGTAAATTATCCAATGGAAGTGAGAGAGCTTGTCAAAGAAAAACGACGCCTGCGACGAAGATGGCAACAGTCACGCGATCCCGCTGATAAAACCATTTTAAATAATAAGTCACAGCAGCTAAAGAGAGAAATTCAGAAATTGAAGGAAGAGTCCATTGCGAGCTATCTCGATGGATTAACAGCTGACAAGGAGACCCACTACTCGCTTTGGAAAGCTACGCATAAGATAAAAAGGCCAATTACGCAAATCCCTCCCTTTAAAAATCATAATGGGTTGTGGATCAAAGAAGATAAGCAAAAAGCAGAAGCATTTGCGGACTATCTTGAAGATATTTTTAAACCACTTGATGGACCAATCACTTACTTGCCACTGAGAATGAACTACGACAACGAGAGTATAGACTTAGTATCACCTCGAGAAGTGTCTAATGAAATACGAGCAAACCTGAACGCCAGGAAGATGCCAGGATATGACCTTATTACGGGCGAAGTAGTTAAACAGTTCCCTCATAAAGGTATCATGATGTTAACATACTTGTTCAATGCATCAATTAGGTTGAGACACTTTCCTGACTGCTGGAAAGTGGCAGAAGTTGTCATGATACCGAAACCGGGTAAGCCACCCAATAATATCAATTCCTATAGGCCCATATCGCTGCTTCCCGTAATATCGAAGCTATTTGAAAAACTTCTACTAAAAAGACTGAAGCCACTTATTGCTAGAAGACAGCTGATTCCGGACCATCAATTTGGATTCAGAAGTAAACACTCTACCATTGATCAGGTCCACAGGATTACGGATCAAATTGAGAAGACTTTCGAAAACAGGAAATACTGCTCAGCCGTATTTCTTGATGTGGCTCAGGCTTTTGATAAAGTCTGGCACGAAGGGCTACTATACAAAGTAAATAGTATACTACCAGCTCAGTACGTCGAACTTTTAAAATCGTACCTCACTGGTAGATTCTTTAGAGTAAAACAAGAAGCAGAGTACTCTAACTTCAAAGAGATTAACGCAGGAGTTCCACAGGGCAGCGTTTTGGGACCAATGTTGTACTTACTCTACACGTGCGATTTGCCCAAAATAGCTGATGTATCTGTAGCTACATTTGCAGACGACACAGCAGTAATTGCTACAGCATCATCAATAGAAGAAGCAACCAGGAAACTACAGAGTGCTACTGATAACATCCATAAATGGACTCAAAAATGGAAGATAAGACTCAATGAGTCTAAATCTGTACATGTGAACTTCACTTATAGAAAGTTAAATGCAATACCCAGAGTGAACATTAACGGTGTTATTGTACCATACGCCAACACCGCTAAATACCTAGGCATGACCCTGGACACAAAGCTGAAATGGAAAGAGCACGTGAAGAAAAAGCGCGAAGAACTCGTAATAAGAATGCGACAACTATATTGGCTCCTGGGACGACACTCAAAAATGTCAATAAAAAACAAAATCCGCATATACAATCAGGTCCTTAAACCGATCTGGCTTTACGGCATCCAACTTTGGGGATGTGCAAGCGATACCAACGTCAGGAGCATCCAGACGTGGCAGAACAAGGTGCTGCGAATCATCGTAGACGCCCCGTGGTATATAAGAAACTCTGACTTACATAGAGACTTACAGATCCCATTAATTAAAAAAGAAATAAAAAGTGCTGCCGGGAAGCATGAAGACCGTCTTCATCGACATCCCAACACAGGCGTCCTTTGTCTACTCGACAACGAAAACTTACACCGCCGACTTAGGAGGACAAAACCCTTCGAGTTAGTGTAGTGAGTGCCAAAGAACAGACCTATTGCGTGGAGTGACGTCCCGTTAGAGCGTTGAAAACTTTGAACGTCACTGGACGAACAATAGTATAATAATAATTAGATTTAATGTAGATGTAAGTTGATGGTTGGTCATATTTGACCAGTTTCAACGTACGGCATAAAAATTTTAGTGCCTTGAAATTAAAAAAAAAAAAAGATGGACTTACGGTTCTAGTATCGTTTTTAGTTTCTAATGCTGCGTTCGACAGCGCCAGAGCCACGAGGACGAGGAGGACGCGCTGCATCTTCAATGCGAAAAAACAGAAAATCTCTCACCTCGTTTCTTCCTCCCAGAAGTGGCTGTGGTTGCAGATAACACTGGCAGCGACCGCAGGCAGGAGTAAATAAGATTACTTAATACCAATCACGAAAACAGGAAGATCCTGCTTGGCTTGAAGTTTCCTTCCTTGTAAAACTCTCTTTAAAATCAAACAGTGCGTATTTGGCAATTTTAATCCTGTACGAATAGTGGCACCGCTCTGTTCAAGTATTTTGCTTCTTTTACGTTAAAATAATTGTAGCAGCGCAATCAAGCAGGAGGCTTAGTCGAAAGCTCGTATAAGAATAAACTAATTATGACTCCTGCGTGGGTGAACAATAATCATTCCAATAAATGGTCCGCAGCTTTGCCTCCTTGTCCAATTTATATCATATATATTGTTATTTGTATATCTTGGCCTCCAACATATCCATAATTGAATCCAGGAGCGAGTAACCTCTGATTTTTCTTCTTAGGTTTAAAGCGTTGTTAGTTTGGCGCCAAAATAACCGTTGAATGGAAGGTCCTTGTTAAGTGCGCAATCTCTACAGTGTCACAAATTTTACTGCCACTGTGGATGAGTGACGTCATCACCTCATTCTTCTTCTATTGTTGTGCATGAGCTTCAGGTAGTCACCACGCCCGAGTCTTCGGTCATGTTTCTTGTGTAAGAGGAGGTCGAAGAACGGGAGTAAAAGTTTACGATCGCCAACAAGCGTGACGTAACGCAATAATACGTTACAGTACGATGGAGGCCGACAAAGGCAAATGCATCCAGACTCAGTTATTATGTTACAATATATTTCGAGATTTTGTAGTAATAGAACGTATAATAAAACGACCTCTAAACGCAATTGTCAACAAACGTTGCCACAACGTTTTTAAACGTATTGGTCGGTTTTTGTGCCTTTCGTCGCAACAACGGTAACTACTAACTCTACAATACGTTCTTTGCTTTATAAAGTCTTTGAGCTATCTAAATTCTCTGGTCCTCCACAGATGAAATGAATGCTAATGTGTAGCCGTTGACTATTCTAGAACTGAGTCAAACATCGCTGTAATAAACGTACAAACTCAACAATTGCCGAGACGCCTCATTGTTGCGCTCAACTCCTCCCTGCTACTCCATTGTCGTTGGTCCCTTGGATCACGCGAGTGTGTCGCAGTCACGGCAGCTGCGGACGAAATGAACACGGATTCCAGACACGTTTAATAGTAAATATATGACGTCAGTTTGTGTGTTTCTTTGCTGTTTCACGTAATTATTATTTTCACGGTGACATCATTGACTCGCATTCCAACTAACCCATATTTTAATATATACGAATGTGAAACAAATTGCTAAATCAAATACATAAAATGTACGCATAATATAAAAAGATTAAAAACCTGGGAATTTTGGCCGTCACTGGAAGATTCCTCCGGGACTCTGGGACGGGAGACTCAAGGCCCGTGGCAAATCCTGATCAACAGCGACTCCGGGAAGCGACAACTGTAGAAAGAATCGTAGTAATTCTATAAGCGATAAATTTTTAATTGTAAATTTCACATAATGAAGTTTGTACGAGGCAATGTTAAAAAGCTTTTCCGCCTCTGGAGGAGTCCCTTGTGTTATATGGCGTCTAATCATATTTTGCGTTATTAATTGGGTTTAATTGTCGTTGTTATCCATGGGCCCGTCAGCGCATGCTTCATTCTCAGTATCTCAATTGTCTACTTGAACTGATATTATGTTTTTTATTCGCACGACCTTTCTTGTAACCATCACAAATACTTGGGACGTCAGTCCACAAATGTATATTTTGCGCAGATGCTCTCAACGAAGCCACAACCTTATGTGTGTGACTTGAAAGCAGGAGGGCCGCAGAAAGCATTGACTATTTCTACAAGTGAGCTGCTCTTGATTTTGAACAAATGGGCTGTGACTGACTGCTGTAAATCAGAAATAAGACGAGGAGGACGCGGGAAATAACAGGAAATCTCTTCCACAGTTTCTTCCTCACAGAAGTCGCTGTGGTTGCAGATGACACTGTCAGCGACCGCAAAGAGGAAACAAGACATGTGGTGTTGCAAAAAGTTCCTGACCGTCCTGCCGGAGTCACTCTTGCTGTATTCAATAACAAATAAATATTTCTGGAACATGACACGTTTACACTCAGAGGTTACTCGCTCTTGGAATCAATTATGGATTTTTTAGAATCAAATTCAAGCGAATATAAATATATTTAATATAAATTGGACAAATATGAAAAATTGCGGACCATTTCTTCGAATGATTATCGTTCACCCACGCAGGTGTCATATTTTGTGTATCCTAGTTGGAGTTTTGGACTGAGCCTCGTGTTTGATTGCGCTGCCACGGTTTTATCACGTCAAATAAGCAAAATATTTGGACAGAGCGGTGCCACTATTCTTACAGGATTAAAATTCCCAACTACGCACTGTTTTACTTCAGCGTCAGTTTCACAGGGAAGGAAACTTCAAGCCGGAAGGAAGTTTCCTGTTTTCGTGAATGGTATTAAGTCATCTTATTTACTCCTGCCTGCGGTCGCTGACAGTGTTATCTGCAACCACGGCAACTTCTGGGAGGAAGAAACGATGTGAAGGATTTTCTGTTATTTCGCATTCAAGATGCAGCGCGTCCTCCTCGTCCTCGTGACTTTGGCGCTGTTGAACGCAGCAGCAGGAACTGAAAACGATACTAGAACGGTGAGTCCATCTTACAGAGATCCTCAAGTTGCAATTCCTTCACCACTCAGCCAATATCTCTCTTCCTCTATTATGAGAAGTCAATGTGACCATCAGATCAGCAACATCTCTAACTTTACTGGTAAAAAACCTTCAGCTTCCCTCCATGATTGTGACGTTCATGAGTCATCTTGAGGCTTTATCTTTAATATAACCTTCCAGGTACCTCAACTTTCTCCTTCAATAGCTGACTTCTTGAACTGTATACCAGATGATTTCAAAGTAATTTGATTTTTATTGCAGTTGGACGACCTTTACCTTGAAGTTGACGGAGGAAACTTACGCGAAGTATTATTACGCCAATGGTCAGAATTATCGGTTACATTAGATCAGAAATTAGATGATTTCAGAGAATCAAAGTTTGGTAACGTCACGAAGCTGCATCTTATGGACGAGGTGAGTCCACCATTAGGATAATTAAAGTTTCTTTCCCTCGCGTACTAATTTAAACCCAACATCTGCACGTTTCTGCTTTTTATCTATTTCAGATTCTTCAATACTTAAAGAATATACACTCAAAAATATTTAGAGAATTAGCGTCTGATCTGCACAACGTCACTCTGCAGTCAATATACGACGACCTGAACTATCATTGCGTTATATATTTGAGCACACCTATTAAGGACCTCAGAGTCGAACCAAGTGTGAGTACAGCTTCCTTCATATGCAGGAGCATTTCTCCTCTTCCTCAGACTCTGGAACACCAGAAAGTACTTGTAAGATAAATTATACTTATTAGTTCTTGGTAATTAATTTTATTACGCGGGATGTTGCAGAATGTGAAGTGTGTGAAGAAGCGGTTGAGCCAAACGTTGACATTAAGGTTAATCAGGGGCATCCGAGTGCATCTGAAGGAGTCGTGCCAACAGCTGCTGCCTCTGTGCTCGGGGACTCACGCCAACTGCACGCTGGTATTCGAGAAACAGTTTTGGAGCCTTTTTACTAGTTCCATTCAAGAACTTTATGATGTAGATTCTAGTTTTGTGGCAACGCCTCTAGAAATCATACAGAACTTCTTGGAAGAAAGTATGTTTTGCGTGTCGATACCTTACCTGTATGCATACCAATATTTAACGACAATGTCGTATACATATTCTTCTGTACCGTCCTACAATCCCTTTGTTACGGAAAATTTTCTTCAGGGTATTTCTTTATACAAGTTTATTTTACACCCTTGGTTCTTTAGGGATTTTGGACACCTATCTCTTCTCTTTACGAGCTCCACACAATCACACGATCAAGAGACTTGGGGGATAGTCAAGTCTACTGCAGGTAACGTGAATCAGCGTTGTTCGTACTACAGAGACCTCTACCAGCCCGGTTCACAAAAGTATATTAATTACTTTCGTGATTGCCTCTTTTACGATATGCTGCAAGCAACTGTAGATCTCTTACGTTGTGTCTACAGCGACCCAAACTCGAAGCTGCTGACTTGGTCCACGGCTCCTTCCCTGTACTTCCACTCCCAGTGTCTTTGTCTCGCGTACAACGGCATCGAATGTGGTGTCAAAGTACCACAAGGTGTCGATCCTCGTCTTTATTGTTTTTCCCTTTTACTACGAGACTTCCAGAGACAAGTCTCATACAGACCAGCAGTGACCTACCTCGACTACGCCTACCAAACACGCGTTCCCGTCTGCCAGTTCACCAACTTTATCAAAATAGGCTTCTACAGAGAATGCAGATTACTTAATGAAAATCTTCATAAGACGCTTTCACTTCAGTGTTTTTTTAAGAACGTCGTCAACAAGAAACTCAACTGTTCGACAACACCTCTAGTAAATACCTACAACGCCTCTGAGCTCTGCGCCCTTCAACAGCTCATGGCGTTTGTTTACTGTGACAGCGAATGTAACGCCGAGGTTCCTGTCCCTTACTACGGGGTCGGGGGGTCAACACTGGTCCTGTTCCTGACGTTCCTCGACGTCGCGGTGCGCGGCCTCGCCTTGGTCACGTTCCTCGCTTGTCCGCAGCTCCGCAACCTTCCAGGGAAGCTGCTGATAGGCTACCAGGTGACGGCGCTGCTGAGACTCCTCGTGGTGCGGGCGAGTCTCGCGGACATGGCGCTGGCCGTGCGACTCGACGTCACCTTGGACCTGTCCTCCACCTTGTGGCTCACCTCCTACCTACACTTCCTGACAACGTCCATCATGACTTTACGATTGCCTGACTCTCTGAACCGTGGTGAAGCCCGTGTGGTGCTTCTGCGTTACGCGGTGTTAGGATGGGCCTTGCCGGTGGCGTTGTCCGCGTCTTTCTTTTTCATGGACGAGGCCTTCGACAGTCGCGTGCAGATCGGCCAGCTGCTCTTTGTCCTCTGTACCTACGTCGCCCTCTTCGGCAACCTCTACATGTTCTACAAAAACTTCAAATTCTACTACGACGTCAAGAAAAGCGCCTTTCGGTTTCGGGAAGGCGTCACGGCGCGCAGCGTCTTCGCTGATCTTTTCACCTTCGTGTTGAAGACGTCGCTGTTGTCAGGGGCGGGGATCACCTTCAGGCTGGTCTTCACACAGATCCAAGGCCTGGAGCACCTGCTGGGCTACTACCACGCTCTGGGCACGCTGCAAGGGCTGCTGTTCTTCGTTCTCTACGGCTGCAACACCGAAGCCCGCGCCTTCTGGAAGCTCGTCGTCTTCTCAAAACTCCCTCTTTGGTGTCGTAGTGAAAACACTATGAATTAGAACTGCTCTGTATTTATGATATAATAAATTAAATGTTTTATTTCCTGCGATGTATTTCTTTTACGTCACATCTGTTGGATGACAACTGTCGGTTGATAATGGATTCCTGCTTGGTGATAAAAAGAACTACATAAGATAAGCAGGAACAAGGGGAGGAAATTCTAGGTTTAACGTGACCCTGAGTAACCACTTCTATTTCTAGTTTAACCTGATTGCCTTAAGCCTTCGCAGATATTACCGTAGTCTAAGATAATTCGTACTCACAGATGTTACACTCCGTTGTTACTCCCACAGACACTCTGGCCACTGCACGCATCATTCTTGTAATTTCCCTCGTCGCCCGCTGTTGACGTTCGTACCGCAGAGGCGTGGCTGGGGGAGGCGCCACGTGACGTAGCGACAATGCATTGGGTTGGAACGCGATTGTTATCACTCCAGAACTATGTCAATAATCAATCGCTTTTTAAATCTTAATCATTGTAAAGTAGTTTACGTTGTGCTGTCTTTGCCATTCCTGTAATTTATAGATTTTGTGGTTAAAGCGTGTGTCTTAATAAAATCAAACATTTTTTATTAGTTTAATACATTTGAAAACAAAACCTTTTATTGTTGTGATTGTTTGTCTGCGGTGCTGTGAAACATTATTATTAGCTCTGGGTCGGACATTAAATATTTCTGAAGAAGCGGAAAACAACATGGCGGCGAGTGGAATAAACAAGAATTATCTAATTGAAGCTCTTCAAAAGGAGAATTATCATCCTTGGGCCATCCAAGCCCAAGCGCGGTTTGATACGTGTTGATCTTTGTGGTTATGTCACTGGAGGTTTTACACCCTCAACGACCACGGCTGATGAAGCATGCAAGAAAGGCTTGGGTATAGGAAGATCCAAATGCAAGGTCAGATCCTTTACTTGTTTCCACTCTGAGTGCATGAAAACAATGCAGAAATTTAAATGATCTTTTGGATACTTTGTAAAGGATTGACAGAAACAATTAATAAAATATTGCAACAATTGATCAACAAACAGACGCGCTGAAACTCCAGATGTCAACATTTGTCTACTACATTCACTAAAACCTCATTTTTCTTCACCTCGAGGAGGTTCCACATCTTTCACTGCAACCTTTTCCTTTAAAATAATGTGTGTCCTATGGTTTTAAATAATTTAATTTTTGATCTCAAGATTAAACACCTTGAAGGATGTTTTCTTGGACACATTCAATTCTTTGCCATGGTAGAATTTTCAAAATAAATTAAGTTCAAACATAGATCAAAAGGTATTTGACTTTAATCACCTTCAGAAAACAACATTAATACAGTTAATGACGCCATCATGATGTACAGAGACACACACAAGGTTGCCAAGTCACTAAGGTCAATATTACTTGACGGTATTTTATGTCCCGATTCAAACACAATTATTTTACATTTTATTTTACATCAAACATTCTGTCATCAATCACGACATCTAGGGAGAAAGTTGACATTACTCTGCATAGTTGGGAAAACGTCATAAGGACTGCAGATGTTATTCAGCTTAATAGAAGCAGGATACTTTACAATACGGCAAGTGAGGAACAAGGAAAAGCCGAACCCAGAAATCTAAGGTTATTTACAAGGTGGCAGTGATTATTTCACCTCGGAGAGAGGAGGATGTCTTAATTCTTACTGGTTGCTCGATTCCTCCGTGGTAAGTTGCTTTCTTCAGCAAATGGGACAAAGAGTCAAACCTGCTGACCAGTTCCCCGAGTTCATCCACGCTGCTGACATGTTTTGCTGGTCCTGATTTGAGCTTGTTGTTTGGTTACGCAGCTAAAACCCACACAATCGAACAAAATTACTTGGACATAGCGGTGCCACTAGTCTTACAGGATTAAAATTTCCAATTGTGCACTGTTTGATTTTAAAGCGAAAGAATCTTCAATCCAGGCACGAACTCCTCCTCGCGGTGCCCTCGTCAGTTTATTTTCCAGAAATTTCTCTAGACTAAAATAAATATACTGTGATGACTTGAGGGAAAGGCATTGTTTCAGATTAATGGTCTTGTCCGTCAGAGGAAATTGTAATGTTTACTTAGGACAGGTCTGGAGAATTCGGAGCAATGGACGTGTGCGGGTGTCCTGTCGCAAGATAAATCTGTTAAGGCAGGCATTGTTTCAGATTAATGGCCTGGACAGTTCAAGGGACAGTTTGTAATGTAGTGTACTTAGGATCGAGGGGCAGTTTGGGCGGTCTGAAGAATTTAGAAGAGCTCACGTGTGAGTGCGGGGGTCAGAATACAAGTTCAAAGTAATTGAGGGTGCAAAGACAAATTAGACCAGTCACGATGGTCGGCTTTGGGACAAGACAGAGTAGCGAGCTACTTGCTAAATAAGGAACTGCAGCTGCAGAATGTAAATCTCGGGACAATGGAGGAAACTGTCATCGGGCAGTTGCGACGAAGTTTTGGAACAAAGGAAAAATGAAGGGACACGGATATATAAAGGGAAGATAAGATTTTTGGAAGTTAGTTAGAGTGGAAGAGGAGGCCGTGAGCGCCGAAGTTTAGTGTTGGCGTGAGAGTTGTGGAGGCGTACGGCGAGCACCGAGAATGGAGAAATTTTACAGCCTGCGAGAGAAATAGCAAAATTATTTAACGATAATCATTTTTGTATGCTGAAGTCTAATCTGCTGTAATATCAAACATTGACCACTGTCTTCGATGGTAGGAGACCAGGACATTTCATCCAGCGTCGAGTAGTTTCACCACGAGCAAGTGAGATGTCCTTCACGAACGGAGAATCAGCTTTCATCAAACCAACAGTGTGTGTTAGAGTCAGTGTGTGTTAACGTCCAGTATATAAAGTGTGTGTGTAATGAAGGAGCCAAATGTTCCTGAGCAACCGTAAGTTGAAATTTCATGGTATTAACATGTGTAAACGGAATTAAAAGATACAGTCAGATATCGTTCTCTTCTTTAGTGTTAATAAAATAAACTCTTTTAAATGTAGAATCAATCTGGTAGAATAAGTTCGTTAATAAGTTTCGTCGATGTCTAGACGATTAAATATTTCAGTTTAATTTAAAGATAAATGTTGGGTTCTTTGATTATTTTAAGTGTTCTGTCAGTTATCAAACCCAGTAAAGTCCCATGAGATAAAGAGATCCTTTTTATAATTTTAAATAGTATAATTGCTAAATTTTGATAAATAAAAATTGTTTACTACAATACATAAATTTATGCCAGTATTTTAATTTTATTCTCCAATTTTTTCTTTCCTTCATTCTTCAATAAATAAAAAGTGTACAATTATAATTTAATATCGAATTCGCATCTGATTTGGGCAACGTCACTCTGCAGTCTACATACGACGACCTGAACCATCATTGCGCTGAAGATTTGGACACACCGATTGAGGACCTCAGAGTCGCACCAAGTGTGAGTACAGCTTCCTCCACCTTCAGCAGCTTTCCTCCTCGTTACTCAGACTCTGGAACAATATAAAGTATTTGTAAGAAATATTTTAAATATTAGTTCACGGTAATTATTATTATTATCACCTTGTCAATGATTTCGGATTCTGGTCTCTGTACGCACAACGCCTGAGATCCAGGTTTGGTTGTGGCAAAGAATTTAATGCTCCCTTCTCAATTGTTCTGGTAGATGTCTCTGCAGTGCGCACAAGGATGATCCACGCTACACGTGTCGGACCTGATCATCCCCCAAGTTAACTTCTCTTGTGATTGAGTGAAGCTGACGTACTTGAGGAATTCGCTTTTTCTTTTTTGAAAGTCGAAAAGTGTAGCAACTTCTCCATCATTGAGGCCTCGATGGACGGCACTGAAGATACCTAAAACGACCAAACGTTCAAGTAACTATATTCAGTCATGTGTGGTGGCAGCGACGAGCGGAAATTATTAAACAAGAAAGGCAAAATGAATCCTACAGGCGTCATCTCACCCACAGATGCTAGTTCATGCCCCTCCTCTATGAAACTAGAAAACAATTTCCATCATAGGCCTGGATTCAGTTGGCGCGAGCTCCGGAGCAGAGAGCCAGCAGCTGTTGGGACCACTTCTGCAGACCGTTCTTCGATTCCAATTTTAAACTTAAAAGACAACGTTTGCCCCAACTGCTTCCTCCCACACCTCACATCCTGCAACATCAAATGTAATAATAATTACCAAGACCTTATAAGTAAATCCTTTCTTACAAGTACTTTCTGGTGTTCCAGAGTCCGAGTAAGGAGGAGGATTGCTCCTGAATGTGGAGGAAGCTGTACTCACACTTGGTGCGACTGTGAGGTCCTCAATCGGTGTGTCCAAATCTTCAGCGCAATGATGGTGCAGGTCGTCGTATGTTGACTGCAGAGTGACGTTGCCCAAATGAAATGCGAATTCTGACGTTAACTTTTAATTCTGTAGTTTTTATGTAGTGAAGAATCTGGGAAAGGTAATAAATTATTTTACTTTAGAATCTGACCACGGCACCTTGAGGAGCGCTGGCTGTTGGGAAACAAATTAGTCAGCGACGAAAGAAGGAAAAAGGTTAATATCCTTAATAGTGGACTCACCTCGTCCTCCAGAGGCAGCTTGTCCACGGTCCCAATGGAAGAGTATTTTAAATTTTAATTCCATATTTACATCATCCAGTATCAGTGACCACGTGCTTGATCATTCTTCGTGTGTGTTTCCTTCGATCAGTTCAAGGAAAAATTCATTCAACTGCAATATGAAGCATGTGACTGTGAAATGAACTCGTCTACACAGTCTTTAGTTGGCAGAAGCGGCATTCGTGGTTGAATGCTGAAGGTATTATTACTGTGGACTTACGGGTCTAATATCATTTTTAGTTCTTGCTCCTGCGTTCAACTACAACGAGGACGAGGAGGACGCGCTGCCTCTGGAATGCGAACTAACAGCAAATCTCTTCCTTCGCGTCTTCCTCCCAGAAGTGGCTGTGGTTGCAGATAACACTGTCAGCGACCGCAATGAGTAAAACAGGACTTGTGGTGTTGCAAGAAGCTCCTGTCCGTCCAGCTGGAGTCACTCATAAATAACATATAACAATAACAAGAATTTACAATAAGCTCATCACCAAAGTTGTGAAATGCCAGCCAGATGCCACGTTTGCTCTCAGAGGGGCCTCTCTGTAATCCAACATGTCATCTGCGTGGATGAACGAGAATCATTCAGAGAAATGGTCCACAGGTTTTAAAAAGATCGACGTCCGTACAAGATAACATGAAAATCCCAAGAGCAGTTGAAGCCATAATATTTGCAGCAACGTGTTTTCGTGTAGCCAGTTACAAGGTTCAATCTAAGTGATATATATTTAAATGTTTTCCTTTTGTTACTCACTGTTTGAAGTGGCACCAGGGCAATTGTGAAGATTCTGCGACACACTCACCCTTCAAACACTGTTACGAACAGGCCACGTTACACTGAACTTACACTTATCCTCTATTCTGCGGACAATTTGAATCAATACCCAGAGACTCCTCTGAGTGACCAACTGGAATAATTCTGTCCTACTTTGCTTTTCAATAACACGTCCCGTTAATTCAGCTCACAAAAATTTTACGTCGTTTTAACTGCTGTCTACTCCACTTATTAATGTTTTACTTCCTCTCAACTATTCCTAATGCAGTTAAATTCTCTCGCCTCTGATTGCAGACAGCTGAATTTTAATTTCTTCCGTACTCAGCAATGTCTCGTGGCTGACTGCTCACTCCACCAACTTACGCGCGCCGAGTCCAAACAATCCCTTGCCTGTTCATATTCTTGACCATTATTGTATCGTTTTGTATTTGCCGGTAACAATGCAGTTCCATAGTTTGTAATTATTAACTTTTCATTGCCCTTTTATTATTACAATATATATATATATATTGTAATACTCAAACGGTTACCTATTATTTAGCCCCACGTTCTGGTAGCAAAAATGTAATAATTAAATAAGGTGCTCAATAAATGAAAAGTTATAGACTTTAAACCAAACAAAATTTAAGTTAATAAAAAAACATATATCTCATGGGTCTTTACTGGGTTTTATAACGGACAGAATTTTTAAATTAATCAAAGAACCCAACATTTATCTTTAAATTAAACAGAAATATTTAATCGTCTAGACATCGACGAAATTAATTATTGACAAACTTATTCTACCAGATTGATTCAAAATTTAAAGAGTTTATTTTATTAACACAAAAGAAAAGAACGATATCTGACTGTATACTTTAATTCCGTTTACACATGTTAATACCATGAACTTTCAACTTACGATTACTCAGGAAAATTTGGTTTGTTCGTACACACACACTTTATACACTGGACGTTTACACACACTGACTCTAACACACACTGTTGGTTTGATGAAAGCTACTTCTCCGTTCGTGAAGGACATCTCACTTGCTCGTGGTGAAACTACTCGACGCTGGATGAAATGTCCTGGTCTCCTACCATCGAAGACAGTGGCCAAATTTTGATATTACAACAGATTAGACTTCAGCATACAAAAATGTTTATCGTTGAATAATTTTGCTATTTCTCTCGCAGGCTGCAAAATTTCTCCATTCTCGGTTCTCGCCGTACGCCTCCACAACTCTCACTGCAACACTCCACTTCTGTGCCCACGGCTCCCTCTCCCACTCTAACTAACTTCCAAAAATCTTATCTTCCCTTTATATATCCCAGTCCCTTCATTTTTCCTTTGTTCCAAAACTACGTCGCAACTGCTCGTTGACAGTTTCCTCCATTATCCCGAGATTTACATTCTGGAGCTGCAGTACTGAGTTAGCAAAAATATCTCGCTACTTTGTCTTGTCCCAAAACCGACCATCGAGACAGGTCTAATTTGTCTTTGCACCCTCAATTTCTTCGAACTTGTATTCTCACCCCCGCACGCACGTGCGCTGTTCTAAATTCTTCAGACCGCCCAAACTGCCCCTCAATCCTAAGTACACAACATTACAAACTGTCCAGGCCATTAATCTGAAACAATGCCTTTCCCTCAAAGCATTACAATATATTAAAGACAATTAAATAAAGCAATGTTAAAATGACGTTGATGACCGTAATTTCTAGTTATCACCAATAATTAAATGACGGAATGTTTTAACAATAATCAAGATTTTCAAAACCTTCCCAGAGAGCTCTGGCGGAGGCTTTCTTCACAACTCTCGGTTTTTTTTAAACTAAGGTTCCCACATGCCGAGGCACTTCGGTCTGTTTTGAGAGGTGTATGTTCCAGGGTCGAAGACCTTGGACATACGGTAAGAGCTGTCCGCTATTAATATTGGAATAGTCGGCCAGCTGCCTCCTAAACTGGCCAAGGCATGGCTAGAGGCAATCTGCGACCTCACAGCAAACCCCTCTCCCGCCATCGGAAGGGCGTGGGACAAGTACCAAATCCCCGACCTACCTGATGCAGGTTTTTTATAGGGTTTGTCCTGCATTACTTTCAGTCGAATGCCGGGTAGGATCCTTAAACCATAGCCCGGGGCCCTAGTTACCCTTGGCTACCTTCCTCTACCCTTCCGCATCCCCCCTTTCAAATCCCTTTCCTATGCTATAAGAGGGGAGTTGCCACTATGTGGATTACCCTATACATAGCCTGTCTACACACAAAAAAAATAGTAAATGAGGACTAACTTTGATGGAAGAGGAATTTGAAAATTAGGACGAGCAGGAATAGTTAAGAATACATTAAGAAAAATATTATTTGAACTATGTTATTAATTATGAAGCAAATTCAAACCTTGGCGTTGTTACTGTGGAGAGGTGAAGATGCTGACCATTGTAGGTCTGAAACATATTAGAGGCGGCTTCAGGCAGTGGAACTTAAACTGTAAGACAATTAATGCAACATCTGTGTTTATTGACACACATTATCTGATATTTTATATTAAGCGGGGAAAGAGAATATAACAGATTTTCATAAAGGGGTGCGAAATCTGTGGAAACGCAAAAAAAAGATCACAAGAGATATTTTTAAATAGAAGGCAACGTAAGTTTGAAAATTGGGACATTTGCTTTATCAGTCTAACAGTTTCGATTGCTAAGATTATGTGAGGAATTTACTTGTAATTGTAAATTCTTCCCCATTCGGGATTGCGAATCCCTTCCTGGTAACATGTCTCCTTGAGTCAATTGAACAAAGAGGCAAAGCTTCGGACCGCTTCTTGGAATGATTATCGTTCATCCACGGATGGGTCATATTTTGTGAATCGTAGTTGAAGCTTTGGACTGAGCCTCGTGTTTGATTGCGCTGCTACGGTTTTATCACGTAAAAAGGGCAAAATACTTGGACAGAGCGGTGCCACTATTCTTACAGTATTGCAATTCACAACTACGCACTGTTCTACAAAAGGGGCAGTTTCACAGGTAAGGAAACTTCAAACCGGAATGAAGCTTCCTGTTTTCGTGAATGGTATTAAGACATCTTATTTACTCCTGCCTGCGGTCGCTGCCAGTGTTATCTGCAACCACAGCCACTTCTGGTAGGAAGAAACGAAGTGAGAGGCTTGCTGTTATTTCCCATTCAAGATGCAGCGCGTCCTCCTCGTCCTCGTGGCTCTGCTGCTGTTGAACGCAGCATTAGAAACTAAAAACGATACTAGAACGGTAAGTCCATCTTAAAGAGATCCTCAAGTCGCAATTCCTTCACCACTCTCTTCCTCTATTATGAGAAGTCAACGTGACCATCAGTACAGCAACAACTCTGACTTTCCTTCTCAGAATTATTGGTCTCCTCCAGGGAATCCTTCAGCTTCCCCTCATCACTGCGACGTTTCAGGACCACCTGGAGGCTTTATCCTTAATATAATCTTCCTGGTACCTCAACTTTCACCTTCAGCAGGTGACTTGTTGAACTGTAGACAAGGTCATTACAAAGTAATTTGATTTATGTTGCAGTTGGACGACATTTACCATGAACAGTTTGGAGGAAACGTACATCAAGTATTGGTACGCAGGTTGTCAGAATTCTCTGCTGATTTGGATCTTCAATTAAATAATTACAGAGAGTTAATCACTGCTAACGTCACCAAGCTGCCTCTGCACGACGAGGTGAGTCCACTATTAGGGTGTTTAAGGTTTAATTTTTTCTTCGCGTACTATTTTCATTTCATTTTTGCACATTTCTGTTTTTATTTTTCACAGATTCTTCAATATTTGAAAAATATTCAATTAAAAGTAATGACAGAATTCGCATCAGAATTGCGCAACGTCACCCTGCAGTCTATATACGAGGACTTGCACCATCATTGCGCTGAAAATTCAAACAAACCGATTGAGGACCTCAGCGTCGTACCACATGTGAGTACAGCTTCATCCATGGTGTTCAGGTTCATTCCTTCTCTTACTCAGACTCTGGAACACCAGAAATTATTTGTAACAACATTGTTAATAATTAGTCCTTGTTAATTATTATTACTATGGACGTTGCAGGATGTGACGTGTGTGAGGAAGCGGTTGGGTAAAACGTTGACATTAAAGTTAATCAACGTCATCCGAGTGGACCTGCAGAAGTCGTGCCAACAGCTGCTGCCTCTCTGCTCGGGGGCTCACGGCAACTGCACGCTGGCCTATGAGGAACAATTTTGGAGTCTTTTTACTGGTTCCTTTCTAGAACTTTTTGAAGTAGTTCCTAATGATAAGTTAATGCCTCTAGCAATCATACAGCAATACTGGGAAGATATTTTGTCTTGCCTTTCGGTACCATACGTGTATGCATACCAATATGTAACCATATTGCCGTATATGTTTTCTTTCGTACCGTCCACTGAGCCTTTTATTGCGGAAAACTTTCTATTACATCCTTCATTCTATGAGGTTATTCTTAATCCTTGGTTCTTTACGGATTTTGATAATCCATTTAACAGGTTCCCCAGCTACACACATTCACAAGATCAAATGACTTGGGGCATAGTCAAGTCCAACGCAGGTAAAGTACATCATCCTTGTTTGGACTACAGAGACCAGAGGAACTCAGAAGAGTATTTTGTATTCTTGCGTGAATGCTTCTATGAAAATATGTTGCAAGCAATTCTACACCTCTTGCGTTGTGTCTTCAGGAACCCAAATTCTAAGCTATTGACTTGGTCCACGGCTCCTTCCCTCTACTTCCACTCACAGTGTCTTTGTGTCGCGTACAACGGCACCGAATGTGGTGTCAAAGCACCACAAGGTGTCGATTCTCGCCTTTATTGCTTTTCCCTTTTACTACGAGACTTCCAGAAACAAGTCTCGTACAGACCAGCAGTGACCTACCTCGACTACGCCTTGCACACACGGGTTCCCGTTTGCCAGTTCACCAACCTTATCCAAGTAGGCTTCTACAGAGAATGCAAAAATATTAAAGGAAATTTTCATAAGATACTGTCAGCGCAGTGCTTCTTCAAGGACGTTCTCAACAAGAACCTCAACTGTTCTAAAACGACACTAGTAAATACCTTCAACGCCACTGAACTCTGCGTCGCTCAACAATTCATGGAGTTGGTTTACTGTGACAGCGAAAGTGATGTAAAGGTTTTTGTGCCTTACTACGGGGTTGGGGATTCGTCGTTGGTCCTGGTCCTGACATTCATCGACGTCGCGGTGCGCGGCCTCGCCCTGGTCACGTACCTCGCCTGTCCGCAGCTCCGCAACCTTCCAGGGAAGCTGCTGATAGGCTACCAGGTGACGGCGCTGCTGAGACTCCTCGTGGTGCGGGCGAGTCTCGCGGACATGGCGCTGGCCGTGCGCCTCGACGTCGCCATGGACTTGTCCTCCACCTTGTGGCTCACCTCCTACTTACACTTCTTGACGATGTCCATCATGACTTTACGACTGCCAGACTCTCTCAGCAATGAAGAAGCCCGTATGGTGCTGATCCGTTACGCGCTGTTAGGATGGGCCTTGCCGGCGGCGTTGTCCGCATCTTTCTTTTGGATGGACGAGGCCCTCGACAGTCGCGTGCAGATCGGCCAGCTGCTCTTTGTCCTCTGTACCTACGTCGCCCTCTTCGGCAACCTCTACATGTTCTACAAAAACTTTCAATTCTACTCCGAAGTCAAGAAAAGCGCCCTTCGAGTTCGGGAAGGCGTCACGGCGCGCGGCGTCTTCGCTGATCTCTTCACCTTCGCGCTAAAGACGTCGCTGCTGACAGGGGCGGGGATTACCTTCAGGCTGGTCTTCACGCAGATCCAAGGTCTGGAGCACCTGCTGGGCTACTACCACGCTCTGGGCACGCTCCAGGGGCTGCTGTTCTTCGTCCTCTACGGCTGCAACAGCGAAGCCCGCGCCTTCTGGAAGCTCGTCGTCTTCACAAAATTCCCGCTGTGGTGCCGTCGTGAAAATTCTATTGTTTAGAAGTTCTGTATTTGGCTGTCTTCATTATTATGTGATATAAGATTGTCTAAATATCCCAGTGTTTCATTCTATTCAAGTTCAAATGCCAAAATTCTAACATTGACAAAAACTTGGCAAAATGTTTGATGGTTTAATTTTTCATAATTGAATCAGTAAACAAAGAGTAATATTAATGAAGGAAATATTGCATTCCTTATGACAAAATTCAGCCCAGTCTTTGTTTTGAGCAAAATAACCAGACCAAAAATCATTCTATTATTTGTTTGTTTGAGGAACATTGTTTGGTTCTGAAAACAAAATAAAATATATCTGAAAGTTTATAATAAATCATTTTTAAAGGGATTCAGTTGTTAGTATTTCCTTACAATGATGTATTGTAAGAGGTGATGAGGCAATGAAGGGGATTTGAATGATCCTTTGTATGAGATTATCAGCTCGCTCGTTCGTCATTGGGACAATGTGCTGCAGACTGGAGAAGCATGAAGCATCCTCAGCGGTTCCTCTGGCAAGGCAGCTTCCTCTGAGGCGTCGGCGGCGATGATCAATCCCACCACTTACCTTGATTGTGCTTGGTATTAAGTCGTGAGATGAATAACCGAAAGTTGTGAGTACATCTATTAATTAGTAAAAGGCTTTCTCATGAGCGTGCTTTAGCCATAGCAGACACCGATTACAACTTCATCAGTCATGCTGGAGCCTCCACTGTATTTCACCTTTTCCAATAAGTCATCGTTTCCTCGCAAGCTTGAGAAGAACGATTTAAATATTGTCTGCCTAATGATGTCAATGGTACGGCAATGCCGTTCATAATTCTCGAGGACAAAGCATTTTTCTGTAGCAATATTTCCTTCGCGGCCATTTCACGGTAGGCAACTGTCACTTCAAGCACAAACAGTTTAACAGAGAACATTCCAGAGGACGCAACCTCGACCTGTTGATGGACAATTAAATGGAACCAAAAACACTAGGGGTAAATTTCCGTCACATTAAGAGTGTTAGCTGGGGAAAACAAGCATCTAAAATGGTGCGTCAGGTCTTGCGACACAACGGACACTGCGGTCGCTCAACGTCTCAAGCTACAACCTTGGGCGAGATGGAAAGCCAGTTGCATCTTGGGAATTTTAAATTTGCCTTGCACGTTTCTACTATGAATGTTAAAGTTTGTACGGAGAAAAATCAGCTCATAAGCCCTAAACAGATATCGCTCTTTAACTCCACACTGGGAAAAACATCGCCCAAATCCTTTATGAATCAAACATTCGTTTCTTCCGAGATAAATCTACACAAAAGTCTTCAGGACGAAATAAAAACTCAAACTATACAAATTTTAATTATAAACAGTTCTACATCTGTGTTAATTAATGGGAGGACAGACTAGAACCTCCTTAATATTATAGGTTTCTGGAATCCTGTCAAGTTACGATATTAATTTACTATTTTAATCTTGGACAATTTAACTGCTGACTTATTTTCTTTTTCAACTTCGACGGAAATCGATGGTGAGAAAATTCGTCGAATGAAAATTGAAGATTAATTAACGTACTTATTATTTCTTTAATCACTAAATACTCTCATTCTAATTATTTTAACGTAGTTTTATATTATATAAATCCTTGTGTCCTAGAATTCACCCCTACGGGACTCCTGAAGTTGTCTCTTGACATTTATTAAAATGTTTGCTAATATTCCGCTTCATTAGTGCAACGTTTTAATTAGTACTTATTCACTTGTGTGTTCTATTACACACGAAGTCTGGAGTCGAGTCGTTGAGATTGAGTCCTTCAAGGTCCGAGGGGTGTAAACAATAACCGTAAGTCGTGACTACCACCGCGTTGTCCCTCGTCCACTGCATGAAGGTGGCCAGTTCGCAGTCACTCTGCCAAGGGTTGTTATTCAAGTAGAGATCCTTGAGGGCCGTGCCTTGGAAGAGCGGCGGAAGGCGAGTGGTGAGTTGGTTGCCCATCAGAGACACTAACTCCAGCAGCGGCAGGGAACTGGAAAAGAAAAACGTCTATGGTAAAATGGAAAGTCTCGCAAATGTTAATAAATGGTATTTATTTATTTATATAGATGGCATTGGAACTTGCTCACTGAAACTATTATTTTGGAACAGATTTAATCACGTTCATGACCAAAGTTCTCAGTTGCTGATGACGATGGAACTGTTGGTCGTCGAAACGTCGTGTTCTAACGCTTTCTACACCGTATACAGTCTGTATAGGTTATTTTCAACTGAGAACCACAACATCAAGGTGGGCGCCGTGCTTTGTGCGGACGTGGCATGAGCGGACTGACCCTTCTTCTTCCTACCTATCTCCTCCCGTTTTGACCGGTGGTGACCCAATACGTAGAAATTCTCGAATGAGTAACTGTTTCCTAAAACGCGAAATTGTTAACAAAAAATGAAGTTGAGTCTGCGAAAGGGACAGCCAGAAAAATAGGCAAGCAACTTAATAAACTTTAATTAAAAATACAACACATTTCATTCTTAAAACAGACCTTCTACAGGCATAAAGAGGCAGAACTATTAATTTACTGATAAAATAATTCAATTTATTGTAACTGCTCAAGTCGACGTTGATAAAATATCGATAGTCGGAAATTTGGGCAAAAATACTTGGAGCAGAATTTCTTTTTGGTCAAATTTATGAATCTCTGGTTTTATAACACTGTAAATTTTTTAAATAGTATAATTTAAAACACGTTAAACACTTCAGAAACTAAAAATCGTCTTTTAAGGTCCTTCAAACATTAACCATATAAAACTATTTGTTTAAGCGCGAGCTTCTGTGAACATTCCAAGATTAATCATAACTATGAATTAGTTTAAAAGTTTGTCAAAGGGGTGAAACTAACCTGAAAGTGTCCGAGGCCAGGAACGCAACCTTGTTACGGCTAAAGTCCAACAGCTTGATGGAGGGCGTGAAACTGAACCACTCGTTGTCGACGTAATCCAGAGATGTTCATTCTTTTGACCTGACAGAAAGGTCTTGGACACCTGCCGGGTTGTCAAAATACCCGATAAACAGACTCGACAATTTTGTAAAGTGACGGATGGTTTCCGGAACGAGCGGGATGGACGGAGATCTGATGTTGAGGGTGTTGATGTCGCTGGACACGCAGACGTGAGGGGATGGACGCGGAGCAGTCCGCGTAGGTGTCGCCATGTAATAAGTCACAGGGACATTGGGCCAACGGCGTAGACGACGATGAGGCCAAGGCCGCGGCGACAATCAGCGATGAGATCCTGCAACCCGCCGCAGATGGTCCGGATGTGGAACCACAGATTATCTCAGATTCATTTCTCGTTTCACACGCAAAAGAAAGCAACTATTCGACGATGTTTTAAAGAGAGGAAAGATGTGACACAGAAGTAAGAGCGGAATTCATGCTCACTTGAATAATATGCATGAGTTTTTCAGTGGGGAGCTACTTACATGATCGCTGGTGATTGTAAACACTACATACAGGTCCTCTGTATATATTGTAGTAATTAGTAATTAATCCATTATTATAATTGCAAAGTAAAGGACTCATTATTAGAGTATATAAAGCATACACCGCAACAAAGCGGGGCGGCGAGACAAAAGAACCATTGTTAAGACGTACGCATTCAAAAACTACGAGACGAACAGTGGCAGTCAACGTGGAGAAGCGAAACATTTAGTTGGACGGCATACACAGATGCAGGCAGATATCCGTCCAGAAAGGTTGCAGTTGAAATTGATCAAAACGTTTTCGGACAGTAACTCAGTGAGTAAAGTTACAGGAAAGTAACTTAATAAGTCATGCCGCAGTAAAAACTCAATAAGTAAAGAGACCGTCACCAATTTCACCGAGAGAAAGTTGGTAATAATCTGACTGACCATTAATTCGGAAGGAGTAGCCGTTTCCAGCTGAGAGAAGCTAAAGTTTCGACAGTGTTTTTTAATCAATTTAAATTCAGTGATATCCCCAAACCGTGTGGACAGAAAACCCCAAAATTGAGATCTGGTCGGCCGTAAGTAAAAAAACTCTAAAATTTATTGTAAACCACTTTTTAAAAGATACGTCAGATCGTTCTTTAATTATTTCTTTTCTTTAATTACTCACTTCTTTAATTGTTTAGTTAGTTAATTTAAATTCAATCTGTAATCTTATTGTCGTCCGCAACAAAATTCGTCGAGGTTTAGACGAATTAACTTCAACAAAGGCTAAATGTAATTATAAATTATTGTAAATTAAATTCACCCATTTATCAAACCCAGATACAGACCCTGAGATTCTAAATATTATTGTGTAATTATATTGTGTATTTAAAACCTTAATAAATTTTGTTTAATTGTTTCAAATAAATATTTTTATTTAGCCACAACGACAGCCATTAGTCTTATTAGATTATTACAATATATATATATATATATATATATATATATATATATATATAGAAAACCAGATTATTCCTCATAAATCATTTTTAAAAGAATCTAAATACTAATATTTAATTACATTGTAAAGGCTGAAAAAGCAATTCAGGTTATTTGTGTAATTTTTATCGGTTTATATTCAAATTTTTAGCACACCTGGTCAATGGGTCCGTTCTGCAGGTTGGAGGATCATCCAGCTGCGTCCTCGGCGCTCTGTTGTGGGCGACTTGTAACCCGTCTGGCTCCTGATTAAGGCTCTGCAGGGGAGAGAGATGATATTCTTGTCTGCGTTCACAGATTTTACATGATATTGCTCGATATATTGTAGACTTTTGATTATCTGCGGTGATGGTTACATCGTTCACTTTATTACGTCATAAAAACCCTCGTCAAGCTCGCCTTTCATGGTGCGTGTTGTTCCTTGCTTACGGAACATTGCCTGTTGTGCTTGATTCCGTTCTGTTATTGACTTGTAGATGAGGTACTTTGAGATCTTAACCTCACTAATATCGTAATTCCGTGCCTCTGAATTAATTCAAACACCAATATATAAATTTTATAAAAACTGACTTCTGCTTCAATGACGTGGCATCTTTCTTCATTACGGTTTCTCTCAACCTACGTGACACTGAGGCACTGAATGTGTAATAACCGCAGCATGAATTGTGGTCAAAACTTCCAAGAAGATAAAGAAGAGGCGATGGTGGATTCAAACTTTTTATAAACACGTTTTAATTTAAGCGAAAAAGTAACGATAATTACTTATTTAACACTTTACCAGTAAGTGGAAAATTGGGATTATATTGATTAAAGGTCACGGTGATGAGGAAAGCAATACCCATCACTACCAGAGAGACAACCTGCTCTCCATTCATGACGACAGGAGACTCTTAGAAATATTTGATGTATTTATTCAGAGTTTCCGATTGATCAATTGCGCACTTTGTTCAATAAGTATGCCTACCTTTAACGGAGGGATTAAGTGAATTTATTAACTATAATGTTAATTTTATAAATTAATAAATTAATTTTTTTTGTGTTATATCGGCAAGGGATTAAATGTATTACATTTTTTGAAGTTTCCTTTATTGGACGTTGAGTTAGCTTCAAGTGCTATGAATCTAAAAGCAACCATTTAGGACCTAGGAACGTTGTTGCGGAACTTCAGACACTTGTTGTGTAATCCCCGTTATGTAAATTAAATTGTATTTTATATGCCAATCTCGTGTCGCCATTCGTTAATTCCTCCCTCATAGAACAAGGGTATTGTCAGTACAAGTTTCACACACTCGTCTGTCATTACAGTTAACCGGAAATCCCGCCAAAGACATTACAACACTCGATCTTAAGCAATCTCTGCCGCCGTCGCCTCTCAACAGTCAGACGCTGACGAGGACCACATGTTCAACACGAAACCTCATCCGTAGTCGGCAAACATTCGGCTTATTGGTAAAACGCTAAGATGAAGCCTTTGACTATTCCAGAACTGAGCCAAACAACGCTGTAATTAACGTGCAAACTCAACAATAGCCGTGACACCTCATTGTTGCGCTCAACTCCTCTCCGCTTCTCCATTGTCGTTGGTCCCTTGGATCACGCGAGTGTGTCGCAGTCATGGTTGCTGCGCTTTTAATCTCCATGACGAAATGATCACGGATTCCAAACACGTTTTATGGTAAATATATGACGTCATTCTGTGTGTTATTTTGCTGTTTCATCTAATTATTGTTTTCACAGTGACTTGATTGACTCGCACATTTGTAATTCTCTTTTTAATATATTTATTTGAAACAAATTTCTAAATCAAATACATAAAAAGTCCGCAAAATAGAAAAAAGACTGAAACCTGGAAATTTCGGGCGTCACTGGAAGGTTCCTCCGGGACTCTGGGACGGGAAACTCAAGACCGGTGACAAATCCTGATTAACAGCGACTCCGGGCAGCGACAACTGTAGAAGAAACCGTAGTAATTCTACAGCCGAAAAAAATTTGAAATTATACACTAATAAAGTTTTGTTTCACATAATCGCGTTTCTGTAAGGCAATGTTCATTTTTTTTCCGCCTCTGAAAGAGTCCATTGCGTTATTTGGCGTCCATCATACTTCGAGTTATTAATTAACTTTAATTATCGCTGTTATCCTTTGTCTCGTATCTGAATGCTTGTTTTTGCGTCTGAAATATCTACTTCTACTCATATTAAGTTTTATTAACACATCTATGCCAGTAACCGGCCTGACAGAGCGTCAGCTAATTGTTGGGACGTGCCTGATGACGATCAAATGATTGGAAAATTTCCAATCCATTTAAAGGTTTAGGGAAAAGGTAGAATAGATAATAGACAGATATTAACATCTCGGAGAGATCTATTAAATATCATTTAAATAGGCCTTGATCCATTATCTATCGCCACTGGTTGTCCAACCAATGTGACGTAAACTTTATTATTTCAAGAAAAGAATATATTTCTAAACAATAGTGTTTTCCCGACGACGCCACAGAGGGAGTTTTGTGAAGACGACGAGCTTCCAGAAGGCGCGGGCTTCGCTGTTACAGCCGTAGAGGACGAAAAACAGCAGCCCCTGGAGCGTGCCCAGAGCGTGGTAGTAGCCCAGCAGGTGCTCCAGGCCTTGGATCTGCGTGAAGACCAGCCGGAAGGTGATCCCCGCCCCAGAAATCACCGACGTCTTCAGTGCAAAGGTAAAGAGATCAGCAAAGACGCTGCGCGCCGTGACGCCTTCCCTGAGATGAAGGGCGCTTTTCTTGACGTCGTAGTAGAATTGGAAGTTCTTGTAGAACATGTAGAGGTTGCCGAAGAGGGCCACATATGTACAGAGGACAAAGAGCAGCTGGCCGATCTGCACGGGACTGTCGAGTGCCTCGTCCATCAAGAAGAAAGCCGCGGACAACGCCGCCGGCAAGGCCCATCCTAACATTGCGTAACGCAGGAGCACCTCACGGGCTTCACCACGTCTCAGAGAGTCTGGAAGTCGCAAAGTCATGATGGAAGTCGTGAGGAAGAGCAAGTAGGAGGTGAGCCACAAGGTGGAGGACAGGTCCATGGCGACGTCGAGGCGCACGGCCAGCGCCATGTCCGCGAGACTCGCCCGCACCACGAGGAGTCTCAGCAGCGCCGTCACCTGGTAGCCTATCAGCAGCTTCCCTGGAAGGTTGCGGAGCTGCGGACAGGCGAGGTACGTGACCAGGGCGAGGCCGCGCACTGCGACGTCGAGGGACGTAAGGAACAGGACCAATGTCGAATCCCCGACTCTGTAGTAAAGGACGGGAACATCGACGTCACCTTCGTTGTTACAGTAAACCAACTCAATGAGTAGTTGAAGGGCGCAGAGTTCAGAGGCGTTGTAGGTATTTACTAGTAGCGTTTTCGAACAGTTGAGATGTTTATTGACAACGTCCTTGAAGAAGCACTGCATAGAAAGGATTATATTTACATTTCCTCTAAAAGCTTGGCAATCTCTTCTGAATCCTATTCGGACAAGGTTCGAGAACTGGCAGACAGGAACGCGAGTGTGCAAGGCGTAGTCGAGGTAGGTCACTGCTGGTCTGTAGGAGACTTGTTTCTGGAAGTCTCTCAGCAAAAGGGAAAAGCAGTAAAGACGAGGATCAACACCTTGTGGTGATTTGACACCACATTCGGGGCCGTCGTAAGCGAGACAAAGACACTGGGAATGAAAGTAGAGGGAAGGAGCCGTGGACCAAGTCAATAGTTTCGAATTTGGGTCCCTGTAGACACAACGTAAGAGATCCACACTTACTTGCGACATATTGTGAAAGAAGCAATCACGAAAGATTTCAAAATATTCTTTAGATTTCCTCTGCTCTCTGTAGTACGGACAAGGGTAATGCAAGCTACCTTCGTTGGACCTGACTATACCCCAAGTACTTTGATCTTGTGATTGTGTGAAGCTGGGGAACCGGTCAAATGCTCTTTCAGCATCCGTGAAGAACGAAGGGTGGAGAATAATGTTGTAGAACGAAGGATATAGTAGAAAGTTTTCCGTAACAAAGGGTTCGGTGGTAGGAACAGAAGAAAAGATATACGACAATGTTATTAAATGATGGTAAGCATTCGCGTATGGTACCGACACGCAAAACAAAATTTCTTTCAAGAATTTTTGTATGTTGCCTAGAGGCGTCATCTCATCATTAGGAACTATTTCATGAAGTTCTCCAAAGGAAATGGTAAGCAAATATCTAAGTTGTTCTTTAAAAGCCAGCGTGCAGTTGGCGTGAGCCCCGGAGCAGAGAGGCAGCAGCTCTTGGGACGACTTCTGCAGATCGACTCGGATGCCCTTGATTAACTTTAATATCAACGTCTTGCTCAACCTCATTCCAACACACGTCACATTCTGCAACAACCATCGTAATAATAATAATTACCAAGGATGAAATATGTATAACTTTTCTTACAAGTACTTTATGGTGTTCCAGAGTCTGAGTAATAGGAGGAATGCTCCTCCACGTGGAGGAAGCTGTACTCACACTTGGTTCGACCCTCAGGTCCTCAATCGGTGTGTCCAAGTATTCAGTGCAATGAGTGTTGAGGTCGTCGTATATAGACTGTAGAGTGACGTTGCCCAAATCAGATGCTAATTCTGACATTGATATTAATGGTATAGTTTTCAAGTACTGAAGAATCTTAAACAGTTAAAAACAGGAATGAGCAGAGTTTGGGTTTAATCTATTACACAAGAAAATAGAACTTTAAATATCCTAATAGTGGACTCACCTCGTTCATACGAGGCAGCTTAGTGACGTTCCCAATGTTTAACTCTCTATAGACGTGTAAAGATAGATCTAATGTAGCCGATAATTCAGACCACATACGTAATAATACTTCATGTACGTTTCTTCCGTACTCGTCAAAGTAAAGGTCGTCTAACTGCAACAATAATCAAATTACTTTGAAATTATCTGGTATTCAGTTAACGAGTAAGCTGTTGATGATGAAAGTTGAGGTACCAGTAAGGTTACATGAAAGACAAAGCCTCCCGGTGGCTCTGGAACGTCAAAGTAATGGAGAGAAGCTGAAGGTTTCTTACAAGTAAAGTTAGAGATGTCGCTGAACTGATGGTCACATTGACTTCTCATAATAGAGGAAGAGAGATATTGGCCGAGTGTTGAAGGAATTGCGACTTGTGGATCTCTGTAAGATGGACTTACCGTTCTAGTATCGTTTTCAATTCGTGCTGCGTTCATCAACGCCAGAGCCACGAGGACGAGGAGGACGCGCTGCATCTTGAATGCGAAATAACAGCAAATCCCTCACTTCGTTTCTTCTTCCCAGAAGTGGCTGCGGTTGCAGATGACACTGGCAGCGACCGCACTTTATCGAAATTACGAATAATGGAAGTTTCCTTCACTGTGAAACTGCTGCTGAAGTAAAACAGTGCGTAATGGGATATTTTAATCCTGTAAGAATAGTGGCACCGTTCTGTCCAAGTATTTTGCTTTTTTTTACGTGATAAAACCGTAGCAAAGCAATAAAACACGTGGTGGAGTCCAAAGCTCCAATCAGGATACACAAAATATGATATCTGCGTGGACGAACGATAATCATTCGAAGAAATGGTCCGCAGCTTTGCCTCTTAGCCCAATTGATATTACATATATTTCTATTTGCATATCTTGGGCTCTAACTTATCCAATATTGAATGCAAAGAGTAATCTCTTATTTAAAGTTTTGTTAGTACGTGACGTCATCACCGCATATAAACATATGAAGAAATTTTATGAAATATGAAGAAATCTGACAGTAAGCACTTTATACTTAATTTTCAATTAAAACTTCGTACGTACCAAATCATCAGAGCAGCTCCCATGAAAAACAACTTATTCTCCTCATTAATAATTAAAAAGGATTACTTTCACAGGCCGAGGTTTCACTGTTCACAACCGCGTCACCACAACAAACAAGATTTCAGTCCTCAACTTTGCCATATTTACGGTCAAACTGACCACCGGACACGTCTCCAACGTTCCTTCTACAAACGTTTCGTCCAAGATCTACCAGCCAAGGCTCGAACCAACCGCTCCCTTTGCAGAGACTGAACTCAACTTCACTGCTCCACTTCGTATCGCTGCCTGCAGACTGACTGTTCTCTCGTCAGTGCTTTCCACAACAATACTCTGAAAACCCCACATTGTTATGCATCGCGTTGCCTACAATGCCTGAGGTGCAACAATACGCTGGCATATATTAAAGAAATTATAAATAATCCTTCCATCATACCCGTTGGTGGTCAACGCAATTTCCTACTGCAGAAATCAGTCTTGAATTATTCAAGCAGCCTTGGGCCATATTCACCTGTAATCAATTTTAAAACCTGAAACCATACAAGTGTTTCCATGGTTTTAACTTGAGGTCTACAAGATTCCGTTAATACAAATTCTGACAAGTCCTGAAGCTAACTCCTTCGTTGTTAGATATAAAAATAATTTACCACGTCATCGTTTGTTGACCTTCTACTGTCTACAGCCAGCGGGCCAAGTTGTCGTTGCCTCTTCTGCCATCTATCGTGGAATTTAATAAACAATTACTATTTTTTTATAATACATATTCATTCAGTAATTAGTTATTGTATTATTCTAACGTTAAACAAGAAATTTATATACATAATTAAATTTTAATATTTTCCTATCTTTGTTGTTGGTTCAGTTAATTTCATTTTCCTGTCCTTTATTATCTTAAATATTGTTTTTCCAGCTTGAGGATTTCATTGTTTCCTTGTAATGACCTCATCATACCAGGTTCTAACACCAACTTTCCCATTTCGTGCATCCACAGTTTTATCCAACATTAACAAGGATGTAAAGTCCTTCTTGGATCCGCTTCTTTAACGCTTGATGTATTATTTTAATATTTTTCGAGTCTATTTCGTGTTTTTATTTCTTTGTAGCAAACTGTATTTGTATCCTTGATGACTTCCTCCTTCACCACTAAGGAAATTACCGTCGACGTCCTCTTCCCTGTGGTCGACTTCAGCCATCTTGTTTCCTTTCTTATACTTTAGAATAAATTCTGTCGTCTAATAAACTAAGTTTACAGAATACTGAATAATAAGTGCATAATCACTTACGTGGTGTTCACTTGCAATCAGGAAAAGAAAAAAACCAAAAAAAAATTACAGCAACGAGTAGGACAAGGGGCGGACGTTGACGACGACATCCACGACTAACTTTGATTCTCCACAAGAATTGGAGTAACCCCGAGGTTTGACCTTCTTATAATCAAGGAATTCCCCGTAGCCATCAAATAGATTCACATTACATTTTAAGGATTTTAGAGCTACCAGAACGTCAGAACAAAGCAACATAAAAAGGCCGAGAGTTTTAGGAAGTGAAGTCCTCAACTTCCTCTATAATCCTTGCCACAATGTGTTTCCGTATCGCACGTTATATATATATATACATAACGTTTTCCCCGTTAAAGTATCTCATTTTTGCGTTAATACCCGAAGACAGTAACAGACGGAACTAAGTAGTCCTTAATATCGTTACTTTCCAACATACTTTTCCTTTAGGTGTAGGAATATTTGTATTTAACTTACTTTCAATCCACTCTATTTCTTTACAGTAATTATTCTGTCACACTCTTCAGTTTAATTTTTATCCTGAAAAAAAAGAGAATTATCAAGTTGGGTTTCGTTGCGCTGCATCAGAATCACCTTTCAATCTTGGATGATGCAAATAATGTCTTTGTTTAAATCTCACAAGAATCAGACAACAATCGGATGGATTAAAATTATTTAATTAATTTTTTCAACAATAATGTAAATTTCTAGACAATAGTGTTTTCCCGACGACACAACGGAAGAAGTTTTGAGAAGACGACGAGCTTCCAGAAGGCGCGGGCTTCGCTGTTGCAGCCGTAGAGGACGAAGAACAGCAGCCCCTGGAGCGTGCCCAGAGCGTGGTAGTAGCCCAGCAGGTGCTCCAGGCCATGGATCTGCGTGAAGACCAGCCTGAAGGTGATCCCCGCCCCTGACAGCAGCGACGTCTTCAGCGCGAAGGTGAAGAGATCAGCGAAGACGCTGCGCGCAGTGACGCCTTCCCGAATTTGAAGGGCGTTTTTCTTGACGTCAGAGTAGAATTGGAAGTTTTTGTAAAACATGTAGAGGTTGCCGAAGAGGGCGACGAAGGTACAGAGGACAAAGAGCAGCTGGCCGATCTGCACGGGACTGTCGAGGGCATCGTCCATCCAGAAGAAAGCCGCGGACAACGCCGCCGGCAAGGCCCATCCTAACAAAGCGTACCGGATCATCACCATACGCCCTTCAGCACGGCTCAGAGAGTCAGGAAGTCGTAAAGTCATGATGGACGTCGTCAGGAAGTGCAAGTAGGAGGTGGGGCACAAGGTGGAGGACAGGTCCATGGCGACGTCGAGGCGCACGGCCAGCGTCATGTCCGCGAGACTCGCCCGAACCACGACGAGTCTCAGCAGCGCCGTCACCTGGTAGCCTATCAGCAGCTTCCCTGGAAGGTTGCGGAGCTGCGGACAGGCGAGGTAAGTGATAAGGGCGAGGACGCGCACCGCGACGTCGAGGAACGTCAGGAACAGGACCAGTGTCGAGTCTCCGACCCCGTAGTAAGGAACAGGAACCTCGACGTCACCTTCGCTGTCACAGTAAACCAAATACATGAATTTATTAAGAAAGCAGAGCTCAGTGGCGTTGTAGCTGTTTATTATAGGCGTTTCCGAACAGTTAACTTTTTTATTGAGAACGTCCTTGAAGAAGCACTGCATGGAAAGGATCATTTCAAACTTTCCACCAATATCATCGCATTCCTCACTGAAGCCTATTTGTATAAGATCAGTGAACTGGCAAATGGGAACGCGAGTGTGCAAGGCGTAGTCGAGGTAGGTCACTGCTGGTCTGTAGGAGACTTGTTTCTGGAAGTCTCTTAGTAAAAGGGAAAAGCAATAAAGACGAGGAGCGACACCTGGAGGAGCTTTAACCCCGCAGTCGGTGCCGTTGAATGCGAGACAAAGACACTGGGAGTGGAAGTACAGGGAAGGAGCCGTGGACCAAGTCAGTAGCGTGGAATTTGGGTCCCTGTAGACACAACGCAAGAGATTCATACTTACTTTAGAAATGTTGTGAAAGAAGCAATGACGAATTGTTTCAGAATACTCTTCAGAGTTCCCTTGGTGTCTATAGAACGCACAAGGACGATGCGCTTTACCTGCGTTGGACTTGACTATCCCCCATGTTCTTTGATCGTGTGATTCTGTGAAGGTGGGTAAAGTACCAGATGCTGTATCATTATCCGTAGAGTCCCAAGGGTCTACATTAGTGTTGTAGAACAAAGGTTGTTGTAGAAAGTTTTCCGTCACAAAGGGTTCGGTGGTTGGAGTAGTTGAAAAAAACAACGAATATGTTAGTAAATGTCTGTATGCGTTCACGTATGGTAACGACACGCACCACAATATTTCGTCTAAGAATTTTCCTATGATTCCTAGAGGTGTCAGATCTTCAGTACGAACGATTTTATGAAGTTGTTCAAAGGAACTTGTAAGCAAATTTTTAACTTGTTTTTCAAAGGCCAGCGTGCAGTTGGCGTGAGCCCCCGAGCAGAGAGGCAGCAGCTGCTGGCACGACTTCTGAAAGTCGAAACTGATGCTTCTAATTAACCTTAATGTCAACGTTTCTCCCAACCGCTTCCTCACACACGTCGCATTCTGCAACATCCATCGTAATAACTATAATTACCAAGGAGGAATATGTGTAACATTTCTTGCAAGTACTTTATGGTTTGATGGAGTCTGTGTAATGAGGAGGAATGCTCCTGAACGTGGGGGCAGCTGTACTCACACTTGGTGCGACCCTCAGGTCCTCAATCGGTCTGTCTAAAGATTGAGTGCAATGATTGTTGAGGTCGTCGTATATAGACTGCAGAGTGACGTTGTGCAGATCAGATGCCAATTCTAACATTGATATTAATGGAATAGGTTTCAAGTATTGAAGAATCTGAAAAAGATAAAAGTAGAAACGTGCAGAGTTTGGATTTAAATTTGTACGCGCGGGGAAAAAAACGTTTAAATATCCTAATAGTGGACTCACCTCGTCCATGTGAGGCAGCTTGGCGACGATAGCTAAGTTTGACTTTCTGTAATAATCTAACTGCTGATCTAATCTAGCCATTAATACTATCCACTTGAGTAATAATACTTCGCGTAGGTTTCTTCCCTCCTCTTCAAGGTAAAGGTCGTCCAACTGCAACATAAATGAAATAACTTAGAAATTACCTGGTAAACATTTCAAGTAGTCAGTTGTTGAAGGTGAAAGTTAAGGTACCAGTAAGGCTTCATTAAAGCCTCTAAGTGTCTGTGGAACGTCACAGTGATGTAGAGAAGCCGAAAGTCACCCTTGAGGAAACGAACATTTCTTTCAAGAAATGTGAGAGATGTTGCTGAACTGATGGTCACATTGACTGAGTGGTGAAGGAATTGCGACTTGAGGATCTCTTTAAAAAGAACTTACCGTTCTAGTATCGTTTTTACTTCCTGCTGCTGTGTTCAGCAGCGCCAGAGCCACGAGGACGAGGAGGACGCGCTGCATCTTCAATGCGAAATAACAGTAAATCCCTCACATCGTTTCTTGATCCCAGAAGTGGGTGTGGTTGCAGATAACACTGGCAGTCATCGCAGGCAGGAGTAAATAAGATTACTACATAGAAATCAAGAAAACAGTAAGTTTCATTCCTGCTTGAAGTTTCCTTCCCTGTGAAACTGCCGCTAAAGTAAAAACAGTGCGTAGTTGGGGATTGTAATCCTGTAAGAATAGTGGCACCGCTCTATCCAAGTATTTTGCTTGTATCACGTGATAAACTGCGGACCATTTTTTCAAATGATTATCGTTCATCCACGCAGTTATCATAATTTGTATATCTTTATGGAAGCTTTGGACTGTGCCTCGTGTTTGATCGCGCTGCTAATGTTTTATCACAAAAAATACTACAACAACGAGTAGGACAAGGGGCGGACGTTGACGACGACATCCATGACAACTTTGGTTTCTCCAAAACAATTTGAATAACCGCGAGGTTTGCCCTTGTTATAATCATGGAATTCCCCGTTGCCATCAAATAGATTTACATTACGGTTTGAGGATTTTAGATTTACCAGAACGTCCGAAGAAATTAAGGTAAAAATGCCAAGAGTTTAAGGAAGGAAAGTCCTCAACCTCTTCTATCATTCTTGCCACAACTTGTTTTCGTATCGCGCGTTACAAAGTGCAAAGTTTGTTTAAATTTTTAATTGACATCGGAGACTAGAAATGGGAATCTTTGGCGGCTCATATAAAAAATCTGAGTGACATGTTTTTTTTTGGGCGGGTGTCAGTTTCAGATAAATTAGTGACAAGCTGTGTTGACATTAAATTGGGAAGACTTAAAATTAGTTTGATTGCCCTCGGGATATTCGTCGCCGAGACCGTGGGAAATTCCGAGCGTTGTGAGAACCACGCATGAAATTCGGAGTTAGTTTGTTGTCACAATTGGAAGGAGGCGGTTGTGGTGTCTTGAGCAGTTAGAAGACGGTGCTCGGTGGTGAAGGATGGTTTACTTAGAAGTCAGAGGTCGAAGGAAGCGGATGGACGGAGAGGAGAGATGCAGGCCTAAGATGGACGTTCTGGCTGTGAATATGCAATAAGCTTTTTGTCGTATTATATGTTTGGTGCGACAAAGTTTCATTAAATTTAACCGTTTATAAATTTCATATTTAACTTCATTTTCATTTTTAAATAACCCTTTTCGTTGATTATTACAATATATATATATATTTATATATATATATATATATATATTACAACATATATATGTATATATATATATTTATATACTAGCTGGGTGCCCGGCGTTGCCCGAGATGTCATTTATCTATAACCCACGATATGACTCCAATTTCGGCTGCTTTTGCGCAATTTTTATGTAACGCTACTCGAAAAATAATTCTTCAAGGCCAATTTGAATGTCGTAACTAAACACAATGACTTCCATAACCTTTGATTTGACTCCAATCTCGGTTGTATTCGCGTTATTTTACTGTAAAGAATCTCCACCCCAAACCCGAAAGGTGTCCTTTTCACAGGGCGTAGGGGATGAAAATTGTATTCAGATAACATTGGTAGAAACACTATCAATATCTTTGACCCCTAAAAATATTTATCCGACTCAAATATCGGCTGTTTTAGTATGTTTAAATATTTCCACCCCCGCTTCTGGGGGTGGAAGACGCGTCTCACCCCGACAGTGTTTGTTTCCTGGTCGCAAAGAACACGTGTACGAAATTTGGTGAAAATTGCTCGACTGGTGTAGATTTGTATTTTATTTAGAAAACGTTTGTATGGGAAATAGAAAAGGGCTGTTTTTAGGGTTTTCCCGGAAATTATTCGATTTTTTCTAGACTTTTAAACCTTCCCTAGACCTCCACAAACATTTTAAGACTAAGATAAGATAAATCCGTTCAGCCGTTCTCGAGTTTTAGTGAGACTAACGAACAGCAATTCATTTATATATATATATATATATATATATATATATATATATATATATATGTTGTAATACCCCTCTTTTTGATAATTATGATTATAGGAAATTCAATTAAACACGTTATTAAATTTTATCAACAAAACAATTTTATTAATCTAGAATACATTTTAATAAATCAGCCTCTGTACCCCAGGGTCTTTACTGGGTTGATAAGGAAACGGAACACTAAAATTTAGAATTAAACCATGCAAATAAAATAAATGAAAAACGAAACGAAACAAAAATTGACTGATTATTTTTATTTAACAATTTACAAAATTTATTACTGAACGTCTACTTCCAATTTTATTTGGGGTTTTTCAGGAATGTTCTTTACTGTACAATGCCCTTCTGTGCACAGACTTTCACACACACGCTTAACAGACACGTTCACTTTATCCTTTTGGTGTCCCGACTCCTGACAGCTTTCATGGACTAAAATGTTTATTTTATTTTTAGGCACGGCCACCATTCAATTTGACCGAATATTTATCACCGCCTCCACGTCCATCTCCTCCCAACTCTGACACCACACTCCACGTCCATCTCCTTCGAGATCTCCAGTCCAACTGTTCTTAGGTCTGCAGTCCAACTGTTCTTATCTGCTTTCCCCCTCTCCAGAATATTCCCTTGTTTTCACAGTTTTTTGAGTTTCCACGTTTGCCAAACAAACACCAGCTGTTGGATTTCTCACGCTCCGAGAGCCACTCAAAACAATTAAAATAAATATTCCCTTTTAATATAATTGTATATCCATAACACTTCTATCATTCTGCCTTTAGGGTTTCGTCCAGATGTCTGTCAACACCATTAGCTCTAAGAGCCGCTAAACGTCCAATTATAGTCCTCCCCTTCTCTAAGAGCCACTTATCCATCATTTTATCGTTATCTTTTTCTTTATACAAACCACTCAATAATCCCCAGTCTGAGTTTGTAAACAAATCTGATGAAATAAGAACAAAATTCGTGTCCTTTTTAACTGGGTATTACAATATATATATTGTAATGCATATAATATAATGCATTGGATTGAAGGCAGCGCACGTGTTGTGAAGAGAATGCGAGGGAAAAGGAACCGCGGGTCCTGTCACGAGGTGACAAGACGGAGCGGTAAAACATTTGTTTGGGATGAGTGCTGGTGAGCGGCAGAGAGGAAGCCGTAATTTTAAGACAGAGTTTGACGACGCGACAATTACGTCTAAGGAAAGCGGAAGGACTCCAGTAGCCTATTGATTTAGGAAACGGCGAGAAGAATGCGTAGGGCAGAACGTGGGCGAGCAGATGTTCCCAAAGGGGCTATGTTAGACGAATGACCTGACAAGTACTTGGGACTTACAAGAAATTAGTATCGCGCACTTATGAGCGGAGAGATCCAATGACAAATTGGACCTGTCACGATTATCGGGGTTCGGAAGGCGGAAGGACCCCAGTGGCCGGAACGAAAATTAGAGTAATGGGATTCTGTCACCGCGCCGTTGCAACGAAACATAGCAACAAGTGAAAAACAAGGGGGGCTAGGGGTATATATAGGGGAATCGCCTATTGTACGGACAGTTGGAATTAGCGTGGGAGAGGAGACAGTTGGAGCTAGCACGGGAGAGAGACGGTCAGCGGACAGTTGGCAATTAGCACGGGAGAAAGACAGAGGACGCAGCGAAGCGTTGGACAGTTAGACAGTTAGATAGAGACAATTAGCGAGGGAGAGGAGATAGAGACAGTCAGCAAAACTAAATCAGCTATGAACATTTTAAACATACAGAAGCTCAATCTGTATGAGTAGGAGAATTTGACCTGTCTTCGATGGTAGGCGACCTGCATGCAGAAAACGACGTCAAGGAGTGGCACAACGAACAACTGGAATATTTCGCTGTATATGGAGAACCAGATATCGGCAAACCAGTGATATTGTGTTAGAGTCAGTGGGTGAATGTCAGGGCTATAAAGTGAGTGTCTTAAGAACGAGTCGAAGAAGACCTGAGAAACCGTAAGTTGGAATGTACAATATTAACAGATGTAAACGTTATTAAAGGATAACAGTCAGATGTCGTTCTCTTCTTTTGATAATAAAGTTAGAAGCAAGCTGTAGGTTAAGTTCATTAATAAATTTAGTAGGTACTTTTGTATAATTTAAAAACATAAATGCTGGGCCTTTTTAATAGTTTGATTCTGTCCGTTGTCAAACCCAGTAGAGACCCAGAAGAGCAAGAGTTTCATATTATAATGGTAAAAGAGTAAATTCATGTGTAAATTCTTTTCATGTTAATAAATTTATTTGTTGTTTATAAAAATTATATATTTATTTACCCTGTGTGGTTATTACATTTTGGCTACCACAACGGTGGACAAAGATAGAAGGAGTCTCTTATGTGTTTATTACAATATATATATATATATATATATATATATGTACAGTTTTCCCCGTTTTTGCGTTAAAACTCAAAGGCAGTAACAGACGGAACTACGTAATTCTGAATATCGTAACTTTCCGTCAACTTGAACACGAACAAATGATGCGTTATTAGATGTTTGGTTCAGAAGCTTTGTTACTTGTCGATAATTGAACAACAATAACATGTTGATTGCACTGATCCAGATATTGAATGAGTCACTCTTGCTGTATTCACCCACAAATAAAATATAACATTAACAAGAGTTTAAAATGAGCGGTTCTCCAAAGTTCTCGCACATGTCACGTTTACACTCAGAGGTTACTCGCTCTTGGATTCAATTATCAAGATTGGCGAGGAAATATATATATATATATATATATATATATATATATATATATATATATATATATTGTAACTTGATTATGTTGCATTGTCAATTTATGCGCAGAAAGGTGGCGAGGCAATTCTTCAGTTCCGCTTAGGACTCGACAGGAGACGGAGGTTCCAGTGGTCTAACACAAAAATGTAATAAATAACCACGGACTGCAGATATTGAATGTTCTCAATGAACGCGTTATAAATTAGTTATGTCAAAAATTGGGTTGGTAATTTCATTAGAAATATTACCTGGCGCCCGTATTAATAATTGAGGAAAGATACGGAGGACAGCAGAACGGACACTACATTATATATAAGTGTATGTATGTATGTTTGTTTGTATGTTCCTTATACAAATCTACACCGGTATAGCAAATTTCACCAAACTTCGAATGTGTTCTTTGCGACAAGGAAACAAACACTGTCTGGGTGAGACACGTCTACCGCCCCCAGGTGGACTGGGGACGTGGGTGAAAATTATGTAAAATGTTTAAACGGACGATATTATTTAAGAAAGAAATATTTCCTGGCTCAATTAATTTAACCCCTTTCAGCATGGGAGGTGAGCACGTGTAGGGATAGAGGGGCGAAGTGCATTACATAAAAATAATGTAAAGAAGCAGATATTGGAGTCAAATTAGGGGTTATGGATATACGACATCCCGGACAACGCCGGCTAATTTCTTCAAATGATTCTCGTTCACCCTCGCAGTTATCAAATTTTGTGTATCCTGATTTTATGCTTTGGACCGAGCCTCGTGTTTGATTGCGCTGCTACGGTTTTAGCACTTTAAATAAGCAAAAAACTTGGACAGAGCGGTGCCACTATTCTTACAGGATTAAAATCCCCAACTACGCACTGTTTTACTTCAGCGGCATTTTCACAGGGAAGGAAACTTAAAACCGGATTGAAACTTCCTGTTTTCGTGATTTCTATGAAGTAATCTTATTTACTTCTGCCTGCGGTCGCTGCCAGTGTTATCTGCAACCACAGCCACTTCTGGGAGGAAGAAACGAAGTGAGGGATTTGCTGTTATTTCGCATTCAAGATGCAGCGCGTCCTCCTCGTCCTCTTGGCTCTGCCGCTGTTGAACGCAGCGCCAGGAACTAAAACCGATACTAGAACGGTAAGTCCATCTTAAAGAGATCCTCAAGTCGCAATTCCTTCACCACTCTGCCAATATCTCTCTTCCTCTATTACGAGAAGTCAATGTGACCAATCAGTTCAGCGACACCTCTAACTTTTCTTCTAGGAATAGTTGGTCTTGTCTGCGGTAACCTTCAACTTCCGTCGGTCCCTGTGGCGTTCCACAGTCAACTGGAGGCTGTACCTTTAATGTAACCTTCCTGGTCCCTCAACTTCTACCCTCAACAGCTGACTTGTTAAACTGAGTATCAGTTAATTTCTTTATGTCGCAGGTGGACGACCATTACCTTAAAGAGTACGGAGGGATCGTACATGAAGTGTTAGTACGTAAGTGGTCAAAATTCTCGGCTGATTTAGATCTGGAATTAGATGATTACAGCAAACTAACCCCTGGTAACGTCACCAAGCTGCCTCTGTACGACGAGGTGAGTCCACTATTAGGATATTAAACGTTTTTTTTTTGCGTACTATTTTAATCCCAACTCTGCACATTTCTGTTATTAAATTTTCCAGATTCTTCAATACTTAAAAAATTTGCAGTTAAAAATAATGTCAGAATTCGCATCTGATCTGCGCAACGTCACTCTGCAGTCTATATACGAGGACCTGCACCAGCACTGCGCTGAAGATTTCGACTCATTGTTTAAGGACCTCAGCGTAGTACCAAGTGTGAGTACAGCTTCCTCCACATCCAGGAGCATTCCTCCTCTTTACTCAGACTCTCGAGTACTGGAAAGTACTTGTGACAACATTTTTACATATTAGATCTTGGTAATTAATTTTATTACGACGGATGTTGCAGAATGTGACGTGTATGAAGATGAGGTTGAGCCAAACGATAAGATTAAAGTTAATCAGGGGCACGCGAGTGGATCTGCAGAAGTCGTGCCAACAGCTGCTGCCTCTCTGCTCAGGGGCTCACGCCATCTGCACGCTGGCCTATGAGGAACAAGTTAGGAATTTGCTTACAAGGTCCTTTGAGGAATTTTATGAACTACTTCCTAATGGTCAGATAACGCCTCTAGGCATCATTCAGAAATTCTTAAGGGAAGTTATGTATTGCGTGACGATACCATACGTGAATGCGTACCAATATTTAACCACATTGTCGTACATGTTTTCTTCCGTACCGTCCACCGAGCCCTTCGTTACGGAAAACTTTCTACTACATCGTTCGTTATACAAGTTTATTCTTAACCGTTTGTTCTTTTCTAAATATGGACATTCATTTTACAGATACCGAAACTTAATACAATCCCAAGATCAAAGGACTTGGGGAATAGTCAAGTCCAACGAAGGTATCCTTCAAAATTTTCTTTCGTTTTACAGAGACATTTTCACGCGCGGCTCAAAATATTATTACTTCATCTTCCGTCAATACGTCTATGAGAATATTTTGCAGGTAAGTATTGATCTCTTACGTTGTGTCTACAAGAACCCAAATTCTAAGCTGCTGACTTGGTCCACGGCTCCTTCCCTGTACTTCCACTCCCAGTGTCTTTGCCTCGCTTACAACGGCACACAATGCGGTGTCAAAGTACCACAAGGTGTCGATCCCCGTCTTTATTGCTTTTCGCTTTTACTAAGAGACTTTCAAAGGCAAGTCACGTACAGACCTTCAGTGACCTACCTCGACTACGCCTTGCACACACGGGTTCCATCCTGCCATTTCACGAACCTTGTCCAAATAGGCTTCAACACAGAATGCAAAGATGTTAAAGGAAATTTTCATAAGATGCTGTCGGTGCAGTGCTTCTTCAAGGACGTGGTCAATAAAAAACTCAACTGTTCGATTATGCCGCTAGTAAATACCTACAACGCCACTGAGCTCTGTGCCCTTCAACAATTCATGGAGTTGGTTTACTGTGACAGCGAAGATGACGTCGTAGTTCGCGTCCCTTACTACGCGGTCGGTGATTCTTCTTTCGTCCTGTTCCTGACGTTCCTTGACGTCGCGGTGCGCGGCCTCGCCCTGGTGACGTACCTCGCCTGTCCGCAGCTCCGCAACCTTCCAGGGAAGCTGCTGATAGGCTACCAGGTGACGGCGCTGCTGAGACTCCTCGTGGTGCGGGCGAGTCTCGCGGACATGGCGCTGGCCGTGCGCCTCGACGTCGCCATGGACCTGTCCTCCACCTTGTGGCTCACCTCCTACTTGCACTTCCTGACGACGTCCATCATGACTTTGCGACTGCCAGACTCTCTGAGACCTGGTGAATCGCGTATAGTGCTTCTGCGTTACGCGCTGTTAGGATGGGCCTTGCCGGCGGTGTTGTCCGCGGCTTTCTTCTGGATGGACGAGGCCCTCGACAGTCGCGTGCAGATCGGCCAGCTGCTCTTTGTGGTGTGTACCTACGTGGCGCTCTTCGGAAACATTCTCATGTTCTACAAAAACTTCCAATTCTACTACGACGTCAAGAAAAGCGCCTTTCAGCTTCGGGAAGGCGTCACAGCGCGTAGCCTCTTCGCTGATCTCTTCACCTTCGCGCTAAAGACGTCGCTGCTGACCGGGGCGGGGATCACCTTCAGGCTGATCTTCACGCAGATCCAAGGCCTGGAGCACCTGCTGGGCTACTACCACGCTCTGGGCACGCTCCAGGGCCTGCTGTTCTTCGTCCTCTACGGCTGCAACACCGAAGCCCGCGCCTTCTGGAAGCTCATCGTCTTCTCAAAACTTTCTCAGAGGTGTCGTCGGGAAAACACTATTGTTTAGAAATGTCCTGTATTGTTGAAATAATAAATGAAAATTTGATTTACTTCGATGAGTTTCTTTATCGTCACATCTGATGGACACCCACTGGCGGATGAGAATGGATCTAGGGGTAATTTAATAGTAGTTAATTCCTGGTTGGTGACAAAGCACTACATAAGATAAGAAGGAAAAAGGGGAGCAAATTCTAGGTTTAACGTGACCCTGAGTAACCACTTCTATTTCTAGTTTTACCTGATTGCCTGAAGCCTTCGCAGATATTACCATAGTCCAAGATATTCCGTACTCACAGATGTTACACACCGTTGTTACTCCCACAGACACTCTGGCCACTACGCGCATCATTCTTGTAATTTCCCTCGTCCCCAGCTGATGGCGTACGTTCCGCAGTGGCGCCACGTGACGCAGCGACAATGCATTGGGTTGGAACGCGATTGTTATCACTCCAGAACTATCTGAATAAACAATCGCGTTTTAAATCTTAATCCTTGTAAAGTAGTTTACGTTGTGCTGTCTTTGCCTTTTCTGTATTCTACTGTTTCTGAAGTAAGAGTGTTTTTACTAATTAAATCTAACAATGCTTATAAGTTTAAATAATACGACAACAAAAACATTTATTGTTGTGATCGTTTGTCTGCGACGCAGTGATACATTATTATTGGCTCTGCATTGGATATTAAATAATTTTGGATAAGTGCACAACAACATGGCGGCGAGTGAAGGAAACAAGAATTAACCAATTCTTTAAAAGGGGAATTATCATCCTTGGGCCTTCCAATCCCAAGCTCGGCTGATTCTTGTTGATCTTTGAGTTTGTGTCACTGGAGATTTCACACCCTCAACGACCACGGCCGATGAAGCAACCAAGAAAGGCTTGGGTATAGGAAGATCCAAATGAAAGGTCGGATCCTTTACTTGTTTCCACTCTGCGTGCATTAAAACAATGCAGAAATTTAAATGATCTTTTGGATATTTTGTAAAGGATTGACAGAAACAATTTATAAAATAGTACAACAGTTGATGAACAAACAGACGCGCTGAATCTCCATATATCAACATTTCTCTACTACATTCACTAAAACCTCTTTCTTTTAAAGTTTTCTCCGCCACAAAGAGGTTCCACATCTTTCTCTGCAATCTTTTCCTTTAAAATAATGTGTGTCCTATGGTTTTGAATAATTTAGTTTTTGATCTCAAGATTAAACACCGTGATGGATGTTTTCTTGGACACATTCAGTTCTTTGCCGTGGTAGAATTTTCAAAATAAATTAAGTTCAAACGTACATCAAATGTTATTTGACCAAAATCACCTTCACGTAACAAACCACTCATACAGTTAATGACGCCATCTTGATCTACAGAGACACACACATGTTGCCCAGTCACTAAGGTCAACATTACTTGACGGTATTCAAACACAATTATTTTTACATTTTATTTTACATCCTAAATTCTGTCATCAACCACGACATCTAGGGAGAAGTTTGATATTGTAGTGTTATAGTTGCTGCTCATCAATTACTTTGCATAGCTGGGAAAACTTAAGAGGGACTGCAGATGTTATTCAGCTTAATGGAAGCAGAAGACTTTACAAAAATGCAAGTGAGAAACAACGAAAAGCTGAATAAAGAAGACTAAGATGGTGGCACGGAGAGAGGATGTATTAATTTTTATTGGTTGGCGAATTCTAACGGGGTCAGTTGCTTTCTTGAGGAAATTGGAAATGATTATCGTTCATCCACGCAGTTGACATGATTTGCTGATCATGATTTAAGCTTACTGTTACATCACGCCGCTAAAACCCACACAAACGAACAAAATTACTCGGACAGAGCGGTGCCACTAGTCTTACAGGATTAAAATTTCCAATTGCGCACTGTTTGCTTTTAAAGAGAGTTTTGCATGGAGGGAAGCTTCAAGCCAGGCAGAAACTTCCGGTTTTCCTCATTGCTATAAAGTAATTTTATAAACGCCTGAGTGAGGTCACTGACAGTGTTGTCTGAAACCACAGACGCTTCAGGCTGGAAGAAACAAAGCTGCGTCTGAGGGACGAGGTGAGTCCACTATTAGGATAATAAACGTTTTGCTTTTACCTTCATGGACTAGTTTGTACCCTTCCTCTGCACCTTTCCTCCTCCTGGTCTCTGCACCAAGTGACTCCTCCTCGCGGTGCCCTGGTCGGATTCTTTTCCGAAGATTTCTCTCGACTAAAATAAATATACATGAACTTATGCCAGTATTTTAATTTTATTCTCCAATTTTATTTTTCCTTCATTCTTAAATACATAAAAAGTGTACAATTATAATTTAATATCGAATTCGCATCTGATTTGGGCAACGTCACTCTGCAGTCTACATACGACGACCTGAACCATCATTGCGCTGAATATTTGGACACACCGATTGAGGACCTCAGAGTCGCACCAAGTGTGAGTACAGCTTCCTCAACCTTCAGCAGCTATCCTTCTCTTAGTCAGACTCTGGAACACCAGAAAGTATTTGTAAGAAACATGTTACGTATTAGTTCACGGTTATTATCATTATTATTATTATTATCACCTTGTCAATGATTTAGGATTCTGGTCTCTGTACGCACAACGCTTGAGGTCCAGGTGTGGTTGTGGCGTGTCAGCAATGATCTTAATGTTCTCGTATGAATTGTTCTGGTAGATGTCTCTGTAGTGCACACAAGGATGATCCACACTTCCCGCGACGGACCTGACCATCCTCCAAGTTAACTTCTCTTGTGATAGTGTGAAGCTGACGTACTTGAGGAATTCGCTTTTGACTTATTAGAAGGCCGTAAAGTGTAGCAACTTCTCCATCATTGAGGCCTCGATGGACGGCACTAAAGATATCTAATACGACGAAACGTTCAAGTAACTATATTCAGTCATGTGTGGTGGCAGCGACGAACGGAAATTATTAAACAAGAAAGGCAAAATGATTCCTACATGCGTCTTCACATCCATAGATGCCAGTTCATGCTCGTCCTCTATGAAACTAGTAAGCAATATCCAAACATTTCATTCATAGGCCTTGATGCAGTTGGCGTGAACCCCCGAGCAGAGAGCCAGCAGCTCTTGGGACCACTTCTGCAGACCAACTTCGATTCGAATTTTAACTTTAATGACAAAGTTTATCCTTGCTGCTTCCTCACACACGTCACATCCTGCAACATCAAACGTAATAATAATTACCAAGAACTAATAAGTAAAAAAAAAATTTACAAGTACTTTCTGTTGTTCCAGATTCTGAGTAAGACGAGGAATGCTCTTGAACGTGGAGGAAGCTGTACTCACACTTGGTACGACTCTGAGGTCCTCAATCGGTGTGTCCAAATCTGCGGCGCAATGATGGTTGAGGGCGTCGTATGTTGACTGCAGAGTGACGTTGCCCAAATGAAACTCGAATTCAGACGTTAACGTTTAATTGTATAGTTTTTATGTAGAGAAGAATCTGGGAAAGATAAACATTTATTTTACTCTAGAGAAATCTCCGCACATGAATCTGACCACTGCACCGTGAGGATCGCTGGCTGTTGGGAAACAAACTCGTCAGCGCAGAAAGAAGGAAAACGGTTACTATCCTTAATAGTGGACTCACCTCGTCCTCCAGAGGCAGCTTGGTCACGGTCCCAATGGAAAAATCACAGTTGGACTTACGGTTCTAATATAATTTTATTTCGTGCTGCTGCGTTCTACAGCGACCACGACGAGGAGGACGCCCTGCCTCTGGAATGCGAACTAACAGCAAATCTCTTCCTTCGCGTCTTCCTCCCAGAAGTGGCTGTGTTTGCAGATAACACTGTCAGTGACCGCAATGAGAAAAGCAGGACTTGTGGTGTTGCAAGGAGTTCCTGTCAGTCCTTCCATTGTCGCTCTCGCTGTCTTCAATCACAAATAAAGTATAACATTAACAAGAATTTACAATGAACTCTTCACCAAAGTTCTGGAACATGTCGCGTTGTGTTAATTATGGATTCGTTAAAACCAAGACAGCCGAAGATCTGCCAAACTCAAACACGACGGTCAATCCCAAGCTCCAATCATCTACACAAATCGTGTCAGCAGCGTGGTTGAACGATAATAATTTGGGGCAATGGTCAGCAGGTTTGCCTCTTTGTCCAATTTGATGAAGAAAGCAACTTACCAAGGAGGAATCCACCAATCAGTAAGAATTGAGGCATCCTCCTTTATCCGTGGTGTAATAATCACTGCCACCATGTAAATTATCTCAGTCTTCTGTATTCAGCTTTTCCTGGTTCCTCACTTGCATTTATGTAAAGTCTTCTGCTACCATTAAGCTGAATAACATCTGCATTTCCTTTTACCTTAGTTAAGTTTTCCTAACTATGTTATCTACTGCTCTAAATGTACCGTTTTTAATTGGTTCCCAGTCTTCTTTTATCTCTGACACGTTGGAAATATTTTTTTTTAGGTTGTCTGTTTCCTGTGCAGTTCCCCTGTTTTCCATTTTTCTATTTCCAGTTTCTGTTTTGTTGCCTTTTCTTCAGTAATTTGAATCTGAATGAACGTTTCGTCACGACAAGGTTGTGGTCATCGTCAATGTCTGCTGATGGTTAGCTCCTGCAGTCTTTTACTTGGATTTTAAAACCTGTTTTCTCTACGATGTCATCCATCTGTGGTCTTCTAAATTATCCTGGGGCCTCCGACGTGTATCTCTTTCGCTTGTGGCGCTGGAAATGACAATGCCTTGAGCAGGACCCAATTAGTCGGGCTCGTCTTTCATTTCTTCAACTATTATTATTGTTTCGACACATTGGACGCAGTCATCTTCAGGACGTGGCGCAATAGTCGACGATAACTTTAAATTTTATTTTGACATTTTAAATAATTTCTACGCTCTACTGTTTTGAGCTCTTCCCTGGAGACTCAGCTCCATCCCCCGACGAATCAAACACGGAACTGCCTTAACGTATCTCAGCGCGCGCCATCTTGCGTCTCCACACAACAATAACAAACAATGTGCAGCGCTCGGGAAGAAAAAGTCGACAAAGTCAATACTACAACAATATCAAATTCGAAATGTTACAATATATGAACGGCACTGCATTCAAATTTGCATTCCAGACTCTGGGCGCGAATACCTGGCCTCTTGTACACTGATTGGCCAACTTCCTCCTCGCGTAGTTGGAAGAGCCAGCGTTGATTCTGCTGAAATCCTTACGCATACTTCCAGGGTTGAGCAATTAGCTTCTAGGTCTTCCGTGCTTAGTTGGAATAGAGCTACCACGGCCTGACGGAGGAAACCACTCGTGGTCAACGTATTCCAAAGACGTTGCGCAGGTTCTAAAGTATGAAACTTTCTTATGGCCTGACTGGGAAATCTAAGACCGCGAGGCACCTTCCACCCTTCCTGCCCCGGGGGCTGCAAGTTCTCCTCCTTTGAGCCACTCCCCGGCCAGGACGTTTGCACGTGACCCTGCGCGGTCGGACGCTCGCTTCCGGGTTCCCGGACACACAAGAACCCGCGCAACTTCCGCAGCCGGAAGTCAACTTGCCACAAACTCGTCGAAAAAAGTAAAAAATTAACGAACAAAACAAAATTGTCTGTATTACACATAAAAAAAGTATACTTGCGGACCTTCACATGGCCTCTCACATACTTGAGGCGACGTTGCCAGAAATCCTCTAAAACACAAGCCTCCGCCTAGCAACACCTGGAAATAGGAAACAAGACAGAATTTACACGATCCCCGGGGCCGTCGCCAGGTAATTAGTATGACGTCACTAATGATTGTAACGCAAACCAAATAGAATGAATTAATCACCTTAAAAGGGTTGTAAGTTACTAACATTAAATCTCCTTATTACGGGGGGCGTTGCGTAGCGCAGTTTTTCAGCGTTCGGGTTGACTATTTTCATAATGAAGCAGGAACATTCGAAGGGAATTAATAATTGGTTTAAGTTGAGGATCAGAGGCACACGAGGAACATGTCGTACAATATGTGTTTAACAAATACTCGTCAACGACAAGTCAACTCAAGAACAACATAAATCCTCGTCAATGCCCATGTTACGTTCCAATTAAGAGTGAAAAGTTTCAAGTAGATCACCGTCTTCCATAAGGACTGTGTAAGACTGCGCCAGAGCAGAGGAGAGCTGCGAGGACATCCTGAAGGGGCCTCGTCATCGCACAGACCATTCAGACTACCACCAAAGGTATTGTAAAATGGCTTCTTCAAAAACTAGCAATCACAACAAGGGAAAATGACAGTAATCACCAGTTAGGATTCCGCCAAAACCATTGCACAATAAAAAAAGAATTACTGTACAATGTCAAACTTCAAGTTTTAACGTGAGACAATTTATATGGAAGGTTCCTCACCATGAATAATAATTATTAACCCCAACTGTTTCCCCCCATAATTTAAATGACCGCACGAAAGTGAAGATTAATGAAGAAATAGTAACTACAATAAAATAAGTTGTACCTAAAGAATCGCATGTTCCTCCTTTAGCAAGACGTTCAAAGGCTTTCCCTTGCTTGTAATATTTCGTAATTATCTCAAATCATTTCGTTATTCCGTGAGTCTCGATTCTTTTTCTTTTCATACTTTTCACCAGCGGGAATTTTGGTAAGAAAAATCAGTTTTTAATATTTCATGAAGTATTTTTATTTGGTTTATTATTAAATGATGAAAGCATTTGAAGTAAAGGAAAGTTTTAAAGCCATGTGGTTTTGTTGGCAAATGATTCAATTATCCTGACTACGGTATTAGACTCAGAAGTTGACTGCACTGCTGCTCTTCCTTTCCCTTGCACCCTCCCTCACTCGCCCCTGGCAGCTCTCTTAACCTAAAAAACACCTCCATCATCATCTTTCCATCAACTCCCCTTTAATATCTAGTTTTGCAGGATATTTCTCTTCTTCCTCATCATGTAGCTTATAATCTTATGTATAGGATTGTAACTTAAGAGCTTTGGCATTTATATTACTTTCACATTGTTATATTTTGGTATCTTCAATTTTTATTATCAAGGAAACATTTACAAGGAAACTAATCAACTCTATGTGAGTTTGTCATTTTTGTTTACCAGATTAGTTCACTTTAATTAACTTCCAACATACTTTTCCTTTAGGTGTAGGTATATTTGTATTTAACTTACTTTCAATCCACTCTATTTATTTACAGTAACTATTCTGTCACACACTTCAGTCAGTCAAAATTTAAATATGGTTGTTTTATTTTGTTTAATTTCCATCGTGATAAAAAAATTAGATTTAACAAGTTTGGAGTTGGTCTGATTGGGATTAGTTGTGCTGCATCAGAATCACCTTTCAACCTTGGATGATGCAACTCTCATAGATTAAAATTTTTAATGATTTTTTTAACACTACAGGATATTTCTAAGCAATAGTGTTTTTACGACGACACCTCAGAGGGAGTTTTGTGAAGACGACGAGCTTCCAGAAAGCGCGGGCTTCGCTGTTGCAGCCGTAGAGGACGAAGAACAGCAGCCCCTGGAGCGTGCCCAGAGCGTGGTAGTAGCCCAGCAGGTGCTCCAGGCCTTGGATCTGCGTGAAGACCAGCCTGAAGGTGATCCCCGCCCCTGACAGCAGCGACGTCTTCAGTGCAAAGGTGAAGAGATCAGCGAAGACGCTGCGCGCCGTGACGCCTTCCCGAATTTGAAGGGCGCTTTTCTTGACGTCGGAGTAGAATTGTAAGTTTTTGTAGCACATGTAGAGGTTGCCGAAGAGAGTGACGTACGTACAGAGGACAAAGAGTAGCTGACCTATTAGCACGCGACTGTCGAGGGCCTCGTCAATCCAGAAGAAAGCAGCGGACAACGTCGCCGGCAAGGCCCAACCTAACAGTGCGTAACGTAGGAGCACCACACGGCCTTCACCACGGCTCAGAGAGTCTGGAAGTCGTAAAGTCATGATGGACGTCGTGAGGAAGTGTAGGTAGGAGGTGAGGCACAAGGTGGAGGACAGGTCCATGGCGACGTCGAGGCGCACGGCCAGCGCCATGTCCGCGAGAATCGCCCGCACCACGAGGAGTCTCAGCAGCGCCGTCACCTGGTAGCCTATCAGCAGCTTCCCTGGAAGGTTGCGGAGCTGCGGACAGGCGAGGTACGTGACCAGGGCGAGGCCGCGCACCGCGACGTCGAGGAACGTCAGGAACAGGACCAGTGTCGAATCCCCAAACCCGTAGTAAATAACCTGAACCTCGAAGTCATCTTCGCTGTCGCAGTAAACAAACTCAATGAATTTTTGAAGGGCGCAGAGCTCAGTGGCGTTGTAGGTATTTACTAGTGGTGTTTCCGAACAGTTGAGGTGTTTGTTAACAACGTCATTTAAGAAGCACTGCATTAATATGATCATTTCAAAATTTCCACTAAAATGTTTGCAATCTCTCCTGCAGCCTATTTGGATAAGTTTGGTGAACTGGCAGACATGAACACGTGACTTGAAGGCGTAGTCGAGGTAGGTCACTGCTGGTCTGTATGAGACTTGTTTCTGGAAGTCTCGTAGTAAAACGGACAAGCAATAAAGACGGGGATTGACACCTGGAGGTGCTTTGACCCCGCAGTCGGTGCCGTTGTACGCGAGACAAAGACACTGGGAGTGAAAATAGAGGAAAGGAGCCGTGGACCAAGTCAATAGCGTGGAATTTGGGTCCCTGTAGACACAACGCATGAAATTCATACTTAATTCCGTCATATTGTAAAAGAAGCAATTACGAATGATTTCAAAATACTCTTTTGAGTTCTTCTGGTATCTGTAGTACGCACATAGACGATACGCTTTACCTGCGTTGGACTTGACTATCCCCCAAGCTCTTTGATCTTGTGATTGTGTGAAGCTGGGGAACATGTCAAATGCTCTTTCATTATCCGTATAATAATAAGGGTTGTTAATATGGCTGTAGAAGAAAGGCTGTAGTAGAAGGTTTTCCATAACAAAGGGTTCGGTGATCGGATAATATAAGAAAGACGACAATGCTAATAAATGTTGGTATGCATTCACGTATGGTACGGAAACGCACCGTAATATTTCGTATAAGAATTTTTCTATGATTTCTAGAGGTGTTATCTCATAAGTAGGAACTATTTCATGAAGTCCTTCAAACGAACTTTTAAGCAAATTCCTAACTTGTGCTTCAAAGGCCAGCGTGCAGTTGGCGTGAGTCCCCGAGCACAGAGGCAGCAGCTGTTGGCAGGACTTCTGCACATCTAATCTGATGCCCCTGATTAACTTTAATCTCAACGTTTTTTCCAATTGCTTCCTCACACACGTCACATTCTGCAACATCCATCATAATAAAATTAATTACCGAAAACTAATATGTATAACTTTTCTTACAAGTACTTTATGGTTTTATGCAATTTCAGTTAAGAAGAAGAATGCTCCTGAACGTGGAGGAAGCTGTACTCACAGTTGGTGCGACTCTGAGGTTCTCAATCTGTGTGTCCAAATTTTCAGCGCAATGCTTGTTGAGGTCGTCGTATATAGACTGCAGAGTGACGTTGTGCAGATCAGATTCTGCTTCTAACATTGATATTAGTGGTATAGTTTTCAAGTATTGAAAAATCTGAAAAATATAAAAGCAAAATATTGCAGAGGTTGCGTTTAAATAAGTGCGCGAAGAAATAGAACTTTAAATATCCTAATAGTGGGCTCACCTCGTCCATAAGAGGCAGCTGGGTGACGTTACCAAAGTTTGATTTTCTGAAATCATCTAATATCTGATCTAATGTAGACGAGAATTCTGACGACATGCCTATTAATACTTCGCGTACATTTACTTTGTACACTTCAAGGTAAAGGTCGTCCAACTGCAACAAAAATAAAATTACTTTGAAATAATCTGGTAAACAGGTGAAGAAATCAGCTGTTAAAGTGTAAGTTGAGGTACATTAAGGATAAAGCCTCCAGGTGGCTCTGGAACGTCACAGTGACGGAGAGATGTTAGAGATGTTGTTGAACTGATTGACCCCATTGACTTTGTGTAATGGAGGCAGCGAGATATTGGATGAGTGGGGAAGGAATTGCGACCTGAGGATCTCTGTAAGATGGACTTACCGTTCTAGTATCGTTTTTAGTTTCTAATGCTGCGTTCGACAGCGCCAGAGCCACGAGTACGAGGAGAACGGGCTGCATGTTGAATGCGAAATAACAGCAAATCTCTCACTTCGTTTCTTCCTCCCAGAAGTGGCTGTGGTTGCAGATAACACTGGCAGCGACCTCAGGCAGAAGGAAATAAGATTACTTCATAGCAATCACAAAAACAGGAAGTTTCATTCCGGCTTGAAGTTTCCTTCCCTGTTAAACTGTCGCTGAAGTAAAACAGTGCGTAGTTGCGAATTTTAATCTTGTAAGAATAGTGGCACCGCTCTGTCCAAGTAATTTGATAAAATCGTAGCAGCTCAATCAAACACGAGACTCAGTCAAAGCTCGTATAAGGATATACAAAATATGATAACTGCGTGGATGAACGATAATCATTCGAAGACATGGTCCTTAGCTTTGCCTCTTTGTCCAATTTATATTGTTCTTTGCATATGTTGGCCTCTAAAAAGTCTATAATTGAATCCAGGAGTGAGTAACTTCTGATTTTCTTCTTAGGTTTAAAACATCGTTAGTTGTGACTTCTTCTATTGTTCTATTGTTCTATTGTTGCGCGTGAGCTTCAGGTAGTCACCACGACCGAATTTTTCGTCAGATTTCTTGTGTATGAGGACGTCGCGGAACGGGAATTAAATTTTACGTTAAACAACAAGCGTGACGTAACGCAATAATACGTGACAGTACGAAGGAGGCCGACAAAGGCTAATGCATCCAGACACTATTATTAAGTTTAAATATATATTCATATTTTGCAGTGGGTAATTAAAATAAAACTTATAAATAAAGGACGACTAACCGTAACGGTAAACAAACGTAGCCACACATTATTTTAATCTTAAGGGTCGTTTTTTGTGCCTCTAACAGTTAAAGTAAACCGATATTGTAATAGAATTAAATGAAAATTAAATGCTACAAAGTATAGAATTAAATTTACATAAGAATTACTATCATAGGAAAAATCTATAGAAATATGAAGGAATTTACTTGATTAAAGCAATATTTCTTCGTAACCGTAGTTTATTAAGTAAACTGACCACCGAACACGTCTCCAACGATCCTTCTACAAACGTTTCGTCCAAGATCTGCCAGCCGAGGCTCAAAACAAGCGCTCCCTTTGCAGAGACTGAACTCACCTTCACTGCTTCACTTAGTATCGCCGCCTGCAGACTGACTGTTCTGTCGACGGCGCTTTCCACAACAATACTCTGAAAACCCCACATTGTTGTGCATCGCTGATTGTTGCATACAATGCCTGAGCCGCAACAATACGCTGACAATGCTAATATTAAAGTAATTATAAACACTCCTTCCATCATGCACGTTGTTGGTCAACACAATTTATAATAACATGAATCAGTCTTGAATTATTCAAGCAGCCTTGGGCCAGATTCACCTGTAATCAATTTTAAAACCTGAAACCATACAACAGTTTCCATGGTTTTAACTTGAGGTCTACAAGATTCCGTTAATACAAATTCTGACAAGTCCTGAAGCTAACTCCTTCGTTGCTAGATGTAAAAATAATTTAGCACGTCATCGTTTGTTCACCTTCTACTGTCTACAGCCAGCGGGCGAAGTTGTCGTTGCCTCTTCTGCCATCTATCGTGGAATTTAATAAACAACTACTATTTTTATATAACACAAATTCATTGAGTAATTAGTTATTGTATTATTCAAACGTAAAACAAGAAATTTCTCTACATAATTAAATTTAAATATTGTCCAATCTTTGTTCTTGGTTCAGTTAATTTCATTTTCCTATTTTTTATTATCTTAAATATTGTTTTTCCAGCTTGAGGATTTCATTGTTTCCTCGTAATGACCTCATCATACCAGGTTCTAACACCACCTTTCCCATTTCGTGCATTCACAGTTTTATCCAAGTTTTCGAGGATGTAAAGTCCTTCTAGGATCCGCTTCTTTAACGCTTGATGTATTATTTTAATATTTTTCGAGTCTATTTCGTGTTTTTATTTCTTTGTAGCAAACTGTATTTGTATCCTTGATGACTTCCTCCTTCACCACTAAGGAAATTCCCGTCGACGTCCTCTTCCCTGTGGTCAACTTCAGCCATCTTGTTTCCTTTCTTATACTTTAGAATAAATTCTGTCGTCTAATAAACTAATTTTACAGATCACTGAATAATAAGTGCATAATCACTTACGTGGTTTTCACTTGCAATCAGGAAAAGAAATACCAAAATAACAAAAAACAACAACGAGTAGGACAAGGGGCGGACGTTGACGGCGACATCCATGACTAACTTTGATTCTCCACAAGAATTGGAGTAACCCCGAGGTTTGACCTTCTTATAATCAAGGAATTCCCCGTAGCCATCAAATAGATTCACATTACGTTTTAAGGGTTTTAGAGCTGCCAGAACGTCCAAACTAATTAACGTAAAAATGCCGAGAGTTTTAGGAAGTAAAGTCCTCAACTTCCTCTATAATCCTTGCCACAATGTGTTTCCGTATCGCACGTTACAAGGTGCAATGTACATGATATATATATATATATATATATATATATAGATTTCCCCGTTCAAGTATCTCATTTTTGCGTAATACCTGAAGACAGTAACAAACGGAACTAAGTAGTCCTTAATTCGTAACATTCCGTAAACTTGAACACGGACAAATGATGCGTAATCGAATGTTTGGTTGACAATCGTTGTTAGTTGTCGATAATTGAACAACAATAACAATTTGTTTGCACTGAGGCAGACATTGAATGACTGTAGGGCGTCCCCGCCCTGTAATTCCTTTATCTCTTGTTTCATGCAGTCTTGAAGGTCATTTATGTAGAAAGGAAACAGCCGCGGTCGTAGAATTGACCCATTGTATGTGTTGTGATCCTATTTGCGAACTGTTTGATTTTAAAAAGAGTTTTAAAGGAAAGGAAACTTCAAGCCAGCCAGGAACTTCCTGTTTTCCTGGTTGTTATAAAGTAATGTTATTAACACCTGAGTGAGATTACTGACAGTGTTGTCTGCAAATACAGAGGCTTCAGGGTGGAAGAAACCCAGCTGCCTCAGACGGACGAGGTGAGTCCACTATTAGGATAATAAACGTTTTCCTTCTTCCTTCACGGACTAGTTTATACCCTTCCTTTGCACCTTTCCTCCTCCTGGTCTCTGCACCAAGTGACTCCTCCTCGCGGTGCCCTGGTCAGATTCTTTTCCGGAAATTTCTCTAGACTACAATAAATATACATAAACTTATGCCAGTATTTTAATTTTATTCTCCAATTTTATTTTTCCTTCATTCTTCAATACTTAAAAAGTGTACAATTATAATTTAATATCGAATTTGCATCTGATTTGGGCAACGTCACTCTGCAGTCAACATACGACGAGCTGCACCATCATTGCGCTGAAGATTTGGACACACCGATTGAGATCCTCACAGTCGCACCAAGTGTGAGTACAGCTTCTTCCACGTTACTCAGACACTGAAACAATAGAAACTATTTGTAAGAAATGTTTTACGTATTAATTTACGGTTATTATTATTATTATCACCTTGTCAATGATTTCGGATTCTGGTCGCTGTACGCAGAACGCCTGAGGTCCAGGTTGGGTTGCAGCGTATCAGCAAAGGATTTAATATTCACTTCTGACTTGTTCTGGTAGATGTCTCTGTAGTGCGCACAAGGATGATCCACGCTTCCTGCGGCGGGCCTGACCATCCCCCAAGTTAACTACTCGTGTGATTGTATGAAGCTGGCGTACTTGAGGAATTCCCTTTTGACTTATTAGAAGGCCGTAAAGTGTAGCAACTTCTCCATCATTGAGGCCTCGATGGACGGTACTGAAGATATCTAATACGACAAAACGTTCAAGTAACTATATTCAGTCATGCGTGGTGGCAGCGACGAACGGAAATTATTAAACAAGAAATGCAAAATAATTGCGTCATCTCATCCATAGATGCTAGTTCATGCTCGTCCTCTATGAAACTAGTAAGCAATTTCCAAACCTTTCAATCATAGGCTTTGATGCAGTTGGCGTCAGCTCCCGAGCAGAGACCCAGCAGCTGTTGGGACCACTTCTGCAGACCAACTTCGATTCCAATTTTAAACTTTAAGGACAACGTTTTCCCCAACTGCTTCCTCACACACCTCACATCCTGCAACATCAAATGTAATAATAATTACCAAGAACTAATATCACAAATCTTTCTTACAAGTATTTTCTGTTGTTTTAGAGTCTGAGTAAGAGTAGGAATGCTCCTGCATGTGGAGGAAGCTGTACTCACACTTGGTACGACTCTGAGGTCCTCAATCGGTGTGTCAAAATCTCCAGCGTAATGATGGTGCAGGTCGTCGTATGTTGACTGCAGAGTGACGTTGCCCAAAGGAAATGCAAATTCTGAAGTTACTTTTAATTTTGTAGTTCTTATGTAGTCGTCTACACAGTTTTTAGTTTGAAGAAGCGACATTCTTGGATGAATGTTGAAGGTATTGTTACTTGAGGATCTCTTTACTATGGACTTATTATATCGTTTTTAGTTCTTGCTGTTGCGTTTAACGCCGACAGAGCCACGAGGACGAGGAGGACGCGCTGCCTCTGGGATGCGAACTAACAGCAAATCTCTTCCTTCGCGTCTTCCTCCCAGAAGTGGCTGTGGTTGCAGATAAGTGTTGCAAGAAGTTCCTGTCCGTCCTGCCGGAGTCACTCTCGCTGTATCCATATATATATATATATTGCGGTATTTGCAAATTAAAGACAATTAAATAAAGCAATGTTAAAATGTGCCACACGTTGATGACTGTAATTTCTAGTAATCACCAATATTAAAATGACGGGATGTTTTAACAATAATCAAGATTTCAAAATAGACACAAATTAATTTATTAACGCACAAACAATTAAATTTACATAAGTTATCAAATGAATTTGCAATACTTATTAAGAAATTAACTCCAATTTTTGCATTATTAATTAATATTTGACATTAAAAATTTTACTCTCCCTCAGGTTCGTTTCCTGATCCTTTAATAATTAAATACGTGCTAACAAATAATTTTTATAAAGCTATCGTGGACGTCATGCATCAGTAGATTTATTACAATGTAAAACAAACAACATGACTTTAAATTCTCAACGAAGTTCGACACCTGACGTTAATTACCTTTACTTATAAGTTTGCAAATAGTAATACTGTGGAATTTTAACTTACTGTCTCTGGTACTCTATGAAATTTGGCTCGTTCGTACACACACACACACACACACACTTATAGGCTGGCCATTTGTATCACTGATTCTAATAAACGCTTTTAGTTTGACAAAGTGGTTCACTGTAGGTTTAACAAATGTTATTCTCTCGTCCCTTAGTTTATTAACCGCTGGATGCAGTCACCTGGCTCCCAGAATCAAAGAAAATGGTCTAAATCACAAATAGAATAGTTTAGAATCTGCACTCAAAATGTTTAACGTTGAATAGTTACGAATTTGTCTCGCAGACTGCAACTTGTAAAACAAAACTGTTCTAACTGTTTTAGCTGTTGTACCACATGTGTTCAGACGGTAACAATGCGAGTCCAAATTTTTGTTTATTAATTGATGATTTCCTTTTACTTACCACAGTATATGTATATTGAAATATTCCACCTCTCGTCTTTCCGTCGTTTTTGGAGTTCCCAGGTAAATTTTTTGTTTAATAAGGAAAATTAACAAAACAACCATTTTTATCGTCTTGACACATTGGACACAGTCATCTTCAGGACGTGGCTCAATACAAGACGATGACTTTAATTTTCGTTGTAATATTTTAAATAATTTCTACGCTCCACTGTTTTGAGCTCTTCCCTGGAGACTCAGCTCCATCCACCGACGAGTCCAACACGGAACTGCCTTAACGTATCTCAGCGCGCGCCATCTTGCGTCTCCACACAACAATAACAAACAATGTGCGGCGCGCGGCAAGAAGAAGTCGACAAAGTCAATACTACAACAATATCAAATTGAAATGTTACTTAATTCAGTCAAAGTTAAAATGAAAATGTGGTTTTTTAATTTTAATTAATTTTCATCGTGATAAAAAAAATATAATTATCAAGTTTGCTGTTGTCTGATTGGGATTTTTTCTGCTGCATCAAAATCACCTTTCAACCTTGGATGACGCAAAGAATGTATTTGTTTAAATCTCAGAAGAAAAAGACGACAATCGCATGGAATAAAATTTTTTCATTAATTTTTTCAACAATACAGGTCATTACTAAACAATAGTGTTTTCACGACGACACCTCAGAGGTAGTTTTGTGAAGACGACGAGTTTCCAGAAGGCGCGGGCTTCAGTGTTGCAGCCGTAGAGGACGAAGAACAGCAGCCCCTGGAACGTGCCCAGAGCGTGGTAGTAGCCCAGCAGGTGCTCCAGGCCTTGGATCTGCGTGAAGACCAGCCTGAAGGTGATCCCAGCCCCTGACAGCAGCGACGTCTTCAGCGCGAAGGTGAAGAGATCAGCGAAGACGCTGCGCGCCGTGACGCCTTCCCGAACTCGAAGGGTGCTTTTCTTGACGTCGTAGTAGAACTGTAAGTTTTTGTAGAACATGTAGAGGTTGCCGAAGAGGGCAACGTAGTTGCATAGAACAAAGAGCAGCTGGCCGATCTGCACGCGACTGTCGAGGGCCTCGTCCATCCAGAAGAAAGCCGCGGACAACGCCGCCGGCAAGGCCCATCCTAACAGTGCGTAACGCAGAAGCACTATACTGGCTTCACCACGGCTCAGAGAATCTGGGAGTCGTAAAGTCATGATGGAAGTCGTCAGGAAATGTAGGTAGGAGGTCAGCCACAAGGTGGAGGACAGGTCCATGGCGACGTCGAAGCGCACGGCCAGCGCCATGTCCGCGAGACTCGCCCGCACCACGAGGAGTCTCAGCAGCGCCGTCACCTGGTAGCCTATCAGCAGCTTCCCTGGAAGGTTGCGGAGCTGCGGACAGGCGAGGTACGTGACCAGGGCGTGGACGCGCACCGCGACATCCACATATGTCAGGACCAGGACCAGTGTCGAATCCCCGACCCCGTAATAAGAAACAGGAACCTCGACGTCATCTTCACAGACAACGTACTGCGTAAAAAGCTGCAGAAGGCAGAGTTCAGTGGCGTTGAATGTACTAATAAGTGGAGTTTCCGAACAATTCAAGTGCTTGTTGACTACGTGTTTGTAGTAACACTGCACAGAAAGGATAAAATGAAGGCTTTTAGCTTCTTCAGAATCTTCGCACTCGTTTGTCAAGTCTATTTGGAGAAGTTTAATGAACTGGCACACGGGAACGCGGGTTAGGTAGGCGTAGTCGAGGTAGGTGACTGCTGGCCTGTGCGAGACTTGTCTCTGGAAATCCCTGAGTAACACGGACAAGCATAAAAGTCGGGGATCGACACCTTGAGGAGCTTTCACCCCACATCCAGTGCCGTTGTAAGCGAGACAAAGACACTGGGAATGGAAGTAGAGGGAAGGAGACGTGGACCAAGCCAATGGTTTAGAATTCTGGTTCCTGTGAACACAACGAATGAGATCGGAATCTGATTGGTAAATATTCAAAGTGTGGCATTCGCGGAAAAAGTCTGAATACTCTTTTGAACTCTGCTGGTAGATGTCTCTGTAGTTGGAACAAGGATGATCCACGCTACCGTCGTTGGACCTGACTATTCCCCAAGTCAAGTCATCTTGTGATTGTGCGAAGTTGAAGTACTGGAACAAGCCTCTTATGGTTTTCTTGAAGCCCATTGATTTTAGAAGATTCTCCATCACAAAGGGCTCGAATGACGGTGAGGAAGAAATGAATAACGGCATTATATTTAAGTAAGTGGCTGAAGTGGCGTGTGGCATCATCATAAAAATCAAAGTACTCGTGACGATTTCATCTATGATTCCTAGAGGCGTAATCTCTGCTATAGTTTCTAGCTCATGCAGTTCTTTAAAGGCACTAATAATAGTATTCCTAACTTGTTCCTCGTAGGCCAAGGTGCAGTTGGCGTGGGCCCCCGAGCAGAGGGGCAGCAGGTGTTGGCTGCTCGCACTTGACCACTTCTGCAGACCCACTTCGACGCCCTTGATTAACTTTAATGCCAATGTTTTTCCCAACCGCTTCCTCACACACGTCACATTCTAAAACATCCATAGTGATAATTATTACCAATGAGGAGTATGTATGTTTTTTTCTGGTGTTCCAGAGTCTGAGTAAAGAGGAGAAAGGCTCTTGAATGTGGAGGAAGCTGTACTCACATTTGGTGTTATTCTGAGGTCCTCAATCGGGGTGTCCAAATGTTGAGTGCAATGATGGCTCAGGTCCTCGTATATTGATTCCAGAGTGACGTTGCCCAAATCAGTTGCGAATTCTGACAAATATTTGAAGTTTGTAGTTTCTATGTATTGAAGAATCTGGGAAAGATAAAATTTGATACTTAAATAAGATGACTAGGATACGCATATTGATGTGAGTCTGGAGAAATCCCCACACAAGAATATGACCACGGCACTGCGAGGAGCGCTGGATGTCTCCAGGTGCAGTCACGTGGTGAAGAGACCAGGAGGGGAGAAGGTGCAGGGTTAGGGTCAAAATTACTCAGCGGAAAAAATAGGAAAGCATTTAATATCCCAACAGTGAACTCACCTCGTCCGTCAGAGGCAGCTTGGTGACGTTCCCAGTGAAATATTTATAATTTTTATTTATATTAATTTTTATTGCTGTATTTAAATATTTCCATAAAAATGACCAAAAGTGTAAAAACTTTTCATGTACGTTTAGTCCGTATTTTTCAAGGAAAACGTCGTCCAACTGGAACACAAAACTTTTGGGTCAAAAAGACGGTTGAAGATGGAGGAAGGGAGAATGTGTTTGAGTGGTGAAGGGAGTTGTGAATGGATGGAGACTTGATGATGGACTCACCGTTCTAGTATCGTCTTCAGTTGGTGCTGCTGCGTTCAACAGCGCCAGAGCGACGACGAGGACGAGGAGGACGCGCTGCATGTTGAAGGCGAAATAACAGCAAATCTCTCCCTTCGTTTCTTCCTTACCTGAAGTGGCTGTGGTCGCAGATAACACTGTCAGCGACCGCAAAGAGGAAACAAGACTTGTGGTGTTGCAAGAAGTTACTGCCCGTCCTTCCAGAGTCGCTCTCGCTGTATTCAATCACAAATAAAGTATAACATTAACCAGAGGTTAGAATGAGCTCTTCACCAGATGTCACTCTCTGAGGGGACTCGCTCTTGGATTCGATTACAGATTCTTTAGAGGAACTGGCAAACTCTCAAGCTGTTTGTTACTCGCCTCCAGTCGGCGAGGAACTGAAAATACAAAAAAATGAAGAGTATCAAAATTTAAAGAAACTATATTTATGTCATTATGTGGCATTGAAAACTATTTCTTAAGACAATTGAAATAGTTTTCACATCACAAGTTATCAGTTGCTAAAGTTTGACGATGACGATGGAGCTGTTGACGGTTGAAACGTCGCTTTCTACGGGAACTTAAATACCACAACATTTTGTGACTGACACCCGAAATAATTCCATAAATTACTCAATCCGTTCACTGTCCACGTGACTGTCCGGCCCCCCCCCTCCCACACACACATCCCACGTGCGCGCTGTGCTGTGTGCGTACGTGCCATGAACGGACTAACCCCTTCTCCTTTGTTGGCCGATGTCCGAGTAAGTAGAAATTCTCGAACCAGAACGCGAAAAGTAGTTAGGAAACACGTAACCATTTAAATGAACTTTAATTAAAAATGCAAGACTTTTAATTCGTGATATGGACTTTCAAGGGACAGAGCAATTAATTGACAGTTAAAGGAATACAATTTATCGTAGAGTTTAACTCCTCGAGTCAAAGTAAGTTCATGAATCCTGGTTTTATAACATTGTAAATAATTCTTACGGATTCTTTAGATTTCTAACCTGCTTCATGTGTAAACTTACAGAAACTTACATTTGTCGGTCAAGGTCTATCAAGAAATAACCGAATAAAACTACGAGGCCAGCCATGTCGTCAACGTCTTGATGGAGGCCGTAAACAGGAACCACTCGTTGTCGATGTACTCCAAAGATGTCGAGCAGATTCCTAAGTATGTAAGATTCTAATGGCCAGACAGGAAGGTCTCTGGGTTGACAAAGTACGAGGTACGCAGGTTTGCCAATTTTGTAAACGGACGAATATTTTCAGCAAGGAGAGGGGATGGACGGAGTTCTGATGTTGAGGGTGCTGGTGGTGGTGCTGCTGGAAACGCTGTCGGGGGGGGGACGTGAGGGAAGGGTCGTCGCAGGTCATGTTGTTGGTGTCATGAGAAGGCCAAGGCCACGGCGACAATCAGCTCTGAGATCCTGAAACACGTCGCAGATATTCCGTATGTGAAACCACAGATAATCATTTACCCATTTTACTGTTACATTGTGTATGAGATTCTGACATAGTCAATTAATAATTTCTTATCGCGTGAACGGTGAAGTTATTATTTATTTTACACCTGCTCACATTCATATAAAAATTGTCCACTTGTCTTTGATACTGGGAAGTACTTTGCTTTAATAGCAGCTTAATTTTGTCAGCCTTCAACTACAAATGCATTTTTTTAGGGCAACAGGCTACATGAGCGTAATCCACGTGGTGGCAAGTACCCTTTAATAGCATAGGAAGGGATCTGAAAGGGAGGATGCGGAAGGGTAGAGGAAGGTAGCCAAGGGTTAACTAGGGGCCCCCGGGGTATGGTTTGAGGATCCTACCCGGCATTCGCCTAAAGAAATGCAGGGAAAACCCTAGAAAAACCTGCATCGGGTAGGTAGGGCATTTGGTACTTGTCCCACGCCCTTCCGATGACGGGAGAGGAGTTTGCATCCCTCGCAAGCTCCTAAATGCATTTAATTATTTTTTTTACCTGCGAGCAAAACTATTACTTTCAGTGTGGCGCTACTTACATGATCCCCAGGTGATGGTAAACTCTACAGGTCCTGCAAGGCCTCTGTTGGTAAAAGCCGCTGAGAATTATTTTACTGAGTTTAATCTAATTATTATTTTCACAACAACGTGATTGCCTCGTTCTGCTCAAGAACCTGTGAAGAGTCGTGTGACGTCACCATATGGTTCTAATTTGTAATTTGTCAGCAGCCCAACTGATTGATCTTTCATGACGGGCGTCGTGAGGACGTGTAAGTAGGAGGTGAGCCACAAGGTGGAGGCCATCACTGTGCAAGATACTCCGTCACTACTTCATATCATGGAAACTTCTTCCCACCAAGGCAAATATTAATATTCGGGAACATAAAGAAGTCACTAGGAGAATAAGGTGGACGAGGAACAATAAAAATCCCAACTCGTACACCTCGCGCAACGCCTGGCACCCAGCTAGATATAAGAATAACTAAATAATAAACCACAAAATTAATTTATACCGCTTGCGGTCACAATAGCCGATACGAACTGATGTGTAGAAAATACAACCAGAATTATCAACCAACGACTATTGTCTCCTTAAATGTTTAAGTTTAAAAACCAAAGACTGGGGAACTCTGCTACGGAGCTGCACAATGCCCAACACGTCGTTGCCACCATCACTACTAATATCTGCCAATTCATCCACAGCACCCATGAAGCTCTCTTCCGTCATCTCCTCCCTGCATTTTAGGTAATACTAAACGTTCCAGAAGTGCAGTTCCTCTGGCAGCTGCGGCCCCTTGGTAAATACTTGAAGAGTAATTCTGCATTATAAAAATTGTTTCCTTTCAAAGAATATAAAAGATAACTTTATTAATCAAATAAAATTATAAGGAGGATCCTTGTTAAAATGTAAATGGATCGGATATTTTTTCCCTTAAATACATTAAGACAACTTTATTTTGACCAAGTTCACCTTGATGTTGCTTCTTCATGACTTACCTGTGGTAATATATTTTATTCATTACAGCTGATGATTAATATTTGAGATGTTTGTATATATTGCGGTGCATTTAGGGGAATCATCGTTAGGGTACGGTTATGGTGGTGCTACGTCTTTATTAATGATGGTGTTGAAGGAGGTTTGTGCTTTACTCCCTCACTTGAGGATCAACGTATCTCTCCTGTGTTGCACACTCAATCACTTCTTGCAATCTTACATCACATAATAACGAAGACAGACAAATACAGACAGAGAAAGGGATAACATAAATAAAGAAAAACAACTTCACGCGTCTGTTGACGTAGAAACCACAACGACAATGAGAAAGCAGAAGGCTTGGCGTAACAATAAGGGAACGTTTCAATTGTTGAGTATAGCGAGGTGGCTGCTTGTTCATTAATTGTTGTGCCCAGGATGCCCAGTGTTGATAATTCTCCTTGCGAAGAGGCTCAATTCGATAATTCTTGTTTCCTCCACTCCCAGCCATGTTGTTGTGCACTTCTTCAGGAATATTTAATGTCCAACCCAGAGGTAATAATAATGTTTCACTGCCCAACAAACTAACAATCACAAAGATAAATGTTCCTGTTTTCGAATGTTTTAAACGTATAAGCATTGTTAGATTTTATTAATAAACACACTTTTACTTCAGAAAAAGTAGAATACAGGAAAGGCAAAGACAACACAACTTAAACTACTTTACAAAGATTATGTATTAAAAATAAGATTGTTTGATTATTGATATAGTTGTGGAATGATAACAATCGCGTTCTAACCCAATGCATTATCGCAACGCCACGTGGCGCCACGCCCAGCCTCGCCCCTGCGGTACCAACGTCAACAGCAGGCGACGAGAGAAATTAGAAGAATGATGCGTGCTGTGGCCAGAGTGTCTGTGGCAGTAACAACGAAGTGTAACATCTGTGAGTACGGAATATCTTGGACTATGGTAATATCTGCGAAGTCTTCAGGCAATCAGGTAAAACTAGATAAAGAAGTGGTTACTCAGGGTAACGTTAAACCTAGAATTTTCTCCCCTTGTTCCTGCTTATCTTATGTAGTGCTTTGGCGCCAACGAGTAATTTAATATTATTACATTATGGCTTGATCAATTATCACCCACCACAAGTTGTCCAACAGATGTGACAATAAAGAAACACATCGGAGTAAATCTAATTTTCATTTATTATTTCAAACATAACAGGACATTTCTAGACAATAGTGTTCTCACGACGACGCCACAGAGGGAGTTTTGTGGATACGACGAGCTTCCAGAAGGCGCGGGCTTCGGTGTTGCAGCCGTAGAGGACGAAGAACAGCAGCCCCTGGAGCGTGCCCAGAGCGTGGTAGTAGCCCAGCAGGTGCTCCAGGCCTTGGATCTGCGTGAAGATCAGCCTGAAGGTGATCCCCGCCCCTGACAGCAGCGACGTCTTTAGCGTGAAGGTGAAGAGATCAGTGAAGACGCTGCGCGCCGTGACGCCTTCCCGAACTCGAAGGGCGTTTTTCTTGACGTCGTAGTAGAATTGTAAGTTTTTGTAGAACATGTAGAGGTTGCCGAAGAGGGTGACATAGGTACAGAGGACAAAGAGCAGCTGGCCGATCTGCACGCGACTGTCGAGGGCCTCGTCCATCCAGAAGAAAGCCGCGGACAACGCCGCCGGCAAGGCCCATCCTAACAAAGCGTAACGGATCATCACCATACGCCCTTCACCACGGCTCAGAGAGTCAGGAAGTCGCAAAGTCATGATGGACGTCGTAAGGAAGTGTAGGTAGGAGGTGAGGCACAAGGTGGAGGACAGGTCCAAGGCGACGTCGAGGCGCACGGCCAGCGCCATGTCCGCGAGACTCGCCCGCACCACGAAGAGTCTCAGCAGCGCCGTCACCTGGTAGCCTATCAGCAGCTTCCCTGGAAGGTTGCGGAGCTGCGGACAGGCGAGGTACGTGACCAGGGCAATGCCGCGCACCGCGACGTCGAGGAACGTGAGGAACAGGACCAGTGTAGAATCGCCCACCCCGTAGTAAGGGACGGGAACCTCGTCGTTACTATTGCTGTCACAGTAAACCAATTCCATTAGTGCTTTTAGGTAGCAGAGCTCAAAGGGGTTGTAGGTATTTACTAGTGGCGTTTCCGAACAGTTGAGTTGCTTGTTGAGAACGTCCTTGAAGAAGCACTGCATGGAAATGATAATATCAAAATTTCCACTAAAATCTTTGCAATCTGTCTTGAAGCCTATTAAGATAAGGTTTATGAACTGGCAGACGGGAACGCGTGTGTGCAAGGCGTAGTCGAGGTAGGTCACTGCTGGCCTGTACGAGACTTGCCTTTGGAAGTCTCTTAATAAAAGGGAAAGGCAGTAAAAACGAGGATCGACATCTGGAGGAGCTTTGACCCCGCATTCGGTGCCGTTGAATGCGAGACAAAGACACTGGGAGTGGAAGTACAGGGAAGGAGCCGTGGACCAAGTCAATAGTGTGGAATTTGGGTCCCTGTAGACGCATCGTAAGAGATCTACAGTTGCTTGCGTCATATTGTAAAAGAAGCAATCACGAAAGATTTCAGAATACTCTTGCGAGTTCCCCTGGAGTCTGTAGTAGGCACAAGGAAGATGCGCTTTACCTGCGTTGGACTTGACTATCCCCCATGTCCTTTGGTCTTGTGATTCTGTGGAGCTGGGGAACCTGCCAAATGATCTTTTAGTATCCGGAAAGAACGAGGGGTGACGAATAATGTTGTAGAACAAAGGCTGTAACAGAAAGTTTTCCTTAACAAAGGGTTCGGTGGACGCAGCAGTAGAAAAAGAAAACGAGTATGTTAATAAATGATGGTATGCATTCACGTATGGTACCGACACACACCACAATATCACGTCCAAGAATTTTTCTATAATATCTAGAGTTGTTATCTCTTCAATATGAACTATTTCATGAAGTTCTTCAAAGGAACTATTAAGCAAATTCCTAACATGTGCCTCAAAGGCCAGCGTGCAGTTGGCGTGAGCCCCCGAGCAGAGAGGCAGCAGTTCTTGGGACGACTTCTGGACATCCAATCGGATGCCCCTGATTAACTTTAATGTCAAAGTTTTTCCCAACCGCTTCCTCACACACGTGATATTCTGCAACATCCATAATAATAACAATAATTACGAAGAACTAATGTGTATAATTTTTCTTGCAAGTGTTTACGGGTGTTCCAGAGTCTACCTAAATAGGAGGAATGCTCCTGAACGTGGAGGAAGCTGTACTCACACTTGGTGCGACCCTCAGGTCCTCAATCGGTGTGTCCAAGTATTCAGTGCAATGAGTGTTGAGGTCGTCGTATATAGACTGCAGAGTGACGTTGTGCAGATCAGATGCTAATTCTGACATTGATATTAGTGGAATAGTTTTCAAGTATTGAAGAATCTTAAAAAGATATAAACGGAAACGTGCAAAAATTAGGTTTAAATTAGTGCGCGAAAAAAATACTTTAAATATCCTAATAGTGGACTCACCTCGTCCATAAGAGGCAGCTTGGTTACGTTAGGAAAGTTTGATTCTCTGAATTTATCTAATTGCAAATCTAATGTAGCCGATAATTCTGACCACTGGCGTAATAATAGTTCTCGTACGTTTCTTCCGTCCACTTGAAGGTAAAGGTCATCCAACTGGAACATAAAGCAAATTACTATGAAACTAAATGGTAATCACTTCACTATGTCGGCTGATAAAGGTGGAAGTTGAAGTAACAATAAGGTTACATTAAAAATAAAACCTCCAGGTGGCTCTGGAACGTCACATTGACGGAGGAAAGATGAAGGTTTCTTACAAGTAAAGTTAGAGATGTTGCTGAACTGATGGTCACATTGACTTCTCATAATAGAGGAAGAGAGATATTGGCTGAGTGGTGAAGGAATTGCAACTTGAGGATCTCTTTAAGATGGACTTACCGTTCTAGTATCGTTTTTAGTTCCTACTGCTGCGTTCAACAGCGCCAGAGCCACGAGGACGAGGAGGACGCGCTGCATCTTGAATGCGAAATAACAGCAAACCTCTCACTTTGTTTCTTCCTCCCAGAAGTGGCTGTGGTTGCAGATAACACTGGCAGCGACCTCAGGCAGAAGGAAATAAGATTACTTCATAACAATCACGAAAACAGGAAATTTCATTTCGGCTTGAAGTTTCCTTTCCTGTAAAACTTCCTCTGAAGTAAAACAGTGCGTAGTTGGGAATTTTAATCCTGTAAGAATAGTGGCACCGCTCTGTCCAAGTATTTTGATAGTTCTAATTATATAATTGCCACCAGAGAAACATTATGTAGTCTATTTTTACTTACATCATCACAATACAGTATTTTAAGGGTGAGAACTATTTCTTTTCTTGCCTTACGGAGGATATTTGTTTATAAACAACCATCCTAACCTTGCTAATGACATAAAAATATTGTGAAAGGTATCTAGACTTTTTTTTCTTGATTGGGGATTTGCGCTGTGAAGCAGGTGCGTACTATATTATAAACAGTGTAGACAATCTATAACTAGAATGCAGAAGTAGCGGAAGCAGCGCACCATTGAGGAGTTTCCCAACAGCAACATCCGGATGACACATGGGAACAATATCAGATCATTATTGCGATTACTGTCAAAGGTCAGCATTCTCTTTGTTATAAACATTTGAAGAATTTTACCATCTGGAACCATAACAACGAGCAAGTTGTCGTCAACGTTTCCACATCATATAAATTATATTTTCATCAGTTTGTCATCTGTATTTTTATTCCAAGGTCAAACAACACGATCCTAAGTCGTTACATAATTTCAGGGAACTTACCTTCTCTATGGACACAGCTTCAGGTACTTAACCAATCTTTTTAAATAATGGAATCAGTTGTAATTGTTGACACGCTGAGTTTTGTATTAACATTACTCCTATGTTATTGCAATGTACACATTTCTATTGATTCAAAATTGTTTACAGTTTATTATTTACTACCCGCAAAGTCTGTAGTCAACTCGTTGACGTCGAGTCCTGCAAAGTCCAAAGGAATGCCAACAGAAGGCCTCATCACTGACTGTCGCCCAGTTGTCCCTCGTCCACTGCATGAAGGTTGCCAATTCACAGTCCCAATTCTAAGGGTTGCCATCAATGGAGATGCACTTGAGGGCCATGCCGTGGAAGAGCGCCGGAGGAAGAAATGAAGAAGCGATGCAGGTCGCGACGGAGTATCTTGCAGAGGTTGGCAAATCATATTTTTCTGATGGTAAAAAAACTGGACACTTGTTGGGCCAAGGAACGAGACTATGTTGAGAGGTAAATAAGTTATTTAAAAAAAATTATTGTGATACGTTTTTACCAGACTTATGAAAGAACCCTCGTATACTTTCCCTGCGTTCTGATACTAACTGAAAAATATATTAATTACATTGCTGACGAATCAGAAATTCAAACCATTTGATGACCTCACACGACTCTCCACTGATTCTTCAGCAGAAGAATAACGTTGTCTGTTTCATCCTCATGTCGACGAGGCTCACAGGAAAGTCTCCATGTGAGGAACAGTAATGAGATCAAGTTATGATGCAGTGCAGACACGTCCAGGACCTCGCAACACCCTTCACCTTTTCGAGCCACATTCAGTTAACATCTGCAGGTCTTCTCTTCCCGTACCTTTTATTTTCAATGTAGCTCCGTCGCCAAGCGCCACTGCTCCATCAGATTCCTGAAGATCTTGTACCACGTCCCCTCTGTTGGGCAGAAGCCATGCAGCCAAACCTCTCCGTTATTAGACCCACAGAAATACAATCCGGGTAAGGACTGTCTGCGAGGACTATTCTCTCGCAGGCAGAACCGGCGAGGGATGTTCTCTCGTAGGCAGATCCTTGTAGGAGAGATACGAAGGGACTAACTTTGGGCATGACTTTTCCTCTCTCCGTTTTTGAACTAAGGTTCCCACAAGCCGAGGCACCGCGGCAACATTGCATTGGATTGAAGAATTGGAGAATAGATTTATCTCAGATCAAGTATTAAGATTTTCATAAAAAAGCGAGCATGTAGAAACGTCCAAAGATAGGCCACACCTCAGTCGTGAATGTGCAGTTGCCACAACTACCGTTAATAATTGTCATATATTTATCAATTTATCCTCAACCGAGTAGCGATTCCGCGAGTTTTATTCCGCTTCTAGACCGCGTATTGAGGAAAATCAACGCGAAAAAAAACTGTTATGGCGTCAGGCGACTTGAACCATATAAATACTGAAACATGTTAAACGCCACAAGAACAAGTAACGGGGACAATCCTGGAGGAACCGTTCCCTTCCTACGAGTTCAGCGTCCATTATTCCGGTACAGCAGTGTTTAACAGCCTTCCTCAACATCAACCTATACTAACTCATTCGTCAAGGAGTGCTAATATTAGTCATAGATCTTGTTGTCAACGTCCGCCCCTTGTCCTACTCGTTGGTGCTGTAATTATTTTTTTAATACTTTTCCTGATTGCAAGTGAACACCACGTAAGTGATTATGCACTTATTATTCACTGATCTGTAAAATTAGTTTATAAGACGACCGAATTTATTCTAAAGTATAAGAAAGGAAACAAGATGGCTGAAGTCGACCACAGGGAAGAGGACGTCGACGTTAATTTCCTTAGTGGTGAAGGAGGAAGTCATCAAGGATACAAATGTAGTTTGCTACAAAGAAATAAAAACAAGAAATAGACTCGAAAAATATGAAAATAATACATCAAGCGTTAAAGAAGCGGATCCTAGAAGGACTTTACATCCTTGTTAATGTTGGATAAAACTGTGGATGCACGAAATGGGAAAGGTGGTGTTAGAACCTGGTATGATGAAGTTATTACAAGGAAACAATGAAATCCTCAAGCTGGAAAAACAATATTTAAGATAATAAAGGACAGGAAAAGGAAATTAACTGAACCAACAACAAAGATTGGACAATATTTAAATTTAATTATGTATATAAATTTCTTGTTTAACGTTTGAATAATACAATAACTAATTACTCAATGAATTTGAATTATATAAAAATAGTAGTTGTTTATTAAATTCCACGATAGATGGCAGAAGAGGCAACGAGTACTTCGCCCTCTGGCTGTAGACAGTAGAAGGTGATCAAACGATGACGTGCTAAATTATTTTTATGTCTAGCGACGAAGGAGTTTGCTTCAGGACTTGTCAGAATTTGTATTAACGGAATCTTGTAGACCTCAAGTTAAAACCATGGAAACTCTTGTATGGTTTCTGGGTTTATAAAATTGATTACAGGTGAATATGGCCCAAGGCTGCTTAAATAATTCAAGACTGCATGTTGTAGTAAATTGCGTTGACCACCAACGTGTATGGTGGAAGGATTGTTTATAATTTTTTTAATATTTGCATTGTCAGCGTATTGTTGCGGCTCAGGCATTGTAGGCGACAGTCAGCGATGCATAACAATGTGGGTTTTATAGAGTATTGTTGTGAAAAGCGCCTTCGACAGAACAATCTGTCTGCAAGCGGCGATACGAAATGGAGCAGTGAGGTTGACTTCAGTCTCTGCAAAGGGAGCGGTTGGTTCGAGCCTTGGCTGGTAGGTGTTGGACGAAACGTTTGTAAAAGGAACGTTTGAGACGTGTCCGGTGGTCAGTTTGACCGTAAATATGGCAAAAAAAATAAACTATGGTTACGTGAAAATCTTGTTAGTTGTGCAGCCGCAGTAGTGAAGAGTGACAATTTAATACGTTGAGTTTCATGTGAGTTGCTCTGATGATTTTGTACGTACGAAGTTTTCATTGAAAATCAAGTATAAAATTGGATACCGTCAGATTTCTTTATATTTCATAAAATTTCTTCATAATTCTATAGATTTTAACTATGATAATTTTTCTTATGTAAATTTAATTCAATATTTTGTAACATTAAGTTTTCACTCAATTCGGTTACAATTGTGGGTTATTGAAACTGTTACAGGCACAAAAAGCGACACAAAGGAATAAATAATTTCAATGAAGCTGTGGCATATAAAAGTAAATTGTTTCAATTATTTACGAATCATGAATTTCTCAACATACTTGACTTAGTGACAAAAACACACAATGTGATAGTTTAATTAGCTCCAAACTATTCAAGAACTTTGTCCGTCTCGTCAATACACTTGAAAAATTCTCAAAATGGCGTCACGATGCTTTCATAAATTTCTCTCGAACAAATAATTTCTGTTTAATAATGGCAACTTTTCAATCTACGTAAAACGTTTAACAAATCAGATAAAATAAGAGAAGGCACGGTATTTACGTATCAATGAGGATCCTTAAAGGCACGTACCACCTAGAATTACCTCTCCTTGTTCCTGCATAACTTTTCCAATACTTTGGTCACTATCCAGCAAACATTTATCAATTGTAACATAAAGGAAAAGACATCTCAGTAAATCAAACTTTTCATTTATTATTTAAACAATACAAGACATTTCTAGACTATGGTGTTTTCCTGGCGAAACCACAGAGGGAGATTTGTAAAGACGACGAGCTTCCAGAAGGCGCGGGCTTCGGTGTTGCAGCCGTAAAGGACGAAGAACAGCAGCCCCTGCAGCGTGCCCAGAGCGTGGTAGTAGCCCAGCACGTGTTCGAGGCCTTGGATCTGCGTGAAGACCAGCCTGAAGATAATCCCAGCCCCTGACAGCAGTGACGTCTTCAACGCGAAGGTGAAGAGATCTACGAAGACGCTACGCGCCGTGATGCCTTCCCGAACTCGAAGGGCATTTTTCTTGACGTCGTAGTAGAATTGGAAGTTTTTGTAAAACATGTAGAGGTTGCCGAAGAGGGCGACGTAGGTACAGAGTACAAAAAGTAGTTGACCAATCTGCACGCGACTGTCAAGGGCTTCGTCCATCCAGAAGAAAGCCGCGGACAATGCCGCCGGCAAGGCCCAACCCAACATCGCGTACCGGATCAGCACCATACGAGCTTCATCACGGCTCAGAGAGTCTGGAAGTCGTAAAGTCATAATGGACGTCGTGAGGAAGTGTAGGTAGGAGGTGAGGCACAAGGTGGAGGACAGGTCCATGGCGACGTCGAAGCGCACGGCCAGCGCCATGTCCGCGAGACTCGCCCGAACCACGACGAGTCTCAGCAGCGCCGTCACCTGGTAGCCTATCAGCAGCTTCCCTGGAAGGTTGCGGAGCTGCGGACAGGCGAGGTACGTGACCAGGGTGAGGCCGCGCACCGCGACGTCGACAAACGTCAGGACCATGACCAGTGTCGAATCCCCGACCCCGTAGTAAGGCACGGGAACCTCGACGTCACCTTCACAGACAACGTACACCATATAGAGTTGAAGGGCACACAGGTCAGTAGAGTTGTATGAATTCTCTATTGCAATTTCAGAACAGTTAAGTTGTTTGTTGACAATGTTTTTAAAGTAACATTGCACTGAAAGTATTAAATGAAAGTTTTTCTGTGCTTCAGTGTCTTTGCACTCTCTCTTGAAGCCTGATTTTAGAACTTTTACCATTTGGCAGACTGGAACACGAGTTTCGAAGGCGTAGTCGAGGTAGGTGACTGCCGGCCTGTGGGAGACTTGTCTCTGAAAGTTTTTGAGTAACACAGACAAGCAATAAATACGGGAATCGACACCTTGAGGTGCTTTCACCCCGCATTCGGTTCCGTTGTAGGCGAGACAAAGACACTGGGAGTTGAAGTACGCAGCAGGAGCCGTGGACCAAGTCAATGGTATCGAATTCGGATCCTTGTAAACACAACGCATGAGATCTATGATTGATTGCAGCGTATTCTCAAAGTAGCATTCATGCAAGAAATATTCAAAGCCTTCTAAATCTTTCTGGTAGATGTGTCTGTTGTGCGTACAAGGATCATTCACACTACCCGCGTTGGACCTGACAATCCCCCAAGCTGACTTTTCTTGTGATCGTGTGAGGCTTTCGTACTTGAAGAATTCTCTTTCGGATTTACTGAAGCCAATAGCATGTAGCATGTTTTCAATCGAAAAGGGCTCGATTGACGGAACGGAAGATATGTAATAGGACATTATGTTCAAGTAGGACCTTGCAGATATGTATGGTGCCGTCAACGAATGTAAATTATCATACAAGAAATGATCTATTACTTCTTCGGGCGTAGTCTCGTCTATAGGTACTAGTTCATGCTCTTCCTCTATGTAACTAGTAAGAAAATTCCTAACTTGTTCCTCGTAAGCCAGGGTGCAGTTGGCGCGAGCCCCCGAGCAGAGAGGCAGCAGGTGTTGGCTGCACGAACGGGACCACTTCTGCAGACTAATTTCGATGTCCCTCATTAACTTTAATGTCAACGTTTTCCACATCCGCTTCGTCACACACGTCATATTCTGCAACAACCATCGTAATATTTATAATAACTAAGTAATAATACGTAGAAGTATTGTTACAAATACTTTTGGATATTCCACAGTCTGAGTAAGAGGAGGAATGCTCCTGAATGTGGAGGAAGCTGTACTCACACTTGGCTCATCGCTGAGGTCCTGAATCGGTGAGTCCAAATATTCTGCGCAATGTTGGTTCAGGTCATCGTTTATTGATTCCACAATGACGTTTCCTAAATCGGATGCGAATTCTGGCAAAATTTTGAGGTGTATAGCCTCCATGTATAGAAGAATCTGGGAAATATAAAAATGGATAGTATAATTAGATTACTGCGATGGATATATGCATATTTGAGTCTAGAGAAACCCCGCACAAGCATCTGACAACGGCACCGCGAGGAGCGCTGGCTGTCTCCTGGTGTAGTCACGTGGTTTAGATAAATAAAAATATTTACCTCCTGAGTTAGAGGCAGCAATGTGACGTTCCCAGTCAAAGGATGAATGTTATCCCTGATGTAGTCATCTAATTCCAGATCTAATACATCCGATAATAATGTCCACCTGCGTAATAATTCTTCAAGTACGTTTTTTCCGTATACTTCAAGGAAAATGTCGTCCACCTGCAACAAGAAACCATTTAATTTATTTTGAAATAATGTCGTCTACTGTTTACGAAATCAGCTTCTAAATGTGAAAATTAAAAGTACGAGTAGTTATTAAAACGTCTCGGAGACGATGGAACGTCACAGTGATAGAGAGAATATGAAGGTTACCAAGGAGGAGACCAATAATTCTTACAAGTCAACTTTAGGAAAAGTTAGAGATTTTGAGAGACTGATTGGTCACAAAGACTTCTCAAGATGAAGGAAGAGAGATTCTGACTCAATGGTGAAGGGATTGTGACTTGAGAAACTCTGTATGATGGACTTACCGTTGTAGTATCGTTTTCAGTTCGTGCTGCTGCGTTCAACAGCGACAGAGCCACGAGGACGAGGAGGGCGCTCTGCATGTTGGATGCGAAATAACAGCAAATCTCTCACTTTGTTTCTTCCTCCCAGAAGTGGCTGTGGTTGCAGATTAACTGTAAGTAACCGCAATGAGAAAAACAATACTTGTTGTGTTGCAAGAAGCTCCTGTACGTCCTGCTGGAGTCACCCTCGTTGAATTCAATCAGAAATAAAATATAACAATAACAAGAATTTAAAATGAGATCTTCACCGATGTTCTGAAACTTCAACCAGATCTCAGGTTTACTCTTTAGGGTGGACTCGCTCTTGGATTCTATTATGCATTCGTTAGAAGCCAAGACAGCCAAAGATCTTGAAACACAAACACGAGGCTCAATCCCAAGCTGTTCTTATTCTTATTATGTCCGTGTGACTTTTACAATGGCAACTCCCTGATTGTCTGCGACGCCCCTTCCCTCACGTACATCCTCGCCTGCACACCAAGCAACATCACTTCGCTCCACATCAGAACTCCGTCCATCCCTCTCGTTCGGCTCTGTATTTCTCCAAAATTGACAACCCGCAGGTGTCCAATACTTTCCTGTCAGACCAGAAATTGGAATCTACAATACGTCTTCGGATTCCGTCGATAACGAGTGGTTCCTGTTGACGTCCTCCGTCGAGTTGCTGCTCCTCTATTCCAACGTTTGGACACTTTCAGGTTAGTTTCACTCTTTTGAGATACTTTTAAATTATAGTTAATATAATTCATTTATAATCTTTTCGAATCATTAAAGACAACTTGCATGTTGTTATGATTCAAGATCACACACTTTGGTAAAATTCTTCAAGTGTTAATATCTAAGAGAATGCTGAACTTTGACAGGGACAGTCGTCGCAATAATGATCTGATATTGTTCCCATGTGTCATCAGTAGGCACAGAACCATTTCTTCGAATGATTATCGTTCATCCACGAAGTTATCATATTTTGTGATTGGAGCTTCTATTACGCTGCTACGGTTTTATAACGTAAAAAAATCAAAATATTTCGACAGAGCGGTGCCACTATTCTTACAGTGTTAAAATTTCCAACTACGCACTATTTTCCTTCAGCGGCAGTTTTACAGGGAAGGAAACTTCAAGCCGGAATGAAACTTCCATTTTTTTAAAAAGGTAACAGGCTACATGAGGGTAATCCAAGTGGTGGCAACTCCCCTTTAATAGCACAGGAAGGGATTTGAAAGGAGGGATGCGGAAGGGTAGAGGAAGGTAGCCAAGGGTTAACTAGTGGACCCGGGCTATGGTTTAAGGATCCTACCCGGTAATGAGCCTAAAAGTGATGCAGTTAAAACCCTAGAAAAACCTGCATCAGATAGGTAACCTTACTGCTACTTCAACTTTTACCTTAAGAAGTTAAATAATTAAACTAAATACCAGATAAATTCAAATAATTTGATTATTGTTGCAGTTGGATGACCTTTACCTTGAAGAGTACGGAAGAAACGTACGCGAACTATTATTACGCAAGAGGTCAGAATTATCGGCTACATTAGATCAGATATTAGATGATTTCAGAGAATCAAACATTGGTAACGTCACCAAGCTGCCTCTAATGGATGAGGTGAGTCCACTATTAGGATATTGAAGTTTTTTTCTTCGCGCACTAATTTTAACCCAAACTCTGCACGTTTCTGTTTATATCTTTTTAAGATTCTTCAATACTTGAAAACTATATCATTAATATCAATGTCAGAAGCAGCATCTGATTTGCACAACGTCACTCTACAGTCTATATACGACGACCTCAACACTCATTGCGCTGAATATTTGGACACACAGATTGAGGACCTGAGGGTCGCACCAAGTGTGAGTACAGCTTCCTCCACGTGCAGGAGCATTCCTCCTATTTACGTAGACTCTGGAACACCAGTAAACACTTGCAAGAAAAATTATACACATTAGTTCTTGGTAATTATTGTTATTATTATGGATGTTGCAGAATGTCACTTGTGTGAGGAAGCGGTTGGGAAAAACTTTGACATTAAAGTTAATCAGCGGCATCCGATTGGATCTGCAGAAGTCGTGCCAACAGCTGCTGCCTCTCTGCTCAGGGGCTCACGCCAACTGCACGCTGGCCTTTGAGGAACAAGTTTGGAATTTGCTTAATAGTTCCTTTGAAGAACTTCATGAAATTTTCCAACTGATGAGATAACGCCTCTAGGCAACATACAAAAATTATTGAAAGGTATTTTGTTTTGCGTGTTGGTACCATACGTTAATGTTTACCATCGTTTAGTAACATTGTCGTATATCTTTTCTTCTGTTCCCACCACCGAACACCTTGTTACGGAAAATTTTCTACTATATCCATCGTTCTACATTATTCTACACTCTCCATTCATTACGGATGCTGAAAGTTCATTTGACAGGTTCCCCAGCTTCACACAATCACAAGATGAAAAGACTTGGGGGATAGTCAAGTCCAACGCAGGTAAAGTACATCATCCTTGTTTGGACTACAGAGACCAGAGGAACTCAGAAGAGTATTTTGTATTCTTGCGTGAATGCTTCTTTCACAATATGTCGCAAGTAACTGTAGATCTCTTACGTTGTGTCTACAGGGACCCAAATTCGGCGCCATCTACTTGGTCCACGGCTCCTTTCCTCTACTTCCATTCCCAGTGTCTTTGTCTCGCGTACAACGGAAAAGTACCACAAGGTGTAGATCCTCAACTTTATTGTTTTTCCCTTTTATTTCGAGACTGTCTTAATGTATTTAAGGAAAAAAATATCCGATCCATTTACATCTTAACAAGGATCCTACTTATAATTTTATTTTATTATTAAAGTTATATCTTTTATGATCTTTGAAAGGAAACAATTTTTATAATGAAGAATTACTCTTCAAGTATTTACCAAGGGGCTTCAGCTGCCAGAGGAACTGCACTTCTGGAACGTTTATTATTACCTAATATGCAGTGAGGGGATGACGGAAGAGAGCTTCATGGATGCTGTGGATGAATTGGCAGATATTAGTAGTGATGGTGGCAATGACTTCTTGGGCATTGAGCAGCTCCGTAGCAGAGTTCCCCAGTCTTTAGTTTTTAAACTTAAATAATAATAATAATAATACGTCATTTATGTAACCATAACCAGGTGGGTTGTATTGTGCTGAGGGTAAGTAAGGGATTTGCTGTGTAGGAGAGTTAAATCTAATGAGACATAGGGTTTGGGTGCTCAAAGGCTTGAGAACAATGGAACGCGCTCTACACCATTGTGTTGTTTGTTGTAGGAGGAAACCAAAGTGTGGATATAAACCAATGCCACCATTGCTAAGGTCCGTCTACATTCTGTATCATCGGAATTGACTACCCAGGACCTTTCCTCATACGTAAAGGACAATGTCTTTGTGCGTTCCTGTCACTAAAGCTGTGCCCCTCCAATGTTCTGCCTCGATCCTGTTTATCTTTTCTAGTACCTTCGGTCACTAACCACTTATTATTTCCAAACACCTGAAGTAAATGACTTGATTCATTGTAATATATTATAAGATAAGTTTAATAACTACAATCTATAATTTAAAATAAATATTTTAACTTAATTTCAGTCCAACTGCGCAGTGTTTGATTCCAGTGGCAGCTTTACAGGAAAGGAAACTTGAAGCCGGACAGGAACTTCCTGTTTTTTCCCCGAGTACGATGAAATAGTTTTATTATTAAGAGTCTGCGTTCGCTGCCTGTGTTATCTGCAAACCACAGCGACATATGGGTGGAAGACACGGAGGAAAAAAGTTTGCTGTTATTCAGAATTCAAGATGGGCCTCGTCGTCCACGTCCTCGTGGCTCTGGCGATCTTCAACGCAGCAGCACCAACTACAAAAGATGCTAGAACGGTGAGTCCTTGGTAAAGGGTTCCTGAAGTCACAATCCCTTCACCATTCAGCCTGAATCTCTCTCCCTCCATCTTAAGATGCGACGTTGTGGCCAATCAGCCCCGCAACATCTGCAACATTCTCCGTAGTTGACGTGTAAGAGTTGTTGGTCTCCTCCATGGTAACATTTCAGCTTCCCTCCAGAACTGTGACGTTCCTGCGTCTCCTGGAGGCTTCATCTCTGAAATAATTCTACTCGTCCTGTAACCTTTAGCAGCTGACTTGTTGAACTGTAGACGAGAACATTTAAAACTTATTTGCTTTATGTTGCAGTTGGACGACCTTTACCTTGACAAGTACTGAGAAAACATACAGCATTAATTATTATGTCAGATATCAATAGTAAAATACATCAGGAATTATATAATTACATACTGTTAAACATCACGAAGCTGCCCCTGAAGGACGAGGTGAGTCCACTATCAGAATAAGACGCTTTTTTATAATTTAAATTAACAGAACTTGAGTCGCTGTTGACTTTTGTCACCTGGCGATTGCAGTTGTGTCGCTCTATGCTCTTCTTAGCACCTGAGGAAAGGGTAAAGGATCCCAGACACTTTGTGTGCTATTTATATTATCTCTTTTTAGTCACTCTTGTTTATTATTTTCAGACAGCCTAATTTCTTTTGATTTTATCAGAACTTGAGTCAAGAATTAGTCATACGCTTTATTTCTTGTCACAACAATGAATTTAATTAAGAAACATTCACAGTCAGAAGAAACATTAGCGTCAGAGGACGGGGTTTTTCCAAACAGACGTTCCTGTGCTCCACAACAGGAGAAAATTCCTGAGCATAATGGTTCATCTTAGAAGTTGGTTGGGCAGTCCAATGAAGCGCATACATTAAAGAAAATTTTTAATAAAATTATGCAAATAGTTTTTGGGGATTAATTTTGACCCTAACTCGGCACCTTCTCCCCTCCTGGTCTCTGCTCCACGTGACTGCACCTGGAGACAGCCAGCGGTCCTCGCGGTGCCGTGGTCAGATTCTCGTGAGGGGATTAAACCAGACTCACACAAATATGCAAATCCTAGTCATCTAATTTAACAATTAATTTTTCTCTTTCCCAGATTCTTCAATATATAGTAACTACAAACTTAAAAAATTTGTCCAAATTTCCATCTGATTTGGGCAACGTCACTCTGGACTCCATATACAAAGATCTAAACCAACGTTGCGCTCAATATTTGGACAAACGGATTCAGGACCTCAGAGTCGCACCAACTGTGAGTACAGCTTCCTCCACGTTCAGGAGCATTCCTCCTCATTACTCAGACTCTGGAACACCAGAAAGTTGTACGAAAAGTTTTACATATTCCTCATTCGTAACTATTTTGATCACTATGTCTGTTGCAGAATGTGACGTGTCTGAGGAAGCTTTTGGCAAAAACGTTGGCACTAAAGTTAATCAAGGACGTCGAAGCGGGTCTGCAGAAGTGGTCCCGTGCGTGCAGCCAACACCTGCTGCCTCTCTACTCGGGGGCCCACGCCATCTGCACCCTGGCCTACGAGGAACAAGTTAGGAATACTCTTATTAGTGCCTTTAAAGAACTGCATGAACTAGCAGCTATATCAGAGACTACGCCTCTAGGTATCATAGAGGAAATCGTCAGGAGTACTTTATTTTTATGATGATGCCACACGCCGCTGCAGCCACTGACTTAAACATAATGCCGTTATACATTTCTTCCTAACCGTTATTCGAGCCCTTTGTGATGGAAAATCTGCTACAATCTACGGGCTTTAAAAAAATCGGAAGAGAATTCTTCGAGTACGACAGCTTCACACAATCACAAAATTATTTCACTTGGGGGATAGTCAGGTCCAACGACGGTAACGTGGATCATCCTTGTTCGAACTACAGAGACATCTACCAGCCGGGTTCAGAAGAGTATTCAGAATATTTCTGCGAATGCTTCTTTGAGAATATTTACCAATCAACTTCCGAATCATTCGTTGTGTTCACAAAGACCCGAATTCTAAACCATTGACTTGGTCCACTGCTGCTTCTCTCTACTTCCACTCCCAGTGTTTTTGTCTAGCGTACAACGGCCCAGAATGTGGATTGAAAGCTCCTCAAGGTGTCGACCACCGAATTTATTGCTTGTCCGTGTTATTGAGAGACTTCCAGAGACAAGTCTCGCACAGGCCAGCAGTCACCTACCTCGACTACGCCTTCCTAACCCGCGTTTCAGTGTACCAGTTCATTAAACTTCTCGAAATAGACTTCACAAAAGAGTGTGAAGATTCTAAAGATAATAAAATCCTTCATTTTATCCTTTCAGTGCAGTGTTACTACAAGGACGTAGTGATCAAGCACCTAAATTGTTCGGAAACTCCAGTTATAAGTACTTTCAACGCCACTGAACTCTGCCTTCTGCAGCTTTTCTTGCAGTACATTGTCTGTGAAAGTGACGTCGAGGTTCACGTTGTTTACTACGGGGTCGGGGACTCGACACTGGTTCTATTCCTTACGTTCCTCGACGTCGCGTTGCGCATCCTCCCCCTGGTCACGTACCTCGCCTGCCCGCACCTCTGCAACCTTCCAGGGAACTTGCTGATAAGCTACCAGATGACGGCGCTGCTGAGACTCCTCGTGGTGCGGGCGAGTCTCGCGGACATGGCGCTGGCCGTGCGCCTCGACGTCGTCATGGACCTATCCTCCACCTTGTGGCTCACCTCCTACCTACACTTCCTCACAATGTCCATCATGACTTTACGACTGCCAGACTCTCTGAGCCGCGGTGAAGGCCGTATGGTGCTCCTGCGTTACGCGAAGTTAGGGTCGGCCTTGCCGGCAGCGTTGTCCGCCGCTTTCTTCTGAATGGACGAGGCCCCCGACAGTCACGTGCAGATCTGCCAGCTGCTCTTTGTCCTGTGTACCTACGTGGCGCTCTTTGGCAACCTCTACATGTGCTACAAAAATTTACAATTCTACTAAGACGTCAAGAAAAACACTCTTTAGCTTCGGGAAGGCGTCACGGCGCGCAGCGTCTTCGCTCATCTGTTCACCCTCGCGCTGAAGACGTCGCTGCTGTCAGGGGCAGGGATTACCTTCAGGCTGGTCTTCACGCAGATCCAAGGCCTGGAGCACCTGCTGGGCTACTACCACGCTCTGGGCACGCTCTAGGGGCTGCTGTTCTTCGTCCTCTACGGCTGCAACAGTGAAGCACGCGCCTTCTGGATGCTCGTCGTCTTCACAAAACTCCATCTGTGGTGTCGTCGGGAAAACACTATCATTTAGAAATGTCCTGTATTGGTGAAAGAATAAATGAAATGTTTTATTTACTGCTCCCTTTCTTTTATGTCACAATTGATAATGAATCAAGGCGTAATGTAATAATAAATGTTTCCTGGTCAGTGACAATTGTACTGCAAAAGCTATGCAGGAACAAGGGGGGGGGGGCGTAATTCTAGCTGAAGCGTGCCATTGAGGATCTTCATTGATACGCTAATATCGTGCCATCTCTTCTTTTATCTCATTCGTTAAACGTTTTACTTAGATTGTAAAGTTTCAATTTATGATTCATAAATAAATTAAACAATTAACTTTTATATGCCACAGCTTCATCGAAATTATTAAATTATTTGGGTCGCTTTTTGTGCCTCTTAACAGTTTCAATAACCCACAATTGTAACCAAATTATATGAAAACTAAATATTACAAAATTTTAATTACATTTACATAAGAATTACTATCATAGGAAATATCTATAGAAATGTGAAGGAATTTTATGAAATATAAATAAAGCTGAACGTATCGAATTTTATACTTGTTTTAAAATGAAAACGTCTTACGCTCCAAATCATCAGATCAGCTCACATGAAAAACAACTTATTCACTTGACTAACAGTTTAAAAGGTTTTCTTAACAGGCCGAGGTATTTCACTGCTCACAGCTGCATCAGCACAACCAACAAGGTTTCCACGTAACCGCAGTCAACCAAGTCCTCTACTTTGCCATATTTACTGTCAAACTGACAACCGGACACGTCTCCAACGTTCCTTCTACAAACGTTTCGTCCAAGATCTACCAGCCAAGGCTCGAACCAATCGCTCCCTTTGCAGAGACTGAACTCAACTTCACTGTTCCACTGCGTATCGCCGCCTGCAGACTGACTGTTCTCTCCACGGCGCTTTTCCACCTTTAACATTGTCCACAACAATACTCTGAAAACCCCACATTGTTAATCATCGATGACTGTCGCCTACAATGCCTGAGCCGCAACAATACGCTGACAATGCAAATTATTAAAGAAATAATTAATAATCCTTACATTATGCACGTTAGCACATATTTACTAAATACTTGGACAGAGCGGTGCCACTATTCTTACAGGATTAAAATTCCCAACTACGAACTGTTTTACTTCAGCGGCAGTTTTACAGCGAAGGAAACTTCAAGCCGGAATGAAACTTCCTGTTTTCGTAATTTCGATAAAGTGCGGTCACTGACAGTGTTATCTGCAGCCACAGCCCCTTCTGGAAGGAAGAAACGAAGTGCGAGATTTGCTGTTACTTCGCATTCAAGATGGGCCACGTACTCCACGTCCTCGTGGTTCTGGAATTGATGAACGCAGCAATGGTTTCTCAATACGACGAAAGAACGGTAAGATCCTCAAGTCGTAATTCCTTCACCACACAGCCAATATCTCTCTTCCTCTATTATGAGAAGTCAATGTGACCATCAGTTCAGCAACATCTCTAACTTTACTTGTAAGAATTGTTGGTCTCCTCCAACTTTTAGCTTCCCTTCGTCATTGTGACGTTCCAGAGTCACCTGGAGGATTTATCTTTAATATAACCATCCTGGTACCTCAACTTTCACCTTCAACAGCAGACTTGTTAACTGAATACCAGATGATTTCAAAATAATTTGCTTTATGTTGCAGATGGACGACCTTTACCTTGAGGAGTACGGAGGAAACGTACGTAAAGTATTATTGCGCACGTGGTCAAAATTCTCGGCTGATTTAGATCGGAAATTAGGTTATTACAGAGAGATAATCCCTGATAACTTCACCAAGCTGCCTCTGCACGACAAGGTGAGTAAAATATAAGGATATTCAATAATTTCTTATTTCTTCGCGTACTTTTCTAATCCTAACTCTGCACATTACTTATTAATCTTTTCCAGATTCTAAAATATTTAAAATACATTCAATTGAAAACAATGGTAGAATTGGCATCTGAATTGCGCAAAGTCACTCTGCGATCAATATACGAGGACCTGCACGATCATTGCGCTGAAGATTCTAACACAGAGATTGAGGACCTCAGAGACGAACCAAGTGTGAGTACAGCTGCCTCCACGTTCGGAAGCATTCCTCCTCTTACTCAAACTCTGGAACACCAGAAAGTACTTGTAAGAAATGTTATACATATTCCTCCTTCGTAATTATTGTTATTACGATGGATGTTGCAGGATGTGACGTGTCTGTGGAAGCGGTTGGGCAAAACGTTGACAATAACGTTAATCAGGGGCATCCGAGTGGATCTGCAGAAGTCGTGCCAAAAGCTGCTGCCTCTCTGCTCGGGGGCTCACGCCAACTGCACGCTGGTCTTGGAAGAACAACTTAGGAATTTGCTTACCCGTTCCATTGAAGAATTTTATGAACTACTTCCTAATGATGAGAGAACGCATCTAGGAATCATACAGAACTTCTTGGAAGAAAGTATGTTTTGCTTGTCGGTACCTTACCTGTATGCCTACCAATATTTAACTTCATTGTCGTATATATTTTCTTTTGTACCGTCCACCAAACCCTTTGTTACGGAAAACTTTCTACAAGGTACTTCGTTATACAAGTTTATTTTACACCCTTGGATCTTTAGGGCTTATGGAAATAAATTTATTGACTTTCCGAGTTTCACAGAATCAAAAGATCAAGGGACTTGGGGGATAGTCAAGTCCAATGCAGGTAACGTGAATCATCTTTGTTCGTACTACAGAGACCTTTACCAGCCCGGTTCACAATCGTATTTTATTTACTTTCGTGATTGCCTCTTTTATGATATGTTGCAAGCAACTGTAGATTTCTTGCGTTGTGTCTACAGGGACCCAAATTCGAAGCCATTGACTTGGTCCACGGCTCCTTCCCTGTACTTCCACTCCCAGTGTCTTTGTCTAGCATTCAACGGCACCGACTGCGGTGTCAAAGCGCCACAAGGTGTAGATCCACGTTTTTATTGCCTTTCTCTTTTACTTCGAGACTTCCAGAGACAAGTCTCATACAGGCCTGCAGTGACCTACCTCGACTACGCCTTGCACACACGCGTTCCTGTCTGCCAGTTCACCAACCTTATCCAAATAGGCTTCTACAGACAATGCGAATTTGTTAATGAAAATTTTCATAAGATGCTGTCACTTCAGTGCTTTTTTAATAATGTCGTCAACAAGAACCTCAACTGTTCGATAACGCCACTAGTAAATACCTACAACGCCTCTGAGCTCTGCGCCCTTCAACAACTCATGGCGTTTGTTTACTGTGACAGCAAAGGTGACGTCGAGGTTCCCGTCTCTTACTACGGGGTTGGAGATTCGACACTGGTCCTGGTCCTGACGTTCCTCGACGTCGCGGTGCGCGGCCTCGCCCTGGTCACGTACCTTGCTTGTCCGCAGCTCCGCAACCTTCCAGGGAAGCTGCTGATAGGCTACCAGGTGACGGCGCTGCTGAGACTCCTCGTGGTGCGGGCGAGTCTCGCGGACATGGCGCTGGCCGTGCGCCTCGACGTCGCCATGGACCTGTCCTCCACCTTGTGCCTGACCTCCTACCTGCACTTCCTGACGACGTCCATCATGACTTTACGACTTCCAGACTCTCTGAGCCGTGCTGAAGCCCGTATGGTGCTTCTGCGTTACGCGTTGTTAGGATGGGCCTTGCCGGCGGCGTTGTCCGCGACTTTCTTCTGGATGGACGAGGCCCTCGACAGTCGCGTGCCGATGGGCCAGCTGCTCTTTGTCCTCTGCACCTACGTCGCCCTCTTCGGAAACCTCTACATGTTCTACAAGAACTTCCAATTCTACTTCGACGTCAAGAAAAGAGCCGTTAAAGTTCGGGAAGGCGTCACGGCGCGCAGCGTCTTCGCTGATCTCTTCACCTTCGCACTGAAGACGTCGCTGCTGTCAGGGGCGGGGATCACCTTCAGGCTGATCTTCACGCAGATCCAAGGCCTGGAGCACCTGCTGGGCTACTACCACGCTCTGGGCACGCTCCAGGGGCTGCTGTTCTTCGTCCTCTACGGCTGCAACAGCGAAGCCCGCGCCTTCTGGAAGCTCGTCGTCTTCACAAAACTCCCTCTGTGGTGTCGTCGTGAGAACACTATTGTCTAGAAATATTCTGTATTGTTTAAATAATAAATGAAAAGATTTATTATATGCGATGTACTTCTGTTTCGTCACATCTGTAGGAAGATTCCAATGGGAATAGCGGACAACTCTTACCGTATGCCCAAGGTCTGTGACCCGGGAACATACACCTCTCAAAACAGGCCGAGGTGCCTTGGCTTGTGGGAACCTTAGTTCAAAAATTACCAGAGACATGTGAGGGCATCCTTAATGGTAGCCCCCGCCAGAGCTCTCTGGGAAGGTTCACCTGCGAGAAAATCCTTTTGCAGACTTCCCATCCTCCTGCTTGGAAGTTTATTTCAATGTTACCATCTTTTTGACACCCCCCCCCCCCCACACACACACAGAGAGAGTTTTATTATTATTTTTATTTCACTTCACTTCACTGATGTTGGTGGTTTTTAGGTTAAGAGGGCTGCCAAGGGTGAGAAGGTAAGGCGCAAGGGAAAGGAAGAACAGCAGTGCAGCCAACTCCTGAAACCAATACCGTAGTCAGGATAATTGAATCATTTGCCAACATAACCTTTAAAATTATCATTTACTTTAATGCTCCAGGACTTTCATCACTTAATAATAAACCATGAAAATAATTCATTAAAATTTTTCCTTTATTAAAAATTGTAAACTTATTTTTCTTACCTAAATTCCCCCTGGGGTAAGTCATAAAAGGAAAAGAATCGACAATCACCGAATAACGAAATGAATTGAGGTAATAACGAAAAATTACAAGCAACGTGTAGCTCGATAGTTTTGTAATTGGTATATATATATATTATTTTAATGTAATTAGACATTAGCAAGGGTTCAGAGCTTGGCAAGTTGGAATTTGACCAGGTGCCGCCGTAGCGGATAGCTGATAATCCCTTCGGTGTGGATATAGGCAAGTAGGCTGTTGACCCTCGGAATTTACCTGGACTGCCTCACCGTGGGAAACGTCTCTACAAAAAAAAACAGAATATAAATGAACACGTGACTGCCTGAACCAATCACATTTCTTGGTTCAGGAAAGATCGATACAAAGATGATCGAGACTATCGATATTTTACATCCAGCGAAGGGGGCTGTAAAGAAAGTGTAGAGAGGAGACTCCTTGACTAACCGTCGACAGGGACGGACGTGCATCATCCAGAGGACTCGTAGATCATGTGATTCTTTAAAAAAATTATTTTATTTTAGTTAATATTTCTTCATTAAACTTTATTTTCATGCGGTCATTTAAATTATGGGGGGAAACAATTAGGATTTTTAAAGAAGGGTTAATAATTAAAAGTCATGGTGATGAACCTTGAATATAAATTCTCTCACGTTAAAACTGGAAGTTTGACATTGTAAAGTTTTTTTTCTATTGTGGAATGGTTTGGGCGAAATCCAAACTGGTTGACTAGGAATGTGGCTATTTTCCCTTGTTGTGATTGTTAGTTGTTGAAGAAGGCTTTTTACAAGAACTTTGGTGGTAGTCTGAATGATCTGTGCGATGACGAGGCCTCTTCAGGTTCTCCAGGCTCATGAGGATCCTCGCAGCTCTCCCCTGCTCTGGCGCAGTCCTGCACAGTCCTTATAGAATACGATAATCTACTTGAATCCTTTCACTCTTGATTGGATCGTAACCTGGGTATAGACGAGGATTTATGTTGTTCTTGAGTTGACTTGTCGTTGACGAGTATTTGCTATACACATATTGTGCGACATGTTCCTCGTGTGTCTCTGATCCTCAACTTAAACCAATTATTAATTCCCTCCGAATGTCCCTGCTTCATTATGAAAATAGTCAACCTGAACGCGGCAAAACTGCGCTACGCAAAGCCCCGTAATAAGGAGATTTAATTTTAGTACTTTACAACCCTTTTAAGGTGATTAATTCTTTCTTTTTGTTTTGCGTTACAATCATTAGTGACGTCATACTAATTACTTATCGACGGCCCCGGGGATCGTGTAAATTCAGCCTTGTTTCCTATTTCGAGGTGTTGCTAGGCTGAGGCTTGAGGTTTAGAGGATTTATGGCAACGTCGCCTCAAGTATGTGAGAAGCCATGTGAAGGTTCGCAAGTACACATATTTTTCCATGTGTAATACTGACCATTTTGTAAATTTTTAATGTATATCATTACATGTTGCTGCAAATATTATGGCTTCAACTGCTCTTGGGATTTTCATGTTATCTTGTACGTACGTCGGTCTTTTTAAAACCTGCGGACCATTTCTCTGAATGATTCTCGTTCATCCACGCAGATGACATGTTGGATTACAGTGAGGCACCTCTGAGAGCAAAACGTGGCATCTGGCTGACGTTTCACAACTTTGGTGAAGAGCTTATTGTGAATTCTTGTTATTGTTATTTGTGAGTGACTCCAGCAGGACGGACAGGAACTTCTTGCAACACCACAAGTCCTTTTTTACTCATTGCGGTCGCTGACAGTGTTATCTGCAACCACAGGGACTTCTGGGAGGAAGACCCGAAGGAAGAGATTTTCTGTTAGTTCGCATTCCAGAGGCAGCGCGTCCTCCTCGTCCTCGTTGTAGTTGAACGCAGCAGAAAGAACTAAAAATGATATAATAACCGCAAGTCAATAGTAAACAGATGCTCAAGTAACAATACCTTCAGCATTCAACCACGAATGTCGCTTCTGCCAACTAAAGACTGTGTAGACTTGTACATTTCACAGTCACTTGCTTCATATTGCAGTTGGATGAATATTTCCTTGAACTGGTCGAAGGAAACACACACGAAGAATGATCAAGCACGTGGTCACTGATACTGGATGATGTAAATATGGAATTAAAATTTAAAATACTTTTCCATTAGGACCGTGGACAAGCTGCCTCTGGAGGACGAGGTGAGTCCACTATTAAGGATATTAACCGTTTTCCTTCTTTTGTCGCTGACTAATTTGTTTCCCAACAGCCAGCGATCCTCAAGGTGCCGTGGTCAGATTGTTGTGCGGAGATTTCTCTAGAGTAAAATAAATTTTTATCTTTCCCAGATTCTTCACTACATAAAAACTTTACAGTTAAAAGTAACTTCAGAATTCGCATTTCATTTGGGCAACGTCACTCTGCAGTCAACATACGACGACCTCAAGCATCATTGCGCTGAAGATTTTGACACACCGATTGAGGACCTCAAAGTCGCACCAAGTGTGAGTACAGCTTCCTCCACATTCAGGAGCAATCCTCCTCCTTACTCAGACTCTGGAACACCAGAAAGTACTTGTAAGAAAGGATTTACTTATAAGGTCTTGGTAATTATTATTACATTTGATGTTGCAGGATGTGACGTGTGTGAGGAAGCAGTTGGGGTAAACGTTGCCATAAAGTTTAAAATTGGAATCGAAGTTGGTCTGCAGAAGTGGTCCCAACAGCTGCTGGCTCTCTGCTCGGGGGCTGACGCCAACTGCATTCAGGTGTATGATGGAAATTGCTTACTAGTTTCATAGAGGACGAGCATGAACTAGCATCTGTGGGTGAGATGACGCATGTAGGAATCGTTTTGCATTTCTTGTTTAATAATTTCCGTTCGTCGTTGCCACCACACATGACTGAATATAGTTACTTGAACGTTTTGTCGTTTTAGGTATCTTCAGTACCGTCTATCGAGGCCTCAATGATGGAGAAGTTGCTACACTTTGCGACCTTCAAAATACAAATCCAAAGAGAATTCCTCAAGTACGCCAGCTTCACACAATCACAAGAGAAGTTAACTTGGAGGATGATCAGGTCCGACGCGTGAAGCGTGGATCATCCTTGTACGCACTACAGAGACATCTACCAGAACAATTCATAAGAGATTATTAAATTCTTTTCTGACCGCTGCAACCCAACCTGGACCTCAGGCGTTGTGCGTACAGAGACCAGAATCCTAAATCATTGACAAGGTGATAATAATAATAATAATAATTACCGTGAACTAATATTTAAAATATTTCTTACAAGTAGTTCCTGGTGTTCCAGGGTCTGAGTAACGAGGAGGAAAGCTGTTGAAGGTGGAGGAAGCTGTACTAACACTTGGTGCGACTCGGACGTCCTCAATCGGTGTGTCCAAATCTTCAGCGCAATGATGGTTGAGGTCGTCGTATGTAGACTGCAGAGTGACGTTGCCCAAATCAGATGCGAATTCGATATTAAATTATAATTGTACACGTGTTATGTATTGAAGAATGAAGGAAAGATAAAATTGAAGAATAAAAGTAGAATACTGCCATAAATTTACGTATATTTATTTTATTCCAAAGAAATCTCCGTAAAAGAATGTGACCAGGGCACCGCGAGGAGGAGTCACTTGCTGCAGAGACCAGGAGGAGCAAAGGTGCAGAGGAAGGGTACAAACTAGTCCGTGAAGGAAGAAGGAAAACGTTTATTATCCTAATAGTGGACTCACCTCGTCCGTCTGAGGCAGCTGGGTTTCTTCCAGTCTGAAGCCTCAGTGGTTGGAGACAACACTGTCAGTGACCTCACTCAGGTGATAATAAGATTACTTTATACCAATGAGGAAAACAGGAAGTTCCTTCCTGGCTTGAAGTTTCCTTCCTTGTGAAACACTCTTTAAAATCAACCAGTGCGCAAGTGGAAATTTTAATCCTGTAAGAATAGTGGCACCGCTCTGTCCAAGTAATTTTATTCTTTTGCGTGGGTTTTAGCTGCGTAATCAAACAGCAAGCTTAAATAAGGATAAGCGAAACACGTCAGCAGCGTGGATGAAGGATGATCACTCGGGAAAATGGTCCGCCTGGTTGACGCTTTTACCAATTTTTTTAAGAAAGCAACTTCCCACCGAGGAATTTGTCAACCCATAAGAATTTTTCTAAACTCTTCTGCTTCCATTAAGCTGGATAACCTCTGCAGTTCCTCTTAAGTTTTCCCAACTATGGAAAGTAATTGAAGAGCAGCAACAATTACTCTACAATGTCAACCTTCTCCATAGATGTCGTGATTGATGAAAGATTGTTTGATGTAAAATAAAATGTAAAAATAATTGTGTTTGAATACCGTCAAGTAATATTGACCTTAGTGACTTGGCAACCTTGTGTGTGTCTCTGCAGATCATGATGGCGTCATTAACTGTATGAATGTTGTTTTTTTAAGTTGATTTAAATAAAATACCTTTTGATCTATGTTTGAACTTAATTTATTTTTAAAATTCTACCACGGCAAAGAACTGAATGTGTCCAAAAAACATCCATCAAGGTGTTTAATCTTGAGATCAAAAACTAAATTATTTAAAACCATAGGGCACGCATTATTTTAAAGGAAAAGATTGCAGAGAAAGATGTGGAACCTCCTCGTGGTGGAGAAAAAAGATGTTTTAGTGAATATAGTAGAGAAATGTTGATATGTGGAGTTTCAGCGCGTCTGTTGGTTCATCAACTATTGTAATATTTTATTAATTAATTTGGTCAATTCTTTACAAAATATCCAAAAGATCAATTAAATTTCTACATTGTTTTCATGCACGCAGAGTGGAAACAGGTAAAGGATCCGACCTTGCATTTGGATCTTCCTACACCCAAGCCTTTCTTGCTTGCTTCATCAGCCGTGGTCGTTGAGGGTGTAAAACCTCCAGTGACATAACCACAAAGATCACCACGTATCAAACCGCGCTTGGGCTTGGATGGCGCAAGGATGATAATTCACTATTTTAACAATTCGATAATTCATGTTTACTCCACTCGCCGCCATGTTGTTGAACACTTATCCAGAAATATTTAATGTCCAACCCAGTGCTAATTATAATGTTTCACCGCACCTCAGACAAACAAACGTACCAATTGGATGTTTTAAACTTAAAAACATTGTTGAATATTATTAGTAAACACACTTTACCTTATGAAAAGTCAAAGACAGTACAACGTAAACTACTTTACAAAGATTAAGTATTACAATATGATTGTTTATTGAGAAAGTTTTGGAGTGATAACAATCGCTTTCCAACCCAATGCATTGTCGCTGTCACGTGGCGCCTCCCCCAGCCTCGCCTCTGCGGTACCAACGTCAACAGCGGGCAACAAGGGAAATTAGAAGAATGATGTGTGCAATAAGCAGAGTGTCTGTGGGAATAACAACGGAGTGTAACATCTGTGAGTACGGAATATCTGTTATTACAGTAATATCTGCGAAGACTTCAGCCAATCAGGTAAAACTAGAAATGGAAATGGTTACTCAGGGTCACGTTAAACCTAGAATTTGCTCCCCTTGTAGCTGCTTATCGTATGTAGTGCTTTGTTGCCTACCAGCAATTAAATATTATTAAACTACGCCTACATCCGTTATCAACCGCCAGTGGTTGTCCATCAGATGTGACGTATGAGAAACACATCGGAGTAAATCAAATTTTTATTCATTATTTTAACAATACAAGACATTTCTAAACAATAGTATTTTCACGACGACACCACAGAGGGAGTTTTGTGAGGACGACGAGCTTCCAGAAGGCGCGGGCTTCGCTGTTGCAGCCGTAGAGGACGAAGAACAGCAGCCCCTGGAGCGTGCCCAGAGCGTGGTAGTAGCCCAGCAGGTGCTCCAGGCCTTGGATCTGCGTGAAGACCAGCCTGAAGGTGATCCCCGCCCCTGACAGCAGCGACGTCTTCAACGCAAAGTTGAAGAGATCAGCGAAGACGCTGCGCGCCGTGACGCCTTCCCGAACTCGAAGGGCGCTTTTTTTGACGTCATAGTAGCATTGCAAGTTTATGTAGAACATGTAGATGTTTCCGAAGAGCGCCACGTATGTGGAAAGAACAAAGAGCAGCTGGCCGATCTGCACGCGACTGTCGAGGGCCTCGTCCATCCAGAAGAAAGCAGCGGACAACGTCGCCGGCAAGGCCCATCCTAACAGCGCGTAGCGCAGAAGCACCTCACGGGCTTCATCACTGCTCAGAGAGTCTGGCAGTCGTAAAGTCATGATGGAGGTGGTTAAGAAGTGCAAGTAGGAGGTCAGGCACAAGGTGGAGGACAGGTCCATGGCGACGTCGAGGCGCACGGCCAGCGCCATGTCCGCGAGACTCGCCCGCACCACGACGAGTCTCAGCAGTGCCGTCACCTGGTAGCCTATCAGCAGCTTCCCTGGAAGGTTGCGGAGCTGCGGACAGGCGAGGTACGTGACCAGGGCGAAGCCGCGCACCGCGACGTTGCCAAACGTCAGGATCAGGACCAGTGTCGAATCGCCGACCCCGTAGTAAGGCACAGGAACAACTACGTCACCGTCATAGTTAACGTATTGTATAAAGAGTTTAAGGGCACAGAGCTCAGTGACGTTGTAAGTAAACATTGGAGTTTCGGAACAATTGAGTTGCTTGTTTACGAGGCCGTTGAAGTAACACTGTTTGGAATGTATCAAATGAAGGCTTTTGGCTGCTTCAGAGTGTAAACAGTCTCTATTGAAGCCAATTTCAATAAGGTTGAGGAATTGGCAGACGGGAAGTCTGGTCTGGAAGGAGTAGTCTAGGTACGTCACTGCTGGTCTGTGTGAGACTTGTCTTTGGAAGTCCCTCAGTAACACAGAAAAGCAATAAATACGGGGATCGACACCTTGTGGCGCTTTGACCCCGCATTCGTCACCGTCGTACGCGAGACAAAGACACTGGGAGTGGAAGTAGAGATAAGGTGCTGTGGACCAAGTCAATGGTTTAGAGTCGTTGTACGCACAACGCATGAGAAGTCGGCTTGAATCTCGCGACTGCGTAACGTAGCATGCCTGCAATAACCTAATATACTCCTCTGACTTCCGCGGGTAGATGTCTCTGTAGTTGGAGCATGGATGATCCAAGTCACCCGCGTCGGACTTGACTATCCCCCAAGTTAACATCTCTTTCGATTGTGTGGAGCTGGCGTACCTTAGGAATTGTCGTTCGTTTTCAAAGAATCCTGGATAGTGTATCATGTTCTCCATGGTAAAGGGCTCGATGGACGGTACGTCAGATGTGTAATACGACAATATGTGCAAGTAAGTATTTGCAGCCGTGTACGGTATCGTCAACGAACGCAAATTATTAAACAAGTAATGCAAAATGATTCCTGCTGGCGTTATCTCATCTATAGATTCCAGATCATGATCTTCCCCCATGTAACCAGTAGTCAAATTCAAAAACTTTTTTTCATAGTCCAGGGTGCAGTTGGCGTGAGTCCCCGAGCACAGGGCCAGCAGCTGTTGGCTGCACGCACGGGACCACTTCTGCAGACCCACTTCGATTCCAATTTTAAACTTTAATGACAACGTTTTCCCCAACCGCTTCCTCACACACCTCACATTCTGAAACATCAAATGTAACAATAATTACCAAGGAGGAATATTTTCTTACAAGTATTTTCGGTGTTCCATAGTCTGAGTTAAGAGGAGGAATGTTCCTGAATGTGGAGGAAGCTGTACTCACACTTGGTATGACTGTGAGGTCCTCAATCGGTCTTTTCGAATCTCCAGCGCATTGATGGTTCAAGTCCTCGTATATTGAGTCGAGGGTGACGTTGCTTAAAACAGATGCTACTTCGGACATAACTGTCAATTGTATACTTCTAATGTATTGCAGGATCTGTGAGAGGAAACAATAGAGATTTGAATATAGATTAGTAGGAAAAACCTAAACTTATTTATTTGAGTGTAGAGAAATCCCCGCACAAGGATCTGACCAGCGAGAAGCGCTGGCTGACTCCAGGAGCAGTCACGTGGTGCTGTGACCAGGAGGTGCAGGCTAGTCCGTGAAGGAAGAAGGTAAACGTTTATTAACCTAGTAGTGGACTCACCTCGTCCATCAGGGGCACCTTGGTCACGTTCCCAGTGTAAGAATCGTAGTTGTTAAGTAAATAAATGTTTAAATCCGTATCGATAATATGCGATAAAAATGACCACATGTTTGAAAATTCTTCGTGTGTGTTTCTTCCGGTCAGTTCAAGAAAAAAGTCGTCCAACTGCAATAAGAAGCGTGTTACTGTGAGATAATCTCGTCTGCATATTCTCAAGATGGAGGAAGAGAGATTCAAGGATGAATGGTGAAGTGATTGTGACTTGAGAAACCCTGTAAGATGGACTCACCGTTCTTGTATAGTTTCTAGCCTGTCCTGCCGCGTTGAACAGCGACAGAGCCACGAGGACGAGGAGGACGCGCTGCATCTTGAATGCGAAAGAACAGCAATTATCTTCCATAGTTTCTTCCTCCCAGAAGTGGCTGTGGTTGCAGATAACACTGGCAGCGACCGTAATGAGAAAAACATGACTTGTGGTGTTGCAAGAAGTTCCTGTCAGTCCTTCCGGAGTCACTCTTGCTGTATGCAAATAAAGTAAAACATTAACAAGAATTTAAAATGAGCTCTTCACCAAAGTTGCATATCATGTCACGTTTACACTCAGAGGTTACTCGCTCTTCGATTCAATAATGGATATGTTAACGGCCAAGACAGGAAAGGAACAATGCATCAAACCCCAGCTGTCTGCGATAGCTATTCTCTCGCAGGCAGGACCTTGTAGGGGGAACAGAAGGCACTACCTTTGGGCATGCCTCCTCCTCTCTCTCCGTTTATGAACGAAGCTTCCCACAAGCCGAAGCACCACGGCTTCTTTTCAGGGGTTTATATTCCGGGGTCACAGTTCTTGGGCATACGGTAAGAGTTGTCCGCTATTCCCATTGGAATATTCAGCCAGCTGCCTCCTAAACTAATCGAGGCAAAGCAAACTCCTCTCTCGCTATCGGAAGGGCGTGGGACAAGTACCCAATGCCCGACCTACCGGATGCAGAGTTTGTCCTGCATTACTTTTAGGAACCTTAAAATATACCCCGGGGGCCCTAGTTAACCCTTGGCTACGTTCCTCTACCCTTCCGCATCCCTCCTTTTAAATCCCTTCCTATGCCATTAAAGGGGAGTTGCCACCACGTGAATTATCCTCATGCAGCCTGTTACCTAAAAAAAGGAACAATGCATATAATATAAATTGGAAAAAAAATTCTTCATCCACGCACATATCATATTTTGTGTATCCTTATTGCAGATTTCGATCCAGCCTCGTGTTTGATTACAGTTTTATCACGATAAAAAAAGAAAAAAACATTGACAGAACGGTGCCACTATTCTTACAGTATTAAAATTCCCAACTACGCACTGTTTTACTTCGGCGGCAGTTTTACAGGAAAGGAAACTTCAAGCTGGAATGAAACTTCTTGTTTTCCTAATTTCGATAAAGTGCGGTCGCTGACAGTGTTATCTGCAACCACAGCCACTTCTGAGACGAAGAAACGAAGTGAGAGATTTTCTGTAATTTCGCATTCAAGATGCAGCGCGTCCTCCTCGTCCTCGTGGCTCTGGCGCTGTTGAACGCAGCAGCAGGAACTAAAAACGATACATGAACTGTAAGTGCATCTTACAGAGATCCTCAAGTCGCAATTCCTTCTCCACTCAGTCTATGTGACCATCAGTTCAGCAACATCTCTAACTTTCCTTGAAAGAATTGTTCGTTTCCTCCAGTGTAGCCTTTAGTTTCCCTTCATGACTGCGACGTTCCAGAGTCTCCTGGAGGCTTTATCTTAAACATAACCTTCCTGGTTCCTCAACTTTCACCTTAAATAGCTGACTTCTTGAACTGTTTACCAGATTATTTCAAAGTAATTTGCTTTATGTTGCAGTTGGACGACCTTTACCTTGAAGTGTACGGTAAAAACTTACGCGAAGTATTATTAGGCCAGTGGTCAGATTTATCGGCTACATTAGATCAGAAATTAGATAATTTTAGAGAATCAAACTTTGGTAACGTAACAAAGCTGCCTCACATGGACGAGGTGAGTCCACTCTTAGGATATTTAAAGTTTTTTCTCCTCGCCCACTAATTTAAACCCAAACTCTGCACGTTTCTGCTTTTATCTTTTTCAGATTCTTCAATACTTTATAACTATATCATTAATATCATTGTCAGAAGCAGCATCTGATCTGCACAACGTCACTCTGCAGTCTATATACGACAATATCAACACTCATTGCACTCAATATTCGGACATACAGATTGAGGACCTGAGGGTCGAACCAAGCGTGACTACAGCTTCCTCCACGTGCAGGAGCATTCCTCCTCTTTACTCAGACTATGGAACACCAGAAAGTACTTGTAAGAAAGGTTATTCATATTTATTATTTCTTGGTAATTATTATTATTACTTTGGATGTTGCAAAAGGTGACGTGTGTGAGGAAGCGATTGGGAAAAGCGTTGACGCTAAAGTTAATCAGGGGCATCTTATTGAATCTGCAGAAGTCGTGCCAACAGCTGCTGCCTCTCTGCTCGGGGACTCACGCCAACTGCACGCTGGCTTTTGAAGCACAAGTTAGAAATTTGTTTAATGGTTCGTTTGAAGAACTTCATGAAATAGTTCCTACTTAAGAAATAACACCTCTAGAAATAATAGAAAATTTCTTGGATGAAATTTTGTTTTGCGTGTCGGTACCATACGTGAATGCGTACCAACATTTATTTGCATTTTCGTATTTCTTTCATTATTATCCGATCACCGATCCCTTTGTTACGGAAAACTTTGTACTACAGCCTTTGTACTACAACACTATTATACACCCTTCCCCTTTTACGGAATCTGAAAGAGCATTTGACAGGTTCCCCAGCTTCACAGAATCACAAGAAGAAAGGACGTGAGGGATAGTCAAGTCCAACGCAGGTAAAGCGCATCGTCCTTGTCCGTACTACAGACACCAGGGGAACTCACAAGGGTATTCTATCATCTTCCGTGATTTCTTCTTTTACAACATGTCGCAAGCAACTGTAGATCTCTTACGTTGTGTCTACAGGGACCCAAATTCTACGATATTGACTTGGTCCACGGCTCCTTCCCTCTACTTCCACTCACAGTGTCTTTGTCTCGCATTCAACGGCACCAACTGCGGGGTCAAAGCTCCTCCACTTGTCGATCCTCGGCTTTACTGCTTTTCCCTTTTACTAAGAGACTTCCAGGAACAAGTCTCGTACAGACCAGCAGTGATCTACCTCAACTACGCCTTGCACACACGGGTTCCCGTCTGCCAGTTCACTGACCTTATACAAATAGGCTTCGAGCGAGATTGCGAAGATGTTCAAGTAATCAAAGATTTATGCCTTTCCCGGTGCAGTTTTCCGCCAGAACGGATACAATCCCGGCCAGATAAAGAGGGCACTTGAGCTCCGAAGGGAGGAAACAGCAGAGGAAAAGGAAATTGCAGTCAACCATGCTTACATTCCTTTCGCCGGTAACATCAGCAACCGTATAGGACGGCTACTGGCCAAGCATAACATTGAGACGGTCTTCTATCCACAAAAGAAAATTAAAGAAATGCTTGGCTCGGTTAAAGACCGTATAGGACTTCGTACACCTGGGGGTCTACAGCATACCGTGTGAAGTACATCGGCCAAACTATTCGCACGGTAATGGACAGACGCACAGAACATCAAAGACATCTCGAACTCAAACAGCCAAATAAGTCAGCGGTGGCAGAACAAGCCATAGAATCCGGCCATGACATAAAGTTCAATGAAACCAAAATCTTGGATCGTGTCAATGGTTTCTGGAGCAGCATAAAAAAAGAGGCCATACATATTAGGACACAAGACAACCTGCTAAACCGGGACACCGGGTTTCAATTGAGCAAGACTTGGGACCCAGCTATAACATTGTTAAGACGAGGGGTCCGGGGTTGCTGAGGGTCATGTACCTCGGCGAGTGGCCGGCCTTTTGACTGATGCTGACATGGCGGAGGCGGACTGTTGACTGAGCGCTGATTGGCTCTCACAGCGTGACGATTCAGTGGAAGATATATATAATATGCAATAGAATGGTTCCGACACTTCGCCTAGAAGATGACGACAGAGCTTTTAGTCGTCGAAACGTTGCGTTCTATAATTATGCAAAACCCGGTTGAACTCCGAGAACAATATACTGTTCAAGTAAAATTTCAAAACGTGCTGTCTGTGCCGTGCTTCTTCAAGAACGTTCTCAACAAACATCTCTACTGCTCGGAAGCGCCACTAGTAAATACAAACAACGTCTCTGAGCTCTGTGCCCTTCAACAATTCATGGAGTTTTTTTACTGCGACAGCGAAGGTGACATCGAGGTTCCCGTCCCTTACTACGGGGTCGGGAATTCGACACTGGTTCTGTTCCTGACGTTCCTCGCCTGTCCGCAGCTCCGCAACCTTCCAGGGAAGCTGCTGATAGGCTACCAGGTGACGGCGCTGCTGAGACTCCTCGTGGTGCGGGCGAGTCTCGCGGACATGGCGCTGGCCGTGCGCCTCGACGTCGCCATGGACCTGTCCTCCACCTTGTGCCTGACCTCCTACTTGCACTTCTTAACCACCTCCATCATGACTTTACGACTGCCAGACTCTCTGAGCCGTGATGAAGCCCGTATGGTGCTTCTGCGTTACGCGTTGTTGCCGACGGCGTTGTCCGCTGCTTTCTTCTCCATGGACGAAGCCCTCGACAGTCGCGTGCAGATCGGCCAGCTGCTCTTTGTGTTCTGTACCTACGTCGACCTATTCGGTAACCTCTACATGTGCTACAAAAACTTCCAATTCTACTCCGACGTCAAGAAAAGCATCTTCAAATTCGGGAAGGCGTCACTGCGCGCAGAGTCTTTGCTGATCTCTTTAACTTCGCACTGAAGACGTCCCTGTTGTCAGGGGGCGGGGATCACTTTCAGGCTGGTCTTCACGCAGATCCAAGGCCTGGAGCACCTGCTGGGCTACTACCACGCTCTGGGCACGCTCCAGGGGCTGCTGTTCTTCGTCCTCTACGGCTGCAACAGCGAGGCCCGTGCCTTCAGGAAGATCGTCGTCTTCACAAAACTCCGTCTGTGGTGTCGTCGTGAAAACACTATTGATTAGAAATGTCCTGAATTCTTGAAATAATAAATGAAATGTTTCTGTGATGTGTTTCTTTTAAGTCACATCTGTTCGATGACCACTGGTGGTTAATAATTGATGAAGGCGTAATTTAATAATATTAAATTCCTGGTAGGCAACAAAGCACTACATAAGATAAGCAAGAAGAAGGGGAGCAAATTCTAGGTTTAACGTGACCCTGAGTAACCACTTCTATTTCTAGTTTTACCTGATTGCCTGAAGCCTTCGCAGATATTACCGTAGTATAAGATATTCCGTACTCACAGATGTTACACTCCGTTGTTACTCCCACAGACACTCTGCCCACTGATCCCATCATGCTTCTAATTTCCCTCGTCGCCCGCTGTTGACGTTGGTACCGCAGGGGCGAGGCTGGCGGAGGCGCCACGTGACGTAGCGACAATGCATTGGGTTGGAACGCGATTGTTATCACTCCACAACTATCTGAATAAACAATCGCTTTTTAAATCTTAATCCTTGTAAAGTAGTTTACGTTGTGCTGTCTTTGCCTTTTCTGTATTCTACTGTTTCTGAAGTAAAAGTGTTTTTACTAATTAAATCTAACATTGCTTATAAGTTTAAAACATTTGAAAACAAAAACATTTATTGTTGCCCAGTGAAACATTATTATTAGCTCTGGGTTGGCGAGTGAAGGAAACATGAATTATCGAATTGAGCCTCTTCGCAAGGAGAATTTTCAACACTGGGCATCCTGGGCAGAACAATTAATGAACAAGCTGCCACAACGCCAAACTCAACAATTGAAACGTTACCTTACTGTTAAGCCAATTCTTCTGCTTTCCCATTGTCGTTTCGGTTTCTACGTTCTTGTGTTTTGTCAACTGACGAGTGCAGTTGTTTTTCTTTACTTATATTTCGGTGTCTGTATTTGGCTGCCTTCATTATTATGTGATGTAAGATTGCAAGAAGTGATTGAGTGTGCAACACAGGAGAGATACTTTGATCCTCAAGTGAGGGATTAAAGCACAAACCTCCTTCAACACCATCATTAATAAAGACGTAGCACCACCATATACGAACCATAACGATGTACCGCAACATATACAAAAAGCTCAAATACTAATCATCAGGTGTAATGAATAAAATATATTACCACAGGTAAGTCATGAAGAAGCAACATGAAGGTGAACTTGGTCAAAATAAAGTTATGTTAATGTATTTAAGGGGAAAAAATCCGAACCATTTACATTTTAACAAGGATCCTCATAATTTTTTTTATAAATAAAGTTATATCTTTTATATCATTTGAAAGGAAGCAATTTTTATAATGAAGAATTACTCTTCACGTATTTACCAAGGGGCCGCAGCTGCCAGAGGAACTACACTTCTGGAACGTTTAGTATTACCTAAAATGCAGGGACGAGATGACGGAAGAGAGCTTCATGGGTGCTGTGGATGAATTGGCAGGTATTAGTAGTGATGGTGGCAATGACTTGTTGGGAATTTTGCAGCTCCGTAGACTAGTTACCAAGTCTTTGGTTTACCAAGCACTTAAAATAATATTACGTCATTTATGTAAGCAAAGTAGTTGTTTAATTTAATTTATATTTTTATGAACAATGAAAGAGACAATAGTCGGTGATTGATAATTGTTTATCCATAACACCCGATTTAACTCCAACCTACGCAGTTTTTGCGTTATTTTCACGTGACGCAACACCAACCCCCCCACCCCTTAGCGTGCTCCATTTTCATGGCGACAGAGATTTAATTTATTCACATTATATCTCAGTGTCATCCATAACCTCGGATTCGATTTCTATATCGGTATTATGCGTTATTCTTATCTAATGCAACTCCACCCTTCCCTTCATGGTTCTATCCTCTCAAGTCGATAGGGGTTGTAATTATACACAGGATAAATTAAAAAAAGTTTAGCCTTGATCCTGTTTATCTTTTGTAGTACCTTCGGTCGCTAACCACTTATTATTTCCAAAACATCAGAAATAAATGACTTAATTCATTTTATCATATAATATAAAAGTTTAATAACTACTATCGATAAATTGCAATAAATATTTTAACTGAACTTCAGTCTAACTGCGAAACTATTTGATTCCAGCGGCAGTTTTACAGGGAAGGAAACTTGAAGCCGGACAGGAACTTCCTGTTTTTTCCCCGAGTACGATGAAATAATTTTATTTTTAACAGTCTGCGGTCGCTGCCAGTGTTATCTGGAAACCACAGCGACTTCAGGGTGGAAGACACGAAGGAAGAGGTTTGCTGTTATTCCGCATTCAAGATGGGCCGCGTCGTCCTCGTCCTCGTGGCTCTGGCGATCTTCAACACAGCAGCTACAAACGTTTCTACAACGGTGAGTCCATGGTAAAGGGTTCCTCAAGTCACAATCCCTTCACCATTCGACCTGAATCTCTCTCCTTCGATCTTGTGACGAGTTTGTGGCCAATCAGTTCCGCAACATCTGCAAGTTTCCCCGTAGTTGACGTGTAAGAGTTGTTGGTCTCCTCCATGGTAACATTTCAGCTACCCTCCAGAACTGTGACGTTCCTGCGTCTCCTGGAGGCTTCATCTCTGTAATAATTCTACTCGTACTTTAACTTTCACCTTCAGCAGCTGATTTGTTGAACTGGAGGCGAGATCATTTAAAAGTAATTTGCTTTATGTTGCAGTTGGACGACCTTTTCCTCGACAAGTACGGAGAAAACGTACAGCATCAATTATTACGTCACATGTCAGATATCAATAGTAAAATACATCAGGAATTATATAATTACATACTGTTAAACATCACGAAGCTGCCCCTGACGGATGAGGTGAGTCCACTATCAGGATAAGTCACTGTTGACTTTTTTCACCTGACGAGTGCAATTGTGTCGCTCTAGGCTCTTCTTAGCACCAGGCGAAAGTGACAAGGATTCCAGTTTTTTTGGGCCAAAGGCCCTTAAAGGCCGTGCCCTCTTGAAAGAACGCTCGGCCGATCACGGGGGTTCGGGGTGGAGGAGGAGGTGACGCGGGTGAGGTCATAGTTGCCAAGTCGTCTTATGATGGTGTTGTGTGAGAATTGTGCCTGTACAGCATGTTCTCTGATGATGTCCATTAATGGCAGAATGTTTAATTCGCGGTGGACGTCTTTAGTTCGTTCCCTCCTTAGCGATGATTTTAAGGACCTTGTTTTGTACAAACTGGAGGTTACGCAGATGTGACTTTGCTGCATAGCCTCACACTGGTCCTGCATACGTCAGAATTAACCGTTTGAGTGTTAGGTATAGTGGATGTGTTGCGGATGCTTGTTCTGTTAAGCAAAGGGTAGAGCTTTTTCAGTCCAGTGGTTGCTTTGCGAATGGTATTTGTGGTATGGAGTCTCCATGTCAGGGCCGGGTCAAATAAGATACCTGGGTATTTAACCGTGTCTCGGAATTGAATCGGGTGCTTGTGGAGTGTAAACGTTGTATATATATATATATCACTTATTTGTCTGTCTTATTAATTATTTTCAGTCATACGTTATTTCTTTGATTTTAACCGATTTTGAGTTAAGAATAAGTCATACGCTTTATTTCTTGTCACAACGATGAATTTAATTAAGAAACATCCACAGCCAGAAGCAACATCACTGTCAAAAGCCGGGGTTTTTCCAAACAGAAGTTCCTGTGCTCCACCACAGGGGAACATTCTTGAGCGTAATGGTTCATTTCATACGTTGGTTGGTCAGTCCAAAGAAGCGCATATTTTAAATAAATTCTGAAAATCGCTTTTGCGGATTAATTTTGAACCTAACCCTGCACCTTCTCCCTTCCTGGTCTCTGCACCACGTGGCTGCACCTGGAGACAGCCAGCGCTCCTCGCGGTGCCGTGATCAGATTTTCGTGAGGGGATTCCTCTAGATTCAAATAAATATGCGTATCCTAAACAACTAATTTAAGTATCAATTTTTGTCTTTCCCAGATTCTTCAATACATAGAAACCATAGAGCTCAAAATTTTACCCGAATTCTCATCTGAATTGGGCAACGTCACTGTGGACTCAATACAAGACGACCGGAACCATCAGTGTGCTGAAGATTTGGACACACCGATTGAGGACCTCAGAGTCGAACTAAGCGTCAGTACAGATTCCTCCACATTCAGGAGCATTCCTCCTCATTACTCAGACTCTGGAATACCAGAAAGTACTTGTAAGAAACGTTTTACATACTCCTCATTGATAATTATTATCACTATGGCTGTTGCAGAATGTGACGTGTGTGAGGAAGCGTTTGGGAAAATATTTGGCACTAAAGTTAATCAGGCGCCTCGAAGTGGGTCTGCAGAAGTGGTCCCGTGCCTGCAGCCAACACCTGCTGCCTCTCTGCTCGGGGGCTCACGCCAACTGCACCCTGGCCTACGAGGAACGTGTTGGGAATACTCTTATTAGTAACGTTGAAGAACTGCATGAACTGGAACCTATAGCAGAGATGACGCCTCTAGAAATCATAGAAAAATTCATTTTGGCTAATTTGATTTTTGTGATATTACCACACATCACTGCAGCTACTTACATAAACACTTTGTCGACTTACATATCTACGGTACCGTCCATCAAGCCATTTGTGATGGAGAATCTGCTACAATCTACGGGCTTTAAGAAAATCGGAAGAGATTTCTCCCAGTACGTCAGCTTTACCCAATCACAAAATGATTTGACTTGGGGGATAGTCAGGTCCAACGACGGTAGCGTGGATCATCCTTGTTCGAACTACAGACACATCTACCAGCGGGATTCAGAAGAGTATTATCACTACTTCCGTGAATGCTACTTTGAGAATATTTACCTATCAACTACCGATCTCATTCGCTGTGTTAACAGGAACCCAAATTCTAAACCATTGGCTTGGTCAACGACTCCTTCTGTCTACTTCCAATCCCAGTGTCTTTGCCTCGCCTACAACGGTACCGAATGTGGCGTGAAAGCTCCTCAAGGTGTCGATCCCCGACTTTATTGCTTGTCGGTGTTACTTAGAGACTTCCAGAGACAAGTCTCGCTCAGACCAGCAGTCACCTACCTCGATTACGCATTTCTGACCAGAGTTCCCGTCTGCCAGTTCACTAAACTTCTCCAAATAGACTTCACAAAATATTGTGAATATTATATATTGAATAAAAACCTTCATTTCATCCTTTCAGTGCAGTGTTACTATAAGGACGTAGTCAATAAGCACCTGAATTGTTCGGAAACTCCTCTTGTCAATACTTTCAACGCCACTGAGCTCTGCGGTCTGCAACTTTTCACGCAGTACGTTGTCTGTGATGGTGACGTCGAGGATCATGTTCCTTACTACGGGGTCGGGGATTCGACACTGGTCCTGTTCCTGACTTTCATCGACGTCGCGGTGCGTGTCCTCGCCCTGGTCACGTACCTCGCCTGTCCGCAGCTCCGCAACCTTCCAGGGAAGCTGCTGATAGGCTACCAGGTGACGGCGCTGCTGAGACTCCTCGTGGTTCGGGCGAGTCTCGCGGACATGGCGCTGGCCGTGCGCCTCGACGTCGCCATGGACCTGTCCTCCACCTTGTGCCTCACCTCCTACCTACACTTCCTGACGACGTCCATCATGACTTTACGACTTCCAGACTCTCTGAGCCGTGGTGAAGCCCGTATGGTGCTTCTGCGTTACGCGTTGTTAGGATGGGCCTTGCCGGCGGCGTTGTCCGCGGCTTTCTTCTTGACGGACGAGTCCATCGACAGTCGTGTGCAGATCGGCCAAATGCTCTTTGTCCTCTGCAACTACGTGGCGCTCTTCAGCAACCTGTACATGTTCTACAAAAACTTCCAATTCTACTCCGACGTCAAGAAAAGCGCCCTTCAAGTTCGGGAAGGCGTCACGGCGCGCAGCGTCTTCGCTGATCTCTTCACCTTCGCGTTAAAGACGTCGCTGCTGTCAGGGGCGGGGATCACCTTCAGGCTGATCTTCACTCAGATCCAAGGCCTGGAACACCTGCTGGGCTACTACCACGCTCTGGGCACGCTCCAGGGGCTGCTGTTCTTCCTCCTCTACGGCTGCAACAGTGAAGTCCGCAACTTCTGGAATCTCTTGGTCTTTAGAAAATGTCGTCTGTGGTGTTATCGTGAAAACACTATTACTTAGAAATTAAACTCTCAGAGATTTTAATATCGTTCTAATGTTTTGGTTCTACCTTTTTGCTAAACCTTTAAATAGATTGGAAAATTTCTAATCATTAGGCACGTCCCAACAATCAGCTGACGCTTTCTGAGTCCGATTACTGGCATGGACGTATTAAGAAAACTTAATATGAGTATAAGTAGACATTTCAGACACAAAAACATTCATATTGTGACGAGACCAAGGATAGCAACGATATTTAAAGCGAATTAATAACGCAAAGTATGATGGACGCCAAATAACGGACTGGACACTTACAGAGGTGGGAAAACTTTTTAACATTGCCCCGTAGAAACGTCATTATGTGAAACCAAATTTAATTAATTTACAATTAAAATTTTTTCGGCTGTAGAATTACTACGATTCCTTCTACAGTTGTCGCTGCCCGGAGTCGCTGTTAATCAGGATTTGTCACAGGTCTTGAGTTTCCCGTCCTAGAGTCCCGGAGGAACCTTCCAGTGACACCAGAAATTCCCAGGTTTCAGTCTTTTTTCTATTATACGTACTTTTTATGTATTTGATTTAGAAATTTGTTTCAAATAAATATATTAAAAAGAGAATTACAAATGTGCGAGTCAATCAAGTCACTGTGAAAACAATAATTAGATGAAACAGCAAAGAAACACACAAACTGACTTCATATATTTACCATTAAACATGTCTGGAATCCGTGATCATTCCGTCAGGAGATTAAAAGCGCAGCAGCCGTGACTGCGACACACTCGCGTGATCCAAGGGACCAACGACAATGGAGGAGCGGAGAGGAGTTGAGCGCAACAATGAGGCGTCACGGCTATTGTTGAGTTTGCACGTTTATTTCAGCGATGTTTGGCTCAGTTCTGGAATAGTCAACGGCTTCACCTTAGCGTTTTACCAATAAGCCGAATGTTTGCCGACTACTGATGAGGTTTCATGTTGAACACGTGGTCCTTGTCAGCGTCTGACTGTTGAGAGGCGACGGCGGCAGAGATTGCTTAAGATCGAGTGTTGTAATGTCTTTGGCGGGATTTCCGGTTAACTGTAATGACAGACGAGCGCGTGGAACTTGTACTGAGAATAGAGAAGTCACAACAATACCCTTGTTCTATGAGGGTGGAATTAACGAATGGCGACACGAGATTGGCATATAAAATACAATTTAATTTGCATAACGGGATTACACAACAAGTGTCTGAAGTTCCGCAACAACGTTCCTAGGTCCTAAATGGTTGCTTCTGGATTCTTAACACTAACTCAACGTCCAATATAGTAAACCGGTATTTTACTGTAATGTTTTGGAACAAATGTAATTCATTTAATCCCTTGCCGATGTACGCCAAAAGAAAATTTCTTTAAGTTAATTTTTAAAATTTTTATTCTACTAATAAATTCACTTATTGAACGTTGTGCACAATTGGTCAATCTAAAACTCTGAATAAATACATCAAATATTTCTAAGAGTCTCCTGTCGTCATGAATGGAGAGCAGGTTGTCTCTCTGGTAGTGATGGGTATTGCTTTCCTCATCACCGTGACCTTTAATCATTATAATCCCAATTTTTTAGGCAAATATTGACAGTCGCCCTTCCATATGCTGGTTAAGTGGTAAATAAGTAATTATCGTGACTTTTTCGCTTAAATTAAAACGTGTTTATAAAAAGTTTGAATCCACCATCGCCTCTTCTTTATCTTCTTGGAAGTTTTGACCACAATTCATGCTGCGGTTATTACACATTCAGTGCCTCAGTGTCACGTAGGTTAAGAGCAACCGTAATGAAGAAAGATGCCACGTCACTGAAGCAGAAGTCATTTTTTATATAATTTATATAATGGTGTTTGAATTAATTTTGATGCACGGAATTAGGATATTAGTCAGGTTAAGATCTCAAAGTACCTCATCTACAAGTCAATAACAGAACGGAATCAATCACAACAGGTAATGATCCGTAAGCAAGGAACAACACGCACCATGAAAGGCGAGCTTGACGAGGGTTTTAATGACGTAATAAAGTGAACGATGTAACCATCACCGCAGATAATCAAAAGTCTACAATATATCGAGCAATATCATGTAAAATCTGTGAACGCAGACAAGAATATCATCTCTCTCCCCTGCAGAGCCTTAATCAGGAGCCAGACGGGTTACAAGTCGCCCACAACAGAGCGCCGAGGACGCTATTGGATGATCCTCCAACCTGCAGAACGGACCCACTGACCAGGCGTGCTAACAATTTGAATATAAACCGATAAAAATTACACAAATAACCTGAATTGCTTTTTCAGCCTTTACAATGTAATTAAATATTAGTATTTAGATCCTTTTAAAAATGATTCATGAGGAATAATATGGTTTTCTCTCTCTCTCTCTTCCTCTCTCTCTCTCTCTCTCTCTCTATATATATATATATATATATATTTATATATATATATATATATATATATACACAGAGGACCTGTATGTAGTGTTTACAATCACCAGCGATCATGTAAGTAGCTCCCCACTGAAAAACTCATGCATATTATTCAAGTGAGCATGAATTCCGCTCTTACTCCTGTGTCACATCTTTCCTCTCTTTAAAACAACGTCGAATAGTTGCTTGCTTTTGCGTGTGAAACGAGAAATGAATCTGAGATAATCTGTGGTTCCACATCCTGACCATCTGTGGCGGGTTGCAGGATCTCATCGCTGTTAGTCGCCGCGGCCTTGGCCTCATCGTCGTCAACGCCGTTGGCCCAATGTTCCTGTGACTTATTACATGGCGACACCTACGCGGACTGCTCCGCGTCCATCCCCTCACGTCTGCGTGTCCAGCGACATCAACACCCACAACATCAGATCTCCGTCCATCCCGCTCGTTCCGGAAACCATCCATCACTTTACAAAATTGTCGAGTCTGTTTGACAACCCGCAGCTTTTTACTTATTAATAGATTTAACCCACAATTTTCGGCTCTTCTTCTGACTACTCTTATACCACATAATAATTAAGACAGCCAAATAGAAAAAGGGATAATATAAATAAAGAAAAACAACTGAACTCATCGGTTACCAAAACAAATGAACGTAGAACCCGCAACGCCAACAGGACAGCAGAAGGCTTGGCGTAACAATAAGGGAACGTTTCAATTGTTGAGTATGGCGTGGTGGCTGCTTGTTCATTAATTGTTGAGCCCAGAATGTCAATTGTTGATAATTTTCCTTGCGAAAAGGCTGAATTCGATAATTCATGTTTCCTTCACTCGCCGCCATGTTGTTGTGCACTTATTCAGGAATATTTAATATCCAACCCAGAGCTAATAATAATGGTTCACTGGGCAACAATAAATGTTTTTGTTTTCAAATGTTTTCAACTTATAAGCATTGTTAGATTTTATTAGTAAAAACACTTTTACTTCAGAAACAGTAGAATACAGGAAATGCAAACACAACACAACGTAAACTACTTTACAAAGATTATGTATTAAAAATAAGATTGTTTGATTATTGAGATAGTTCTGGGGTGATAACAATCGCGTTCCACCCCAATGCATTGTCGCTACGTCACGTGGTGCCTCCCCCAGCCACGCCCCTACGGTACCAACGTCAACAGCAGGCGACGAGAGAAATTAGAAGAATGATGCGTGCAGTGGCCAGAGTGTCTGTGGGAGTAACAACGGAGTGTAACATCTGTGAGTACGGAATATCTTAGACAACAGTAATATCTGCGAAGGCTTCAGGCAATCAGGTAAAACTAGAAATAGAAGTGGTTACTCAGGGTCACGTTAAACCTAGAATTTACTCACCTTCTTCCTGCTTATCTTATCTTGTCGCCAACTAGGATATTAATATTATGAAACTACGCCTTGATTCATTATTAGCCGCGAGTGGTCATCCAACAGATGTGACTAAAAACAAATACATCGCAGAAAATAAAACATTTCATTTAATTATATCATCAATACATTTCTAAACAATAGTGTTTTCACGACGACACCACAGAGGGAGTTTTGAGAAGACGACGAGCTTCCAGAAAGCGCGGGCTTCAGTGTTGCAGCCGTAGAGGACGAAGAACAGCAGCCCCTGGAGCGTGCCGAGAGCGTGGTAGTAGCCCAGCAGGTGCTCCAGGCCTTGGATCTGCGTGAATACCAGCCTAAAGGTGATTCCCGCCCCTGACAGCAGCGACGTCTTCATCACGAAAGTGAAAAGATCAGCGAAGACGCTGCGCACCGTGACGCCTTCACGAAGTTGAAGGCCGCTTTTCTTTACGTCGGAGTAGAATTGGAAGTTTTTGTAGCACATGTAGAGGTTGCCGAAGAGGGACACATAGGTACAGAGGACAAAGAGCAGCTGGCCGATCTGCACGCGACTGTCGAGGGCCTCGTCCATCCAGAAGAAAGAAGCGGACAACGCCGCCGGCAAGGCCCATCCTAACAGCGCATAACGCAGAATCACCATATGGGCTTCATCTGGGCTCAGAGAGTCTGGAAGTCGTAAAGTCATGATGGACGTCGTGAGGAAGTGTAGGTAGGAGGTGAGGCACAAGGTGGAGGACAGGTCCATGGCGACGTCGAGGCGCACGGCCAGCGCCATGTTCGCGAGACTCGCCCGCACCACGAGGAGTCTCAGCAGCGCCGTCACCTGGTAGCCTATCAGCAGCTTCCCTGGAAGGTTGCGGAGCTGCGGACATGCGAGGTACGTGACCAGGGCGAGGCCGCGCACAGCGACGTCGATGAAGGTCAGGAACAGGACCAGTGACGAATCCCCGACCGCGTAGTAAAGGACGGGAACCTCGACGTCACCTTCGCAGACAACGTACTGCGCGAAGAGTTGCAGACTGCAGAGCTCAGTTACTGTGAAAGTACTAATATGTGGAGTTTCTGAACAATTCAGGTGCTTGTTGACTACGTTCATGTAGTAACACTGCACTGAAAGTATAAAATGAAGTCTTTTATCAACTATATTATATTCACAATTATTTGTGAAGTCTATTTGGAGAAGTTTAGTGAACTGGCACACAGGAACGCGGGTCATGAAGGCGTAGTCGAGGTAGGTGACTGCTGGCCTGTACGAGACTTGTCTTAGGAAGTCTCTAAGTAACACCGACAAGCAATAAAGTCGGGGATCGACACCTTGAGAAGCTTTCACCCCACATTCTGGACCATTGTACGCGAGACAAAGACACTGGGAATGGAAGTAGAGGGAAGGAGCTGTGGACCAAGTCAATGGTTTAGAATTCGGGTCCTTGTGAACACAGCGAATGTGATCGGAAGTTGATAGGTAAATATTCTCAAAGTAGCATTCGCGGAAATATTCCGAATACTCTTCTGAACCAGGCTTGTAGATGTCTCTGTAGTTGGAACAGGGATGATCCACGCTACCGTCGTTGGACCTGACTATTCCCCATGTGACGTCATCTTGAGATTCTGTGAAGCTGTCGTACTCGAAGAATTCTCTTCCGATTTTATTAAAGCCCGTAGCTTGTAGCAGATTCTCCATCGCAAAGGGCTCGATGGAAGGTACGGATGAAATGTAAGTCGACATTATGTTTAAGTAAGTGGCTGCAGCGGCGTGTGGTAGCATCACAATAATCAAATGATTCGTTAATATTTCCTCTATGATTCCTAGAGGCGTAGTCTCTTCTATAGGTTCTAGTTCATTCAGTTCTTCTAAGTTACTAATAAGAGTATTCGTAAGTTGTTCCTCGTAGGCCAGGGTGCAGTTGGCGTGAGTCCCCGAGCAGAGAGCCAGCAGGTGTTGGCTGCAGGCACGGGACCACTTCTGCAGACCCACTTCGACGCCCTTGATTAACTTTAGTGCCAATGTTTTTCCCAAACGCTTCCTCACACACGTCACATTCTGCAACAACCATAGTTATAATAATTACCAATGAGGAGTATGTAAAACTTTCCTTACAAGTACTTTCTGGTGTTCCAGTGTCTGAGTAAAGAGGAGGAATGCTCCTGAATGTGGAGGAAGCTGTACTCACGCTTAGTTCGACTCTGAGGTCCTCAATGGGTGTGTCCAAATCTTCAGCACACTGATGGTTCAGGTTGTCGTGTATTGAGTCCACAGTGACGTTGCCCAAATCGGATGAGAATTCGGGTAAAATTTTTAACTGTATAGTTTCTATGTATTGAAGAATCTGGGAAAGGTAAAAATTAATTGTTAAATTAGATGACTAGGATACGGATATTTATTTGAATCTAGAGGAATCCCCTCACAAGAATCTGAGCACGGCACCGCGAGGAGCGCTGGCTGTCTCCAGGTGCAGTCACGTGGCGCAGAGACCAGGAGGGGAGAAGGTGCAGGGTTAGGGTCAAAATCAATCCGCAAAAACGATTTTCGGAATTTCTATCAAATATTTCTTTTAAAATATGCGCTTCTTTGGACTGACCAACCAAAATCTGCAATGAAACCGTTAGGTTCAAGAATTAACCCCTGTGGTGGTGCACAGGAACTTTTTTTTTAAGATAAAAACCAGCCTCTGACACAGATGTTGCTTCTGGCTATGGATGTTTCTTAATTAATTTTATCGTTGTGGCAATAAATGAAGCGTATGACTAATTCTCTGTTAAAATCAAAGAAATTACGTGTGACTGAAAATAATTAAAAAGAAAGACAAAAAAGGAAAATATAAATAGCACACAACGTGTCAGGGATCTTCGTCCCTTTCCTCAGGTGCTAAGAAGAGCCTAGAGCGATACAACTGCACTCGTCAGGTGACAAAAGTCAACTGCAACTCAAGTTTTGTTAATTTGAAATTTTATAAAGTTTCTTATCCTGATAGTGGACTCACCTCGTCCTTCAGGGGCAGCTTCGTGACGTTCAACAGTGTATCATTAGATAATTCCTGTCCTATTTCACTATAGATTTCTGACCTCAGACGTAATAATCGTTTGTGTATGTTTTCTCCGTACTTGTCGAGGAAAAGGTCGTCCAACTGCAACATAAAGCAAATTACTTTTAAATGATCTCGTCTACAGTTCAACAAGTCAGCTGCTGAAGGTGAAAGTTTAAGTACGAGTAGAATTATTCCAGAGACGAAGCCTCCAGGAGACGCTTGATCTTCACAGTTCTGGAGGGGAGCTTAAATGTTACCGTGGAGGAGACCAACAACTCTTACACGTCAACTACGGGGAAAGTTGCAGATGTTGCGGGACTAATTGGCCACAACGTCGTCTCAAGATGGAGGGAGAGAGATTCAGGCTGAATGGTGAAGGGATTGTGACTTGAGGAACCCTTTACCATGGACTCACCGTTCTAGAATCTTTTGTAGCTGCTGCTGCTGCGTTGAAGATCGCCAGAGCCACGAGGACGTGGACGACGAGGCCCATCTTGAATTCTGAATAACAGCAAACTTTTTTCCTCCGTGTCTTCCACCCATATGTCGCTTTGGTTTGCAGATAACACTGGCAGCGACCGCAGACTGTTAAAAATAAAATTATTTCATCGTACTCGGGGAAAAACAGGAAGTTCCTGTCCGGCTTCAAGTTTCCTTTCCTGTAAAGCTGCCACTGGAATCAAACACTGCGCAGTTGGACTGAAATTAATTTAAAATATTTATTTTAAATTATCGATAGTAGTTATTAAACTTATCTTATAATATAATACAATGAATCAAGTCATTTCTTAGGTGTTTGGAAATAATAAGTGGTTAGTGACCGAAGGTACTAGAAAAGATAAACAGGATCGAGGCAGAACATTGGAGGGGCACAGCTTTAGTGACAGGAACGCACAAAGACGTTGTCCTTTACGTTTGAGGAAAGGTCCAGGGTAGTCAATGACGACGATACAGGATGGAAACGGACCTTCGGCAATTGTGGCATTGGTTCATATCCGCGCTTTGGTTTCCTCCTACAACAAACAACACAATGGTGTAGAGCGCGTTCCATTGTTCTCAAGCCTTTGAGCACCCAAACCCTTTGTCTCGTTAGATTTAACTCTGCTAAACAGCAAATCCCCACTCACTCGCAGCACAAAACGCTTAGTACATCTCTGCTTAATACAACCCACCTGGGTATGGATGTCACTGAGTTTAATTATGACATTCAACTCAGCATTTAACCCCAATAGGCAGGGGTGATCGGGGTGGAAATTTTGAAACGTGCAAACACGACAAATATTTGCGTTGGATAAATATTTTTCTGACTTAATTTTATTAATCTACGGATGTTGTTTGCGTACAATTTCAACCCCTGGGTAGAGAACACCCTTAAAGGGTTGGGGTGTAGTGGCATTACATGAAAATAACGCAAATGCATTCCAGTTTGGAGTGAAATCGTGGGATATATTGTAATACCCAGTTGAGAAGGACTTAAATTTGATCATATTTCATAAGATTTGTTTACCAACGCAGACTGGGGATTCTTGGGTGGCTTGTATAAGAAAAAAATTGATGGTTGACAGCGGAAAAGCTCACAGACGGGAGGACTATAATTGGACCTTTAGCGGCTCTTAGTGCTAATGTTTTGACAGACGTCGGAACAAAACCCTAAAGGAATTATGACTCAAGTTTTTGTGGACATCCAATTATAAGAGAAGGAAATGTTTATTTTAACAATATTGAGTGGCTCTCTGAGTGTGAGAAAGCCAGATGAGGTCCGAACGTGGGAACTCAAAAACAGTGGGGGAAAAAAGGGATATTCTGGAGAGGGGGAAGCGGATAGATCTTAAAGGAGGAGGTCGTGGAGGCTGGAGCAGTGGAAAATAGAAAATAGATTCTTAAGTATAACTAAATGTTGTTTTACTGACTTTGTAGAAGGATTTGATCAATGATCGAATAAAGAGAAAAGAAGAAAGCGTGGAGATAAACATTTTGGGCATTTCAAAATTTTTCAAACAAACTGAACATTTGGCGCTGGTGATAAATATTCGGTCAAATTGAATGGTGGCCGTCACTAAAAAAACCATTTTAGTCCATGCAAGCAGTCAGGAGTTTGGATATCAAAAGGATAAAGTACACGTGTCTGTGAAGGTCTGTGCACAGAAGGGCATTGTAGAGTAAAGAGCATTCCTGAAGGCCCAAATAAAATTCGAATAAAAAAATATAAAACATAAATTGGTCAAAGAGGATAACTGCGGACCATTTCTTCGAATGATTATCATTCATCCACGCAAATATAATATTATGTGTATCCTGATTGCAGCTTTGGACTGTGCCTCGTGTTTGATTGCGCTGCTACTGTTTTATAACGTTATAAAAGCAAAATACTTGCACAGAGCGGTGCAACTATTCTTACAGGATTAAAATTACCAACTACGCACTGGTTTACTTCAGCGGCAGTTTTACAGGGAAGGAAACTTTAAGCAGGAATTAAACTTCCTGTTCTCGTGATTTCTATGAAGTAATCTTGTTTACTCCTGCCTGCGGTCGCTGACAGTGTTATCTGCAGCCACAGCCACTTCTGGGAGGATTTGCTGTTATTTCTTATTCAAGATGAAGCGCGTCGTCCTCGTCCTCGTGGTTCTGGCGCAGTTGAACGCATCAGTTGCTTCTCAATACGACAAAAGAACGGTAAGATCCTCAAGTCGAAATTCCTTCACCACTCAGCCAATATCTCTCTTCCTCCATTACGAGAAGTCAATGTGACCATTAGTTCAGCCACATCTCTGACTTTTCCTGAAAGAAATGTTTCCAAGGTTAACCTTCAGCTTCCCTCCATCACTGTGACGTTCCAGAGCCACCTGCAGGATAAATCCTTAATGTAACCTTACTGGTTCCTCAACATCCACCTTCATAATTTGAAATGTTAAACTGATTACAAGATAATTAAAAAGTAATTTCATTACTGTTGCAGTTGGATGACCTTTACCTTGAAGAGTACGGAGGAAATGTACGCGAAATATTAATACACATGTGGTCAGAATTATCGGCTACATTAGATCAGTATTTAGAAGATTTCAGAGAATCAAACTTTGGTAACGTCACCAAGCTGCCTCACATGGACGAGGTGAGTCCACTATTAGGATATTGAGGTTATTTTCCCCACGCACTAATTTAAACCCAATCTCTGCAAAATTTTGCTTTCATATTTTTCAGATTCTTCAATACTTGAAAACTATTCCACTAATATCAATGTTAGAAGCAGCATCTGATCTGCACAACGTCACTCTGCAGTCTATATACGACGATCTCAACACTCATTGCACTGAATATTTGGACACACAGATTGAGGACCTCACAGTCGCACCAAGTGTAAGTACAGCTTCCTCCACATTCAGGAGCGTTTCTCTTCTTTAATGAAATTGCATAAAACCATAAAGTACTAGTAACAAAATTTATACCTATTAGTATTCGGTAATTAATTTTATTATGATGGATGTTGCAGAATGTGACGTGTGTGGGGAAGCGGTTGGGCAAAACGTTGACACTAAAGTTAATCAGGGGCATCAGTTTGGATTTCCAGAAGTCCTGTCAACAGCTGCTGCCTCTCTGCTCGGGGACTCACGCCAACTGCACGCTGGCCTTCGAAAATGAAGTTAGGAATTTGCTTACAAGTTCCTTTGAACAACTTCATGAAATAGTTCCTACTGATGTGATAACGCCTCTAGAAATCATAGGAAAATTCATGGACAAAATATTGTGGTGCGTGTCGACACCATACGTGAATGCTTACCAAAATTTATTATCATACTCGTTTTTTTTTTCTATTGTTGCGAACACCGAACCCTTTGTTAAGGAAAACTTTCTCATACAGCCTTTGGTCTACAACATTATTCTACACCCTTCGTTCTTTCCGGATACTAAAAGACCACTTGGCAGGTTCCCCAGCTTCACAGAATCACAAGATCAAAGGACTTGGGGGATAGTCAAATCCAACGCAGGTAAAGCACATCGTCCTTGTGCGTTCTACAGGCACCAGGGAAATTCTCAAGAGTATTTTGAAATCATTTGGGATTGCTTCTTTTACAATATGACGCAAGTAAGTATGAATCTCTTACGATGTGTCTACAGGGACACAAATTCCACGGAATTGACTTGGTCCACGGCTCCTTCCCTGTACTTCCACTCACAGTGTCTTTGTCTCATATTCAACAACACCGAATGTAGAGTCAAAGTACCACAAGGTGCCGATCCTCGTTTTTATTGCTTTTCCCTTTTACTAAGAGACTTCCAAAGGCAAGTCTCGTACAGGCCAGCAGTGACCTACCTCGACTACGCCTTGCACACACGCGTTCCCGTTTGCCAGTTCACTCACCTTATCCAAATAGGCTTCTACACAGAATGCGTTGATTTTCCCATATATTTTGATAATTTGCTTTCCATGCAGTGCTTCTTCAAGGACGTTGTAAACAAGAACCTCAACTGTTCGGAAAGGCCACTAGTAAATACCTCCAACGTCACTGAGATCTGCTTCCTTAAAAAATTCATGGAGTTGGTTTACTGTCACAGCGAAAGTGACATCGAGGTTCCTGTGCCTTACTACGGGGTGGGCGATTCTACACTCGTCCTCTTCTTCACTTTCCTCGACGTCGCGGTGCGCGGCCTCGCCCTGGTCACTTACCTCGCCTGTCCGCAACTCTGCAACCTTCCAGGGAAGCTGCTGATAGGCTACCAGGTGACGGCGCTGCTGAGACTCCTCGTGGTGCGGGCGAGTCTCGCGGACATGGCGCTGGCCGTGCACCTCGACGTCGCCATGGACCTGTCCTCCACCTTTTGCCTCACTTCTTACTTACACTTCCTGACGACGTCCATCATGACTTTGCGACTGCCAGACTCTCTGAGCCGTGATGAAGCCCGTATGGTGCTTCTGCGTTACGCGATGTTAAGCTGGGCCTTGCCGGCGGCGTTGTCCGCCTCTTTTTTCTGGATGGACGAGGCCCTCGACAGTCGCGTGCAGATCGGCCAGCTGCTCTTTGTCCTCTGTACGTATGTGGCGCTCTTAGGCAACCTCTACATGTGCTACAAAAACTTCCAATTCTACTCCGACGTCAAGAAAAGCGCCCTTCGAATTCGGGAAGGCGTCACGGCGCGCAGCGTCTTCGCTGATCTCTTCACCTTCGCACTGAAGACGTCGCTGCTGTCAGGGGCGGGGATCACCTTCAGGCTGGTCTTCACCCAGATCCAAGGCCTGGAGCACCTGCTGGGCTACTACCACGCTCTGGGCACGCTCCAGGGGCTGCTGTTCTTCGTCCTCTACGGCTGCAACAGCGAAGCCCGCGCCTTCTGGAAGCTCGTCGTCTTCACAAAACTCCCTCTGTGGTGTCGTCGTGAAAATACTATTGTCTAGAAATATTCTGTATTGTTGAAATATTAAATGAAAAGTTTTATTTATTCCGATGTGTTTCTCTTACATCACATCTGATGGACAACCACTGGCAGTTGATAACGGATCAAGGCGTAGTTTAATAATATTAAGTTACTCGTTGGTAACAAGGCACTACATAAGATAAGCAGGAACAAGGGAAGAAAATTCTAGGTTTAACGTGACCCTGAGTAACCACTTCTATTTCTAGTTTTACCTGATTGCCTGAAGCCTTCGCAGATATTACCGTAGTCCAAGATATTCCGTACTCACAGATGTTCCACTTCGTTGTTACTGCCACAGACACTTTGGCCACTGCACGCAACATTCTTCTAATTTTCCTCGTCCCCAGCTGATGGCGTTCGTTCCGCAGTGGCGCCACGTGACGCAGCGACAATGCATTCGGTGGAACGCGATTGTTTTCAATAGATAAACTTTGTAATGTTGATTACGTTGTTCTATCTTTGCCTTTCCACTATTATACAGTTTCTGGAGTAAAAGGGTGTTTACTTATGAAATCTAACAAGGCTAATAAGTTTAAAACATTCGACAAGATAAACATTTCTTGTTGCGATTTTTAGTTTGTTGCGCAGTGAAACATTATTTTTAGCTCTGGGTTGGACATTAAATATTCCTGAAGAAGTGTACAACAACATGGCGACGAGTGGAGTAAACATGAATTATCGAATTCAGCGTCTTCGCAAGGAGAATCATCAACACTGGGCTTCCTGGCCACAACAATAAACGAACAAGCAGCCACCACGCCAAGCTCAACAATTGCTACGTCCCTTATTGTTACGCCAAGCCTTCGCCTGTCCCATTGGCGTTGCGGTTTCTACGTTCTTGTGTTTTGTCATCCGACGAGTGCAGTTGCTTTTCTTTATTTATGTTATCCCTTTCTATGTCTGTATTTGGCATTCTTCATTATTATGTGATGTAAGATTGCAATAAGCGATTGAGTGTGCAACACAGGAGAGATACTTTGATCCTCAAGTGAGGGATTAATGCACAAACCTCCTTCAACACCATCATTAATAAAGACGTAGCAGCAGCACATCCGAACCCTAACGATGATTCCCATAAATGCACCGCAATATATACAAAAATCATAAATACTAATCATCAGGTGTAATGAATCAAATATATAACTACACGTAGGTCGAGAAGAAGCAACATCAAGGTAAACTTGGACAAAATAAAGTTGTTTTAATGCATTTAAAAAAATATCCGGACCATTTACATTTTAACAAGGATCCTCCTTATAATTTTATTTTATTAATAAAGTTATATCTTTTATGTTCTTTGAAAGGAAACAATTTTTATAATGAAGAATAACTCTTCAAGTATTTACCAAGGGGCCGCAGCTGCCAGAGGAACTGCACTTCTGGAACGTTTAGTATTACCTAACATGAAGGGAGGAGATGACGGAAGAGAGCTTCATGGATGCTGTGGATGAATTGGCAGGTATTAGTAGTGATGGTGGCAATGACTTGTTGGGCATTGTGCAGCTCCGTATGAGAGTTCCCCAGTCTTTGGTTTACCAAACACATAAAATAATATTACGTCATTTATATAAGCAAAGTAGTTATTTAATTTTATCTGATCTCGCGAAGCCTACGTCATGATCTGTGCCGCCCGCTGTCTCACGTCTGCGTCCTCAGCGGTATCTCAGAATCAGAACTCCGCCAATCCCTCTCGTCCCGGAAACTCTTCGTCGCTTTACAAACTTGCACAGTCTCCGTGTCGAGTATTTCGACACCCCTCAGATGTCTAGGAACTTCCTCACAGGCCAAAAGTAACTCAAAGGCTTCCACATCGTCTCGACGTTCTTTGATTATGTGGAGGACGAGTGGTTTCTGTCTACGCCCTCCTTCTACAGGATGAATCTCTTATATAACAAGATCACGCTCCTGGCCGCGTACACTTTCAGGTTATATGAAAATCTCTCGGGATACCAGCCGCGTAAGATTGTCAATAAAATCGCAGCCAAGAGGCCCTAATAACTCGAAACTGCGTTTCCCTCCCCTCCTTTCCCCCATTTCCCCCCTAACGCATGATGGAGGCTAGCTCGGTGTGTGGTCGCGCGGAGGGCGGTTCCTCGGGAGGCCGGTGAGGTGGCTGATACTTTCTCCAGGGCACCTCTTCTATCCTACCCACACACTTAGACATCCATACACCTAAAACCCTTTTCCATCCCAGACCTTCTTCCGGTGGGTTTGCTGCGGTCTGCCTTGGTTTCGAGCCAATTTATTATTACCTTTTATCTATTGCCGAAGAGGGCTATACGCCCTATAACGGCTCTGGGAAATATTCCCAGATAAAATACATTTAGTTCGTCGTTGTTAGGTTCGTCGTTGTTAGAGATTATCTGTCAATTAAGAATAGGGCATTTTTTGATAAGGCCAAAAATTCCAAATTTGAAAATATTAGCATAATTTCGACTAGTAATAGCAAACTTAGAGATAGGAGTATTAGGTTAAAGGTGTAGTAGAATTAGGTTAGGTTAGATTCTAATCAATGTCACTTTAGTTTAGGGCACGCCTGGGCCTGATCAGTACAATTAGGCAAGCCATTTTTCCAATTACTGAAAACAAAGGCAAGAGCTACGCTCGGTACTTGAGTTTAGAAACAGCCCTCGTGGCCATCACAAAGAACGCCGGGTCCCCTCTCATCCACTTCTCCACCTTCTGTACGTCCAGGACACGACGGTAAAGACAGACGAACCGCGGATACGACTGGCACAATTCTCCGACGACACTGCCTACTGGGCCACCGCTAGACGTCACCCTGATTGCAGTAGCAGTGATGAACAGCCAACTTAAAGGCTTAATGACGTGGTGCAGTAAGTGTCGCTTCACGCCGACACGACACAAGTCCTAGCCGAGAGACACAGCGACAAAAACCAGGCTTAGGTGTCGTGGAGAGACACAAGATTAGATTACACAATGTAACGATGCCCCACCGACAAGAGATCAAATATCTCGGAATAAAGGAAAGACAGAGGACTGACCATCGACCTACACTACCGTAACACCTGCAATACTTCAAAGACCAGACTAGCTATACTCCGGCTCTTAGGTGGAACAGTAGGATGCCGACAGAAAACCTTAAGTCACCCTCTACAAAACGTTAATTAGACCGGTCCTCCTATCCCTATCCCCCACTACTCTTAACAGCCACAGAAAAGTCAAAGAGGAAAATAAAGCTATTAGAGCAGCGTACAGAATCCGCCCACACACATCTCACAATGCACTCTACCACGTAGTAGCCAACGACCTACAGCCATTACCACCACAGGTAGCCACAAGACTACTAAAAAAAAATACGCCATGAAGGCCAACACGCGACCCTTTTACAGAGAGACTCTAGACAGAAGTTTAATCCCTGACAGAATCCCCTCAATTAAGACACTTAACGAATTAACAACAGAATGACGACAGACGAAACAAATAAAAAAAAAACAAGCATTTTAAAAAAAATCTTTTTCCGCCTTTTCCCAAGCTGGGCTTTATTCTAAATCAGCGACCTCTCCTTCCCTTAAATAAATTCCTTACATGATTAGCAGCAGAAAAAACAAGGCAATCACCGTCCCACCTAAAACCCGCAAAACCTAGAGAAAAAAAGAGGATATCCCACGCTCCCTCGCATAAAAAAAGAGGAACTGCCTCCTCGAAAAAAAAGAGGATTCCAGATCCACCTCGTACAAAAAAAAAGAGGACACCTGACCAAAATCCCGTTAGTTCTACACGATCCGACGCGACGCCTGTCCTCGGCCACGAAAACGCTCTCTGCGGGCTGTGGAGGTCAACGTGCCTAACCAGCTAGTTGTTGCCCCTTGCGGCTTACTCGAACTACAAATTAGATTGATAGATAGACAACTCGGCTCTTCGCTAGATCCAACATTTACACCGAGGAAACCAACGTTTGACCTTCAGGTTAGTTGCACAACTTTCTGCAAACTTTCAATTTATAATTAAGCTAATTAATTTATAATTTAGTCCAATCACAGAATTTTCCCATAAGCTTGTTCTTAAAAAAATATACATTATGTCAGAAGCCTTCCTGGATTTATTCTTTCTAACTTCGTCTAATCTATATATATATATAAATGAATTGCTGTTCGTTAGTCTCACTAAAACTCGAGAACGGCTGAACGGATTTATCTTATCTTAGTCTTGAAATGTTCGTGGAGGTCTAGGGAAGGTTTAAAAGGCAAGAAAAAATCGAATAATTTTCGGGAAAACCCTAAAAACAGCCCTTTTCTATTTCCCATACAAACGTTTTCTAAATAAAATTCAAATCTACACCAGTCGAGGAATTTTCACCAAATTTCGTACACGTGTTCTTTGCGACCAGGAAACAAACACTGTCGGGGTGAGACGCGTCTTGCACCCCCAGAAGCGGGGGTGGAAATATTTAAACATACTAAAACAGCCGATATTTGAGTCGGATAAATATTTTTAGGGGTCAAAGATATTGATAGTGTTTCTACCAATGTTATCTGAATACAATTTTCATCCCCTACGCCCTGTGAAAAGGACACCCTTCGGGTTTGGGGTGGAGATGCTTTACAGTAAAATAACGCGAATACAGCCGAGATTGGAGTCAAATCAAAGGTTATGGAAGTCACTGTGTTTAGTTATGACATTCAAATTGTCATTTACCCCTCAGATGCAGGGGTAGCGGGGGTGCAAATTTTGGAACATGCAAACACGGCAGATATTTGCGTTGAAGAAATATTTTTCAGAGTTAATTATAATGATTAGGGTTCGAGTAGCGTTACATAAAAATTGCGCAAAAGCAGCCGAAATTGGAGTCATATCGGGGGTTATAGATAAATGACATCTCGGGCAACGCCGAGCACCCAGCTAGTGTATGGATATATATTGTAATAATTAAAAAAAGTAATTTGTCTTTAATTTGCCCCACGTTGTGGTAGCCATTTTGTAATATTTAATAAAATGGTTTAAAATAAAAATATTATATTTTTAAACAACAAACAAATTTATCTTAATTCTTGAACAATTTTACAATTTAAAATAAAAAAAAGATCTCAATCTCTCAGGGTCTCAACTGGGTTTGATAACGGTGAATCATACAAAAATAATTAAAGAACCCAAAAATTAGATTTAAAAGGAAATATTTACTCGTCTAAACATAGACGAAGTTTGCTTGTTGACGACATTAATACTAAAAGATGGCTTCTACTTTAAACAATTTATTTATCAATAATAAAGGAACGATATCTGACTTTTATCTTTTAATTCGGTTTACAAAATTTATTGTTTCTTTTTTTACTTACGGCTGCCCAGGATACTTTTAACTTTCGAAGCACAGTGACGGTTTTTTTCACAGCTTCTATTGAACTCAGAGATTCTAATTTAAATGTTTCTATTTCCAAACCAGGAACCAGGAACCCCTTCTTCGTCTCTCCCTCGCTCGGTTGAGTCACTCACGGCTTGCTGCCGTTCTGCTTGCGTACATGTAAATGTTTGGTCTCGTCTATTTCAACTTGACCAACGCTCCCAGTCAACTCCAGGCTCAAGTTTTTAATATAATGTCTCTTCGATTTTCAAACGATCTGTGTTCGGCACAACCTCCCAGCCGACTCAAGACTCGAACTGTCCTCTACCAAATCATAACACGAACTGGCTTCCTGTCTCGTAAATTTTGAGCGCGCATTCTTCTTCCGCCAAAACAACAATACTCTCCTTCATTGTCGCTTGCAGTGTTCGGTACCGCCGTCAATAATGTTTCTCCAAAAATTTAGATTATCAATTACAATTAATGCCTTAATTAATAGGCATTACAATATAGTGACTGGTTTAATAAATATGCTGGAATTGATAAATTAAGCTGTAATCCGTTTAACAGGTTATCTGACGTCCTTAAATAAATTAAAAAACCTGTTTATTAATTAGTTAGTAATTAAATATCTTATAATAATCCCATCAGGAGGAGCAGTTTCAATTATTTAGATACAACCGGAAATTTAAAATACAGATAAGTTTCTCAACTGTTAGACGTAAACCACTTTATAAATTCAATTATCGTCAAATCTAATTAAGATTTTTTAAGGAATATTTCGGATCTCATGGACCCTGTATTCAAAAACGTCTCACTTAAAAAATTATTCCCCAACTATTTTTGTCAGAATTGATTACCATCGACATTTAATCGAGTTCAACTTATATAATATAAATTGGACAATTAAAAAATACTGCGGACCATTTCTTCGAATGGTTATGGCTCGTCTACGCACTTAACATATTTTGAGTATTCTGATTAAAGATTTGGACTGCGCCTCGAATTTGATTGCGCTGCTACGGTTTTATCACGTGAAACAAGTAAAATACTTGGACAGAGCGGTGCCACTATTCTTACAGGATTAAAACTCCCAACTACGCACTGTTTTACTTCAGCGGCAGTTTCACAGGGAAGGAAATTTCAAGCCTGAATGAAACTTCCTGTTTTCGTGATTTTTATGAAATAATTTTGTTTACTCCTGCCTGCGGTCGCTGCCAGTGTTATCTGCAACCACAGCGACTTCTGGGAGGAAGAAAACGAAGTGAGAGGTTTGCTGTTATTTCGTATTCAAGATGCAGCGCGTCCTCCTCGTCCTCGTGGCCCAGGCACTGTTCAACGCAGCAGCAGGAACTAAAACCGATTCTAGAACAGTGAGTCCATCTTACAGAGATGCTCAAGTCACAATTCCTTCACCACTCTGCCAATATCTCTCTTCCTCTATTCTGAGAAATCAATGTGACCATCAGTTCAGCAACATCTCTAACTTTTCTCGTTAGAATTGTTCGTTTCCTCCAGGGTAACCTTCGGATTCCCTCCATGACTGTGACATTCCAGAGTCACCTGGAGGGTTCATCCTTAATGTAACCTTCGTGGTACCTCAACTTTTTCCTACATCAGCTGACTTCTTCAAATGTTAACCAGATAATTTCAAAGTAACTTGCTTTATGTTGCAGTTGGACGAACTTTTCTTTGAAGTGTACGGAGGAAACGTACATGAAGTATTATTACGCATGTGGTCAGAATTATCGGCTAGATTAGATCTGGATTTAGATGATTTCAGAAGGTCAATCGTTGGAAGCATCAACAAGCTGCGTCTAATGGACGAGGTGAGCCCACTATTAGGATGTTTAAAGTTCTATTTCCTCGCGCACTGAATTAAACCAAAACTCTGCACGTTTCTGCTTTTACTATTTCAGATTCTTCAATACTTTAAAACTGTACCATTAATATCAATGTTAGAAGCAGCATCTGATCTGCACAACGTCACTCTGCAGTCTATATACGACGACCTCAACCATCATTGCTCTCAATATTTGGACACAGAGATTGACGACCTCAGAGTCGTACCAAGTGTAAGTTCAGCTTCCTCCGCGTGCACAAGCATTCCTCCCCTTACAAATACTTTGGGAACACCAGTAAATAATTGTAAGAAAAGTTATACTTATTATTCCTTGGTAATTATTGTTATTACGCTTGATGTTGCAGAATGTGACGTGTGTGAGAAACCTGTTGGGCAAAACGTTGAGAATAAAGTTAATCAGGGGCATCCGATTGGATCTGCAGAAGTCGTGCCAGCAGCTGCTGCCTCTGTGCTCGGGGACTCACGCCAACTGCACGCTGGCCTTTGAGGAACAAGTTAGGGATTTGCTTAATAGTTCATTTGAAGTACTCCATGAAATTGTTCCTACTAACGGGACGACGCCTCTAGAAATCATTGGAAAATTTATAGACGAAATTTTGTTTTGTGTTTCGTTACCATACGTGAATGCATACCATAATTTATACAGTCTTTCGGGTCTGTTTTCTTATTATCCGACCACCGAACCTTTTGTGACGGTAAACTTTCTACAACATGCTATGCTCTACAACACTAATCTAGACCCTTGGGACTCTACAGATAATGAAGGTGTATTCGGCAATTTTCCCAGCTTCACAGAATCAAAACATAAAAGGACATGGGGGATAGTCAAGTCCAACGCAGGTAAATCGTATCGTCCTTGTGCGTTCTACAGACACCAAGGGAACTCAAAAGAGTATTTTTTAATCATTCGTGATTGCTTCCTTTACAACATGTCGCAAGCAACTGTAGATTTCTTACGTTGTGTCTACAGTGATCCAAATTCCACGCCATTGACTTGGTCCACGGCTCCTTCCCTGTACTTCCACTCCCAGTGTCTTTGTCTCGCATTCAATGGCACCGAATGCGGGGTCAAAGCTCCTCTAGGTGTCGATCCTCGTCTTTACTGCTTTTCCTTTTTACTACGAGACTTTCAGAAACAAGTCTCGTACAGGCCAGCAGTGACCTACCTCGACTACGCCTTCCAGTCACGCGTTCCCGTCTGCCAGTTCACTGACCTTATCCAAATAGGCTTCGAGACAGAATGCAAACATCTTAGTGTAGAATTTCAAACGGTGCTGTCTGTGCAGTGCTTCTTCAAGGACGTTCTTAACAAACGTCTCTACTGCTCGGAAGCGCCACTAGTAAATACCCACAAAGCCAATGAGCTCTGTTTTCTTAAAAAATTCATGGAGATGGTTAACTGTGACAGCGAAGGTGACTTCGAGCTTCCTGTCCTTTACTACGAGGTCGGGAATTCGGAGTTGGTCCTCTTCCTGACGTTCCTCGACGTCGCTGTGCGCGGCCTCGCCCTGGTCACGTACCTCGCCTGTCCGCAGCTCCGTAACCTTCCAGGGAAGCTGCTGATAGGCTACCAGGTGACGGCGCTGCTGAGACTCCTCGTGGTGCGGGCGAGTCTCGCGGACATGGCGCTGGCCGTGCGCCTCGACGTCGCCATGGACCTGTCCTCCACCTTGTGCCTCACCTCCTACTTGCACTTCCTCACCACCTCCATCATGTCTTTGCGACTTCCAGAATCTCTGAGCCGTGATGAAGCCCTTGTGGTTCTTCTGCGTTACGCGCTGTTAGGATGGGCCTTGCCGGCGGCGTTGTCCGCGGCTTTCTTCTGGATGGACGAGGCCCTCGACAGTCGCGTGCAGATCGGCCAGCTGCTCTTTGTCCTCTGTACCTACGTCGCCCTCTTCGGAAATCTCTACATGTTCTACAAAAACTTCCAATTCTACTCCGACGTCAAGAAAAGCGCCCTTCAAGTTCGGGAAGGCGTCACGGCGCGCAGCGTCTTCGCTGATCTCTTCACCTTCGCGCTGAAGACGTCGCTGCTGTCAGGGGCGGGGATCACCTTCAGGCTGGTCTTCACGCAGATCCAAGGCCTGGAGCATCTGCTGGGCTACTACCACGCTCTGGGCACGCTCCAGGGGCTGCTGTTCTTCGTCCTCTACGGCTGCAACACCGAAGCCCGCGCCTTCTGGAAGCTCGTCGTCTTCACAAAACTCCCTCTGTGGTGTCGTCGGGAAAACACTATTGTTTAGAAATATCGTGTAGTGTTAAAAAAATTATTAAAAATTTTAATCAATGCGGTTTGAATTAACTGAGGTTGAAAGCTGATTCTGATGCAGCACAATGAAACCCAATCAGACCAACTCCAAACTGGATAATTCTCCTTTTGTTTTCTCACAATGAAAGTTAAACAAAATAAAACAAGCACATTTTAATTGTATCTGACTGACTGAAGTGTGAGACAGAATAATTCCTGTAAAGAAATAGAGTGGATTGAAAGTAAGTTAAATACAAATATACCTACACCTAAAGGAAAAGAATGCTGGAAGTTAATTAAAGTGAACTAATCTGGTAAACAAAAATGACAAACTCAAATCGAGTTGATTAGTTTCGTTGTAAATGTTTCCTTGATAATAAAAATAATAGACTCCAAATTATAACAATGTGAAAGTAATATAAATGCCAAAGCTCTTAATTTACAATCCTATACATGACATAATAAGTTACTCTGGAATTAAAATTACACACATGATGAGGAAGATAGAGAAATAACCTGCAAAACTGGAATATTAAAGGGTAGTTGATGGAAAGTCAGTATGCAAGGTAAATTACAAATAACACAATATACCCTGAAATGCAAATAAAACCCTACTAAAGCACCCCAAAATATTGTAATCAATAAACGCAATAGAAATGAAGAAAAAAATGGAGAACTGACTCCAAAGGAAGGAGATAATTAAATTCAAATTTATATAAACAGTCCATTGCAAGTATATTTCCATTACATACATGTTTCCAGCTTTTTGACACAAACACACATAGAGTTTTTATTTAATTATTTCACTTCACTTCACTGATGATGATGGTTTTTAGGTTAAGAGGCCTGCCAGGGGTGAGTGAGGGGGGGGGGGTGCAAGGGAAAGGAAGAGCAGCAGTGCAGCCAACTCTTGAGTCTAATACCGTAGTCAGGATAATTGAATCATTTGCAACAAAACCACATGCCTTTAAAATTATCCTTTAACTCAATTGCTTTCATAATTTAATAATAAACCAAATGAAAATACTTGATTAAAAATTATAAACTTATTTTTCTTACCAAAATTCCCGCTGGGGAAAGTCAGATAAGAAAAAGAATCGACACTCACGGAATAACGAAATGAATTGAGATAATTACGAAAAATTACGAGCAAGGGGAAGCCTTTGAACGTCTTGCTAAAGGACGAACATGCGATTCTTTAGGTACAACTTATTTTATTGTAGTTGCATATCTTCATTAAACTTCACTTTCATGCGGTCATTTAAATTATGAAGGGAAACACTTGGGGTTAATAATTATTAGTCATGGCGATGAACTTTCCATATAAATTCTCTCACGTTAAAACTTGAAGTTTGACATTGTACAGTAATTCTTTTTTTATTGTGCAATGGTTTTGGCGGAATCCTAACTGTTGATTACTGTCATTTTCCCTTGTTGTGATTGCTAGTTTTTGAAGAAGCCATTTTACAATACGTTTGGTGGTAGTCTGAATGGTCTGTGCGATGACGAGGCCCCTTCAGGATGTCCTCGCAGCTCTCCCCTGCTCTGGCGCAATTCTACACAGTCCTTATGGAATACGGTGATCTACTTGAATCCTTTCACTCGTGATTGGGTCGTATCCTGGGTATAGACGAGGATTTATGTTGTTCTTGACTTGACTTGTCGTTGACGAGTATTTGCTATACACATATTGTACGACGTGTTCCTCGTGTGTCTCTGATCCTCAACTTAAACCAATTATTAATTCCCTTCGAATGTCCCTGCTTCATTATGAAAATAGTCAACCCGAACGCTGAAAAACTGCGCTACGCAAAGCCCCGTGAAAAGGAGATTTAATGTTAGTAACTTACAACCCTTGTAAGGTGATTAATTCATTATTTATGTTTTGCGTTACTATCATTAGTGACGTCATTACTAATTACCTGGCGACGGCCCCGAGGATCGTGTAAATATTGTGGTGATCGCTCGTCGCTCTTGTCTTGTTTTCTATTTCCAGGTGTTGCTAGGCTGAGGCTTGTGTTTTAGAGGATTTCTGGCAACGTCGCCTCAAGTATGTGAGAAGCTATGTGAAGGTACGCAAGTACACATAGCTTGTTTTCATGTGTGATACTGACAATTTTGTTTTGTTCGTTAACTTTTTACTTGTTTCGACGAGTTTGTGGCAAGTTGACTTCCGGCTCCGGAAGTTGCGCGGGCTTTTGTTTGTCCGGGAACCGGAGGCGCGCGTCTGACCGCGCAGGGTCACGTGCAAACGTCCTGGCCGGGGAGTGGCTAAAAGGGTAGAACTTGCAGCCCCCGGTTCAGGAAGGGTGGAAGGTGCCTCGCGGCTTGTCACAGAGTGGTGCGTCTTAGATTTCCCAGTCAGGCCATAAGAACGTTTCATACTTTAGAATCTGCGCCAGGTCTTTGGAATACGTTGACCACGAGTGGTTCCCTCCATCAGGCCGTTGTAGCTCTATTCCAACTAAACATGGAAGACATAGAAGCTAATTGCTCAACCCTGGAAGTATGCGTAAGGATTCCAGCAGAATCAACGCTGGCTCTTCCAACTACGCGAGGAGGAAGTTGGCCAATCAGTATACAGGAGGCCAGGTATTCGCGCCCTGAGTTTTGGATGCAAATTTGAATGCAGTGCCGTGCATATATTGTAACATTGTTGTAGTATTGACTTTGTCAGCTTCTTCTTGCCCAGCGCCGCAAATTGTTTGTTATTGTTTGGTGGAGACGCAAGATGGCGCCCGCTAAGATACGTTAAGGCACTTCCGTGTCAGACTCGTCGGGGGATGGAGCTGAGTCTCCAGCGAAGAGCTCAAAACAGTACAGCGTAGAAATTATTAAAAATGTCAAAGTAAAATTTAAAGTTGTCGTCGACTATTGAGCCACGTTCTGAAGATGACTGTATCCAATGTGTCGAAACAATAATAATAGTTGAAGAAATGAAAGACGAGCCCGACTAATTGGGGCCTGCTCAATGCATTGTCATTTCCAGCGTCACAAGCGAAGGACATACACGGCGAAGGCCCCAGGATAATTTAGAAGACCACAGATGGATGACATCTTAGAGAAAACAGGACTTCAAAACCAAGTAGAAGACTGCAGGAGCTAACCATCCGCAGACATTGACGATGACCACAACCTGGTCGAGCGAAAAGTTTATTCAGATTCAAATGATTGAAGAAGAAATGGGAAGTTGAAAAATTGAAAACAGTGGAACTTCACAGGAAACAGACAACCTAACAAAATATTTCTAACGACGTGTCAGATGTATAAGAAGACTGGGAACCAATTAAAAACGTTACACTTAAAGCAGCAGAAAACATAGTTGGGAAAACTTAACTAAGGTAAGAGGAACTGCAGATGGTATTCAACTTAATGGAAGCAGAAGACTTTACAAAAATGCAAGTGAGAAACCAGGAAAAGCTGAATACAGAAGACTAAGATAATTTACATGGTGGCAGTGATACAGGAAGATGCTTCAATTTTTACTGGTTGGCGGATTCCTCCATGGTAAGTTGCTTTCTTCAGAAAACTGGACCAAGAGGCAAACCTGCTGACCATTGCCCCAAATTATTATCGGTCATTCACGCAGTTGACAAGATTTGTTTAGACTGATTGTTGGAGCTTGGGATTGACCGTCGTGTTTTAGTTTGCCAGATCTTCGGCTGTCTTGGCTTTTAACGAATCCATAATTAACACAACTTGACATGCTCCAGAACTTTGGAGAAGGGCCCACAGTTTAAATTCTTGTTATTGTTATATTTTATTTTCTTAGTGACTCCAGCAGGACGGACAGGAACCTCTTGCAACACCACAAGTCCTGTTTCTCTCATTGCGGTCACCGACAGTGTTATCTGCTTCCACAGCAACATTCGGGTATAAGAAACCAAGGAAGGGATTTGCTGTTATTTCGCATTCAAGATGCAGCGCGTCCTCGTCCTCGTCGCTCTGGTGCTGTTAAACGCGGCAGCAAGTACAGAAGACGATACAAGGACGGTAAGTCCATCATGCAGAGTTTCTCAAGTCACAATCCCTTCACCATTCAGCCAGAATCGTTCTTTCTACATCTTGAGAAGTCTATGTGAACCAATATTTTTTTATGTTACAGTTGGATGACCTTTTCCTTGAACAGTTCGGAGTAAACGTACACGAAACATTATTAAACCAGTGGTCAACAATAGCGAATTTATTAGATCAGGAAACATATGAATTTTTAAGGGATTACGTTTATCCTCCTACCGGGATAGTCACCTTGCTGCCTCTAACTGACGAGGTAAACCTTTTCTTTCTCCCAAACAACGTGACTGCTCCTGGTGGCAGCCAGCGCTCCTCCTTCTTGTGCGGGGATTTTTCTATACTGAAATAAATATGCATGGATTTATTCTAGTCATCTAATTTTAATATCTGTTTTTATATTTCCCCAGATTCTCCAATACTTAGAAAATATACACTCACAAATATTGGCGGAATTCGCATCTGATTTGGGAAACGTCACTCTGGACTCACTATACGAGGACCTGAACCATCAGTGTGCTGAATATTTGGACACGCCGATTGAGGACCTAAGAGTCGCCCCAAGTGTGAGTACATCTTCCTCCACATTCATTCAGGAGCATTCCTCCTCTTTACTCAGACTCTGGAACACCAGAAAGTACTTGAAGGAAAAGTTTTACCTATTAGTCATATTACATATTATTGTTATTTCTATGGATGTTGCAGGATGTGACGTGTGTGAGGAAGCGGTTGATCAAAACGTTGGCTCTAAAGTTAATCAGGGACATCAAAGTGGGTCTGCAGAAGTCGTCCAGTGCTTGCAGCCAACAGCTGCTGCCTCTCTGCTCGGGGACTCACGCCAACTGCACCCTGGCCTACGAGGAACAATTTTGGAAATTGCTTGCCATTTACATTGAAGAAGTGCATGAACTGCAACCTTTAGATCTAGAAACACCTCTAGATATCATTGAAATTTTCTTCATTAGTAATGTACTGTCTTTGAGGATATCATTCCCAGTTGCAAGGATTTACTTGAACGTATTGTCCACCTACACATCTTCCGTACCTTCCATCGAGCCCTTTCTGACGGAGAACATGATTCAATCTACGGGAATCAAGAAAATCGAAGCAGAATTCTACAAGTACGAAAGCTTCACACAATCACAACAGAAGTTAACTTGGGGGATTGTCAGGTCCGACGCGGGTAGCGTGGATTATCCTTGTGCGCACTACAGAGACATCTACCAGCGGGACTCAGAAGAGAATATTAAATTATTTGAGGACTGTTTCTTTGTGAATGCGTACACATCAATCGTAGATCTCATACGTTGTGCCTACAAGGATCCTAATTCCACACCATTGACTTGGTCCACGGCTCCTGCTGCCTACTTCCACTCCCAGTGCCTTTGTCTCGCGTACAACGGCACCGCTTGTGGCGTGCAAGCTCCTCAAGGTGTCGATCCCCTTCTTTATTGCTTGTCCGTGTTACTTAGAGACTTCCAGCGACAAGTCTCACATAGGCCAGCAGTCACCTACCTCGACTACGCCTTCCTAACCAAAGTTCCCGTCTGCCAATTTACTAAAGTACTGCAAGCAGGCTTTAATGGTGAGTGCGATGATTATGAAGCACAGATAAATTTACAACTGATCCTTTCAAAGCAGTGTTACTTTAAGGACGTTGTCAACAAGGACCTCAACTGTTCCGCAATTCCAGTAGTAAATTCTTACAACGCCAATGATCTCTGTGCCCTTAAACTCTTTATACAGTACGTTGTCTGTGAAAGTGACGTCGAGGTTCCCGTCCCTTACTACCGGGTCGGAGATTCGACACTGGTCCTGTTCCTGACTTTCATCGACGTCGCGGTGCGCGTCCTCGCCCTGGTCACGTACCTCGCCTGTCCGCAGCTTCGCAACCTTCCAGGGAAGCTGCTGATAAGCTACCAGGTGACGGCGCTGCTGAGACTCCTCGCGGTACGAGCGAGTCTCGCGAACATGGCGCTGGCTGTGCGCCTCGACGTCGCCATGGACCTGTCCTCCACCTTGTGCCTGACCTCCTACTTGCACTTCCTGACGACGTCCATCATGACTTTACGACTTCCAGACTCTCTGAGCCGTGGTGAAGCGCGTCTGGTGCTTCTGCGTTACGCGCTGTTAGGATGGGCCTTACCGGCGTCGTTGTCCGCGGCTTTTTTCTGGATGGACGAGGCCCTTGACATTCGCGTGCAGATTGGCCAGCTGCTCTTTGTCCTGTGTACCTACGTCGCCCTCTTCGGTAACCTCTACATGTTCTACAAAAACTTTCAATTCTACTACGACGTCAAGAAAAGCGCTCTTCAGCATCGGGAAGACGTCACGGCGCGCAGCGTCTTCGCTGATCTCTTCACCTTCGCACTGAAGACGTCGCTGCTGTCAGGGGCGGGGATCACCTTCAGGCTGGTCTTCACGCAGATCCAAGGCCTGGAGCACCTGCTGGGCTACTACCACGCTCTGGGCACGCTCCAGGGGCTGCTGTTCTTCGTCCTCTACGGCTGCAACAGCGAAGCCCGCGCCTTCTGGAAGCTCGTTGTCTTCACAAAAGTCCCTCTGTGGTGTCGTCGATAAAACACTATTGTTTAGAAATGTCCTGTATTGTGAAATAATAAATGAAAATTTTTATTTCCTGAGATGGATTTCCTTTTTGTCACATCGGATGGATGGCCAGTGGTGGTTGAAAATGGATCAAGGAGTAAGTTAATAATAATTCATGGCTAATTGGTGTCAAAGTACTACAAATGATAAGGGGTGCGAATTGTTGATTCTATACGTATATATCGTTCCATTTCTTCTTTTTATCTGATTCGCTAAACAGTTTACATAGATTGGAAATTTCCGTTTTTAAACAGCAGTTGTCCTTTATATTTTAGAGGAAATTGTCAAACCATTTATATATTGTCAAATGTATTGTGCGGTTGAGTCAGTCCAGGCTGTTTTTTTTTTCAATTCCTTTATGAATGGCACAAAGTTTCCAGAAACGTGTTGTGGTATTTAAATCATCACTTAATTTCGTTTGTCATCTAAGTATTATATATATATATTTATTTATTTATTTGCTACAACATACATTAGTTATAAACTGTTCAGCAGCTTTCGACTCCTACAGCCATATTTATCTGTAAGTATATTTTATATTTAGCTTTAAACTTTGCATTGTTTATCTTTCTTAAGCTATTAGCATGTACTAGATGGGGCCTCAGGACGAGGCAGTGACAACGATATGACGTCATCAGAGACGTCCCAAGTATCGGTGATGGTTACACGCAAGGACGTGAGAATATAAAACATAATATCAGTTCAAGTAGACAATTGAGACACCGAGAACCAAACATGCGCAGACCAGACAAAGGATAACAACGATAATTAAAGGCAATTAATAACTCGAAGTATGATGAACTCCAAATAACACAATGGACTCTTCTAGAGATGGGTAAATCTTTTTAACATTGCCTCGTGGAAACGTCATTATGTGAAACAAAATTTATTTAATTTACAATTAAAAATATTTCGGCCGTAGAATTACTACGATTCCTTCTATTGTTGTCGCTGCCCGGAGTCGCTGTTAATCAGGATATGCCACGGTTCTTGACTCTCCCGTCCCAGAGTCCCGGAGGAACCTTCCAGTGTCGCCCGAAATTCCCAGGTTTCAATCATTTTCTATTATGCGTAATTATTATGTATTTGCTTTAGCAATTATACGTATATATTTAACATGGGTAGTTGGAATGCGAGTCAATGATGTCACCGTGAAAATAACAATTACGTGAAACAGCGAAATAACACACAAAATGACGTCACATATTTACCATTAAACGCGTCTGGAATCCGTGTTCAATCCGTCAGGACATCAGGAGACTGCGACACACTCGCGTGAGGTCCAAGGGACCGACGACAATGGAGGAGCGGAGAGGAGTTGAGCGCAACAATAAGGCGTCACGGTATTGTTGAGTTTGCACGGTCATCGCAGCGATGTTTCGCTCAGTGCTGGCGTAGTCAACGGCTACAGCTTTTATCTGTAGAGGACCAGAGACTTTAGATAGCACAAAGACTTTACAAAGCAGAGTTAGTAGTTTCCGTTGTAGCGACAATGAGAGACGTTGTATTGTCGTGTGGTGTGCAGCTGGGTAATGGTTGTTGCAACGAGGACTAGTATTGTTGTATCTAATCCCTCGACGTGATGGTGGCGACACTCTGGTTATGTTTTGAACTAGTATTTCCGTGCTGGAGAGTAGAAACAACGCCTGTGTTGTTTGTGAAGAATTGTAGACGAGATGCTACGCCGTACTGCGTAATTTAAGTTCACTTCAACAATTGGTAAGGCTGCTTTTCAAAATATTTTCTGCATGTGTGGAGAGTCACGAGCTGAGACGCAAGGAAGTTCTGCATCATCGAATTCACGTTCGCTGCTGGTGTCCCACCATTTTCTCAAGCACGGGTCAGTAAAACGCGCTCAAGTGGCTCCATCTTGTGAACAAAAATTTGGTCATTCCACTTCACTACCGCCTTCCAACAATGGAAAATGACGAACAAACCAAAAAGAAAGCGTACCACGGAGGGACGAAATATTATTAAATATTACTACTCGGAAACGAGCAACAAAAATTGCACATTGCCGGAAATATTCAAGGAAACTACAGTCCGGCACTGTGTTGCCGCCGGGATGTGTGGCCGCACAGTGTTGCCGGCAATATCCCGGCAACATAGCGTAGCCCCGAGCACGTAGTACAATAATAATAATGGCGGCGGACGATGAAGGACTCATACTGGAAAACAACAAGATGGACGCTGACAACGGGAATTAAATTCGGAAAAAATCATAGGGTTTTTCACAACAACGCTCTTATTAATGTATTTGTAATGGGTTTTTTTTCTGGCAAGGTCAAAAAGGTGGATGTTAAAAGTTCAATATCATGACGTGTAACGCTGTTTTTTGTGTATTTGATTGCAAGTTCTTTGAACATTCTTTCACGTCCTCCGTGCCCAAGAGAGAGAGAGGGAGAGAGAGAGAGAGAGACAGAGAGAGAGAGAGAGAGAGAGAGCCAAATGAGCCTCGTGAAATAACACTTTGAGTTCATGACAGTAATTCTGTACAGTCCTGACGCCTTCTTTAAGAGGATAAATAAATGAGTTTAATTTTGAATAAGAAAGACAGCCAATACAGACCAAAAAAAAGGGGTAATATAAATACCACACGGCAACATTTCTGGGATCCTTGTCCCTTTTCGTCAGGTGCTAAGAACAGCCTAGAGCGACACAACTCCACTGGCTAACTCTTTTCGTCTCTCCCAATGTCGTTGCCTTTTCGTCGCTATTGAGTTTTGTCAACTGACAAGTGCATTTGTGTCGCTCTAGGCCCTTCTTAGCACCTGGTTAACAAATATTAATTCAGTGAGATTGTAACTTACACTTTCTGGTAATCAGGGGCAATTGGGCTCGTTCATTCATTTACACACACGCTTTGCACTTTATAACAGCCCCATTTTTATTTTAACACTGATTCTAAATATCACTGTTGGTGTGACAAAAGTTGATTCTTTGTTCGTTAAGGAAATGTAGTTCGATCGTTCTGAAGACGTCGGATGCAATTATTTGGTCTCACAACATCGAAACAATGGTCTAATTCTGCTACATTACGACGACTTTACTCTGAAATCTTTACACTGCTCTATTTCGACGACGAATCTGTGCTATAATTTTTTTTCTTTCTCCGATTAACTGCTTAAGAGATGTGAATGTACCAGAAGTAAAGAATAAGCTGAACTTTACTTGTAAGGAATTTTTATTTTAAGTTGTTTGATGATTAGACTAATTCTAAGGTATAGAAAATTAAAACCTCATAAATTTTGCCAGGTTTTTGTAAACATCCAGAGATTAGGGTTAATTGCATTTTATAAGAGGGAACAGTGAGAAGAGTTGGTCATTTTCATTTAAAGCAATGCGTGACACATTCAGGTTAAGTAAAATAACTCTTATCGGCTTTTGACAAAGACACAGATTATTCAATCACTTAATCAACACTTCTACAGATGAGTAGATAAGGGGATATATATATATATATATATCTACACAAAGGCCATCAGGACCTGTAGTGTTTACCATCACCTGACATCATGTAAGTAGCTCAACACTGGAAAAGATCGTTAGAAGGAAGTTTTTACTCGGCGGTGAGTTTGTAAAAACAAGGCGGATACTGGACTAAAATGGTTGCTACTGTAGAGAAGAGGAAAGAAGGTGTAGAGAGGCTATGTACAGGGAAATCCACATCCACAGGTTCCAACATGCCGAGGCCTGTTCTGAGAGGTGTATGATGTTCCGGAGTCGCAGACCTTGGGAAATACGGTAAGAGTTGTCCGCCGTTTCCAATGGAATAGTCGGCCAGCTGCCTTCTAAAACCGGTCAAGGCACGGTGAGAGGAAAGCTGCGACCCCACAGAGCAAACACCTTCTACCGTCATCCAGGGAAGGGCGTGGGACAAGAACCGACAATGCCCGACCTACCTGAAGCAGGTTTTTCTGTGGTTTTCCCTACATCACTTTTAGGCGAACTGCCGGGTACGATCCTTAAACTATAACAGGGGGGCCCCTAGTTAACTCTTGGCTACCTTCCTCTACCGTTCCGCATCCCCCCTTTCAAAATCCCTTCCTATGCTGTTAAAGGGGAGTTGCCACCATGTGAATTACCCTCATTCAGCCTGTCTACACCTACAAAAAAAATGAATCAGAGATAATCTGTGGTTTCACATGAGGAATATCTGTGACGTGTTGCAGGATCTCAGCGCTGGTTGTCGCCGTGGTCTTGGCCTCATCAACATCTATGGCGCTGGCCGAATGTCCCTGTCGCCCGCACGTTAACGACATCTACGACATGATCTGCGACGACCCTTCCCTCACGTCCATCCCCGACTGCGTCCTCAGCAACATCACCTCGCTCACCATAAGATGTCCGTCCATCCCTCTGGTACCGGAAACTATTCGTCGCTTCACAAACTTGAACAGGCTGTATATCTCGTTCTTTGATAACCCGCAGTTGTCCAAGACCTTCCTGTCAGGCCATAAGAGTCTGACACTCTTCCAAATCAACAGTACATTACTGGACTACGTCGACAACGAGTGGTTCCTGTTCACGCCCTCCATCCTTTCGTTGTACCTCGCAAACAACAAGATCGCGTTCCTGGCTTCCGACACGTTCAGGTTAGAGCCGCACTTTGCGACAAACTTTTGTAATGTAATGAATCTCCACAGAAGCTCGTGCTTAAACAATAGGTTTTATGTGGGTATTGCTTCAAGGACCTCAAGTGACCATTTGTATATGTGTGTGAGGGCTGGACAGTCCACGGATTGAATAATAATGTCTGGCATCATTATCGGCTACTCAGTCACAGAATGTTGTTACGCGACGTTTCGACCACCGACAGCTTCATCGTCATCATCAATTTCACCAACTGATAACTTATGCTTACGAAAAACAATTTTTAACTTATTATTATTATTATTTTGGTGTTTTCAGTTCCCTGCCGCTTCTGGAAAGCGTGGGTCTGAACAACAACGCGCTGACCACTCTTCCTCCGACGCTGTTCCAAGGCACGGCCCTCAAGAGTCTGAACCTAGACGATAACCCTTGGCAGTGCGACTGTGAGTTGGCCACCTTCATGCAGTTGACGAGGGACGACGGCGTGCACGTTCACAATCAGGCTTTCTGTTTACATCCGTCGGATCTCGAAGGACTCGAACTCAATGACTTAACGCCCGACGTGGCTTGTGGGAAAAAAAATGAACACAACACATACGTGAGTCAATAAACGTGTGCACATTGTAACGATAAAGCTGCATATTAATGTTTGTTGTCTTGATTAATAAATGTAAATTAAATTACAGAATAATGCTCGAAACAATTTCAACCAATCACGCGTCACTCACGATCCAGGAACAAACTCTGCGGATGTGAGCCAACTCTAGCAGCTCTATAGGGGTGCGGATGGAAGGGATGTTGCATTTATAAAATATGCCGAAATGGTTTAAATTGATGTCTAATAAAAGTTTTATTTATAATAATATCTTTGCAAGTCCTGTAATTAAACCTTATTGAACATTAGATTATTTTCCCTGACAGCCTTAATATAATTTCCTTAACATGCGTTACAATTTCCTTTAAATGTTGTGACTTTTTATTTAAATGAGGAAAATATGAAAAGATGTTAAATATTTAACATGTGTTTCTAGATTTTTACCTTTTATTTGCATGGTAAACTTGAAATCCTTGAAATACAGTTCCATTTTACTTTTTCTCTAGGCTCAGTGGCACTTTAAGGATAATTTTAAGCTCAATGGAGCAGAAACCTCTCAAGTAACCTATATTCAATTTTATTAGACTTCATCAGGATTACTCTGCTGTGCTTCGACGACGACGACTGGCCGCACCACACTCTAGCATGAACCAACAGCCTACAATACCTTAAACTAGTGCCATTATTGCCCATTCTTGTGTTTTCTGCCGCTAACAATTCGAGTCCATTTTTTTAAAAATTATTAATTAATAATTGCCTTTTAATTACCACAATATATTGTAGTGTATAACATCGGTAGGTGGCCGCCCTTAGTCCGCAGGCCTGAGAGAGTCTAAGAGTGGTCTCGGTGGAATTAATTAAAAGTGCACGTGCGCCGGAGATGCCCCAAGAAGTAGTAAAATCTATCGTCACAATCGCGTAGAAGGTTGAAAGAAAATAAATATTCAAGTTTTGAGTGATAAGAGATTCAGATTAAATTCCAAAGTCGTTGGTAACCTGGGAATCGCAGAGATAAACTTAGACGCCCCGATGAACAGCATCACGTGTGTGTTCGAGTGGGTGTCAACGTGATTTGTTTTTAAATAATTCCCCTGTACCAGAAGGAAGGTTGAAACATGAAAAATAAATCGTAACTAAGACGAGGGTCCATCAAACACTCAGAGCTTTACATCTGAGAAACGATCTTGTTTATGGGACTTGAATGGAAAATATTATAGGGATAAAATACAAATAACAAGCATCATGGATGGAGCTAGGCGGAGGAACGTTTACCGGTCACGCTTCATTGGCTTCCCAAGGAGAAAAGGAGAATAACAACATTCACCTGTGTCATTTAGAAGAGCTACGAAGTGGAATGACATTTTTTATTATTAAATTAGCTATTACAATATATGATCATGAAGGGTAATTAGTAAGAAAATTACAGAAGACGCCGAATTTATTAAATTTATTTATTTAGTGGCGCACCTTAGGGCGTAGTAAATACTAGGTAGAGAGAGGACACAAATTTAAATATTTCTATATCTATATCTGTCTCATCAAATCAGCTCTCTCAGAAGTTACGTCATTGCCGTCATTGCCCAGGTTAACTGGAGACCTTCCCGTCCTCCCACGGGCGCCGTATTTTGAGCGGCCGTGTCATGAGCGGACAACGTCCTCCCGCGGGCCCCTTCCACAATCCTGACCGCTGCGCGAGCAGGTATAAAGTTTCCAGAAGAGCAACTTTATTGCTTTCAAGAACCGGTGTTGGTTTTAACATTAAAGCCCCGTCTATACTTGCCGAGCACGAGCCGAGCACGAGCCGAGCGACGAGTCGAACCTGGCACTAGTGCCACCGGAGACTCCCGAGCACGAGCCGAGCAGAGCACGAAACGAGCCGAGCATCTTGAAGACACGCTTCACATACAGCGTCGTCATCCAAATGCTTGGAAATTAAATATGATATTAAACAATTACGAGACTCATTGCTACAACTAAACTAAGCTACATGTGGCTCAGAGATACAGCAACAGGAGTCAACAACAACAAAACTTCAATTACTAAAATCCATTTGAGTCATTACTGGATATATTCAAGCTTTCGGCCACTTTTACGCCATTTTGAAAATTCTAAAAACACATACGTGATACTTTTTTTAAAAAAATATAAAGGCTTATTCACAATATCAATTAAAAATTGTTGAATATTCAATAGAAGAAGGCACTTTACAGAAATGGTGACCCTTACTTTAACTTGTGGTGTCAGCCAACCTGCAGTGGATTACTGGTCTTGTAGTAAGCAGTACACGATGTCCTTCTTCGGCCTCCCCGCGATGGACGTCTCTCCAAAACCTTTTGTTGGCTACCGCACGCCAAATTCTCCACCCTCTCGCCTCTGTCACTCCACTTTCAGTCCTCACTCCGTCTGTCTGCCTGCGTCTGTCCACTTTCACCCGGGTCCGGAGCATATAATCGTATTCCACCCCCCCAAACGATGCAAAAAAAAGGGACGCATACCCGCGATTTCTTTTGGCCTCTCGGGTAGGCACACGTGACGGTTAATGTATTCCTTCACTGGCCCGCGGACACAAAGGTGGCCACTTAAGGTTGTTATTCACTACAATATATATAGTTTTTAGGATGGTTTCAAAGTGGCTGAAAGTTTCCTCAGAACTGAAATAATATCCACTGAAGACTAGATCCCATACAACAGCGCAGACCCTCATTATTTGAATAAATTTAAGTGAGAATTCTTGCGACCGCTCAATTTAATTTCCCATTTATATTTAAGTAACGCAACAAACGTAGCAAAGAATACAAGACAAGGAGTACAGAATACACTATACTCTTTGATATAAGCCAAAGAAATCGGTCCGCGTCCACACTACGACGTCCACACGCCGAAGTTTCCTTTGATGTTTCGTCAGCCGGAGCCCAGGACGAGCAACGCTGGTCCACGTGGCGCATGCGCAGAACAGTTGGCGCATGCGCACTGACTCATGTTCGGCTCGTTGCTCGGCAGTCTGGACACGGGGCTTAGGCGAATGTTTATTTAATGCACAACATTTCTGAAACTTATCTCGATTTATAATATTTATTTCTATGAATAATATATATAATATGGAAACTGTTTCAATTGGGTACTGATTCGGTTAATAATAGAATTGATCAATTAATAAAGAAAAGCTTTTATCTGACGTCCTTTACATAAATGAAAACGTCAACCGGGCGTGTGGCAACAGTGAGAGGAGTGTGGTGTTGAGAGACTGAACTCAACCACGGTATAAAAGAGATTAAGAGACAAGTTTTTTAAATGGATTGTTACTGAGTTGAAGTTAAAAACTGTAGACAGGCTAACGTTCTTTCAGAATACTCTAAAACTAATCGTCGAGTCCAGATAATCGAATAAAATCGATATAAATGAACGTCCAGTCGGATTTGAGAATGAGGCATCAGTTTTAAGGGGATATTCACGTCATGGACGACGATTTACTACATTCGTCGTCCATCTTGTAAAAACTCCTCAATTCCTTTATTAATCGGCGGTGTTATCAGTGGTCTCGTTAGGAATTTGTGTATATCATAAAGTAATCTAGATAAGAGAAACGTCAGTCTCAGAAGAACCTCAACAAATATTATCACAATTGATTACTTGTCAGCGTTCAAAGTTTGTCGTTGATGATGATGGGAAAGAACTCTCAGTTTAATCAAACAGTAAATACTTTTTTCCGCCTTCGTGGACAAGAGATAAGCGGGCGAATTGAACGTGTATATACGCCTGCAGGACAACGTGCAGGTGTAGAGTTGTTTCCCACGCGGAACGATCATGTAAGTAGCGACTCACAGTTGTGATTGTAAAACCGCTGTAAGAAAAAACTTCCAACTTAGTGCACGGTTTAATATTAAACACAGTGCAAGAAATTTATTTGTTCTCAATGCGCGCGGCCATCCTGCGTCTCCACTTAACAATACCTAACAATATACGGCGTGACAAGAGGATGTCGACAAAGGCAATAACGCAACGATATCAAAGTGATACGCTACAATATATATTGTAACGGGAGTGTCAGTTGGTAAAGGGCGTGTGTTTGTTGGTATTCTTGTATTGTTGAGCTCTTAAATATTGCGGCGGGTGAGTTTTACTGTCGTTGCCTTGCAAGAGGAGTTCCACGTCGAGAGTGAGGCGGGAGCAGTCGCTCTGGAAAAAGTATAGTAAAGCCACGTGTTGATTCAAACCACGACGCGTGAGGAATCTCTGTTTCATGTTCGTTGAATAGAATAATACAATCTTACAAGGTTGGTTATTTACTCCAAAAAAAAACCTGGCGACCAAACTTGTATACTACAATATATATCTGTGTGTGTGTGTGTGTGATTAATTTTTAATAATTAGACCCTTTCTAAAATAACGCAGTTTATTACGTGAGATAAAGGAAAAATCGTGTCTGAATTTAGAACTACGGCTTTATATTTCTAGAGAGAACATGAAGATGTTTGCTTGATTCATCACCGTTCTTGGGTCTTCCAGGTTGACGACGCTGATTGCTGCCGCAGTTGCCGTCGCCTTGGCCTCCAGCACCGCTTCCTTGGTGTCGGCATCCAAATGTCGCTGCATTCCCTACAACGGCGACCACAACGACATAGCCTGCTACGACTATTCCCTGACGTCCATCCCCGACTGCGTGCCCAGCGACATCGCCAGGCTCAGAATCAGAACTCCGTCCATCCCGCTGGTCGCAGAAACTTTTGAACGCTTCAGCCACTTGCCGCGACTCCACATTCAGAAATTTGACCACCCGAAGATGGCCAAGGATGTGTTAAAGAACATGAGGAACCTCAACTTCTTCGAAATATACTATACGAAGGTGAATTACATCGACAAGGAGTGGTTCATGTACGCGCCGCACTTGACAACGGTTTCGGTACTATATAATAATAGACTGACCTCTTTGGAGCCGGACACTTTCGGGTAAGTTCTTTTCCTTTAATAATTATGTATATATTCTGAGAGGTCGTTCTCCCTCGACTGCTGAAATTAATAAGTGATTGTTTTTTGGGGGGGGGGGGCAACAGGCTACATGAGGCTAATCCACATTGGGCAACTTCCCTTTATTGAGCATAGGAAGGGATTTGAAAGGGGGGATGCGGAAGGGTATAGAAAGGCAGCCAAGGGTTAACTAGGGCCCCCGGGCTATGGTTTAAGGATCATACCCGGCATTCGCCTAAAGAAATGCAGGGAAAACACCAGAAAAACCTGCATCAGGTAGGCCGGGCATTGGGTGCTTGTCCCACGCCCTTCCCTGGATAGAGGTAGAGGAGTTTGTTGTGGGGACGCAGCATTCCCTTCTCCGTGCCTCGACCAGTTTAGGAAGGCAGCTGGCTGACTTATCCAATGGGAATAGCGGACAACTCTTACCGTAAGCCCAAGGTCTGTGACCGCGGAACAAACACTTTTTTTTAGGGCAACAGGCTACATGAGGGTGATCCACATTGGGCAACTCCCCTTTAATAGCATAGGAAGGGATTAGAAAGGGGGGATGCGGAAGGGTAGAGGAAGGTAGCCAAGGGTTAACTAGGGCCCCCGGGTTATGGTTAAGGATCCTACCCGGCATTCGCCTAAAGAAATGCAGGGAAAACCCTAGAAAAACCTGCATCGGGTAGGTCGGGCATTGGGTACTTGTCCCACGCCCTTCCGATAGCGGGAGAGGTGTTTGCTGTGGGGACGCAGCATTCCCTTCTCCGTGCCTCGACCAGTTTAGGAGGCAGCTGGCCGACTATTCCAATAGGAATAGCGGACAACTCTTGCTGTATGCCCAAGGCCTGTGACCCCGGAACATACACCTCTCAGAACAGACCGAGGTGCCTCGGCATGTGGGAACCTTAGTTCAAAAAAAACCAGAGAGATGTGAGAGCATCCCCAAAGGTAGCCCCCGCCAGAGCTCTCTGGGATGGTTCACCTGCGAGAAATCCTCTTGCAGGCTTACTTCCGCGGAACAAACACAAAGGTGATAGCTAAACATATGATAAAAAAATATTTTCAAATGTTAGAGAAATGAATTTCGTGTAGTTAAGAATTAGGCTAATCCTGAAGCCCCAGATACATTTTTAGTGAGTAAAATCAATTGAATCAGGAGGGAGAAACCCATTTTTAAATAACCCCAGGATTAATAAATATGAAACACAACACAAAATTTACAAGAAATACGTTTATTCAAATTTTGAGTTATTGCAGACTGATACAGTTGGATTAAAAAATTGAGCACTTTAAAATGATTTGCTTGAAAAGGAAGTTACAAAGAAGTGTGAATAGAAATGTCGCAGGCTAAAATAGTAATATATATATATATATATATTTATATATATATATATTGTAGTACCCCACTTATTGATAATTATGATTATAGGAATTTAAATTAAACAAGTTTTAAATTTTATAAACAAACCAATTTTATTAATCTAGAATCCATTTTTGAATCAGCCTCTGTACCCCAGGGTCTTTACTGGGTTGATAAGGAGACGGAACCCAAAATTTAAACAATGCAGTTTAAATAAAATGAAAACGAAATCTGACTGATTACCCTTATTGAACAATTTACAGAATTTATTACTGAATGTCTACTTACAATTTTATTTGGGTTTTTCAGGAATGCTCTTTACTCTACAATGCCCTTCTGTGCAGAGACTCTCAATCAGACGCTTCACACACACGTTCACTTTATCCTTTTTTTATATCCCGACTCCTGACATGGACTAAAATGTTTATTTTATTTTTAGTCACGGCCACCATTCAATTTGACCGAATATTTATCACCGCCTCCACGTCCTCCTCCTTTCCGGTCTACATTTAAACTCCTATGTCTTCCTCGTTCAGATTCTCGCCACACACCACTTGCATCCCCTTCCAACTCTCACGTCAAACTTCCTCTGAGATCTCCCGTCCAACTCTTCATTTAATCTGATTCCCCCTCTCCAGAATATTTCCCTTTTTTCACAGTTTTTGAGTTTCCACGTTCGCCAAACAAACACCAGCTGTTGGCTTTCTCACGCTCCAAGAGCCATTCAATACAATTAAAATAAACATTTCCTTTTAATATAATTGTATGTCCATAAAACTTTTGTCATTAGGGGTTCTTCCAGATGTCTGTCAAAACCATTAGCTCTAAGAGCCGCTAAACGTCCAATTATAGTCCTCCCATTCTCTAAGAGCCGCTTATCCATCATTTTATCATTATCTTTTTTTATATACAAACCTCTCAAGAATCCCCAGTCTGAGTTGGTAAACAAATCTGATGGAATATTAACAAAATTCATGTCCTCCTTAACTGAGTATTACAATATATATACATACCTGTGACTTTGTTTTCCCTCTTGTTGATTTCAGTTATCTGCCGGTGCTTTACGCAGTGTACCTCAATAACAACCAGTTGACCACTCTTCCTCCGACGATCTTCGAAGGCACGTCCGTCAAGAACTTGCAGTTGGGCAACAACCCATGGAACTGCGACTGCCAACTGGCAACTTTAATGCAATGGATCAGCGACCACAAAGTCCATATAAACGACCACCCTTCCTGCGCGCATCCTCATCACCTTAAAGGACTCGACTTGAGGAAGCTTAATCAGAGCCTCGTCTGTTAATGAGTTGACTTGTATATCTTATTTCTTTTAGTAAATAAATGAGTACTTGTTTAGCGATTGTATTTAAAGTGAATCAGTTACATTATCAAATCCGTTAACCTTTATTCCTGACTTCTAAAACTTGTCGCTCCCTCCTTAACGAACAGCGTTAATCAACCTTGCCTAATCCGATCCGATAAACGAGAAAGCAGCTCCTTCTTTTACACAGTGTTTTGGCACTCAGCTTCTTAACTCCGATACTCAATTGTCTACAAGTTGTCATCCGAAACATTTAAAATTATATTTTCTAATCCAAACACGCCGATTCTTCCTAAGTTAATTAAAATTAAACTAATTACGATACCCAAAGTTTCAAAGTTTCAAAGTTATCGTACCTGAAACTGAACGGCATTAATAGAATTTTTAGATATATATATATACACATACACACTGGTGTTCCCGTAAGAGGTATTTGATTACTGAAGTCACAAAAGCTACTCTATGAAATTAATTTATAAACCCATTCACCAAATCAAGTATTTGTTTAATCATACAGTATAATAAGACAGCTAATTAATATAATAATGTTTTATTATCCACAATAAAAGTTTTATACGTGAATGGAGCACCTGCAACTCTTAACATTTCAAATTTAAAATAAGGGACCGATCCGATTTTACCAGAAAAAAATTTAACGAAATATTTCCGGCATGTTTTCAGACGGTTTGAACGAACATTTTACAACACCACCACTGATCAATGGTCATATAATTCATGCATATCGCATAATTTTGTATGATTCACTATCTCTGTGGTTGGCTAATATAAGAAAGGAATGGGCGGGATCAGGAAATCGGGGAACTAGAGCTTATTCTAGTCGTTACTAGCACAGCCGCTATGAGCACGGCGCACTGGACATTCACTTAATTCGTACCATGGAAATATTATTGTATCTCTGTACCAAGCTAATTTAAGTAAAATCAGAATAAAGATTCCTCTGGTCGTTACAAGCACGGCCGCTATGAGCACGGCGCCCTGAGCATCACTTTAATTCTTACCGTGGAAATATATTTCTTTTTCTGTACCAAGCAGATTAAAGTTAAAGAAAAATAGGGCTTCCTCAGGTCGTTACTAGCACGGCCGCTATGAGCACGGCGCCCTGAGCTATCATTTTAATTCTTACCGTGGAAATATATATTCTTTTCTTAGTACCAAGCAGATTTAAGTTAAAGCAAAATAGAGTTTCCTCTGGTCGTTACTAACACGGACGCTATGAGCACGGCGCCCTGGTCGGACATCAACCTACATCATTCCGTGGAAATCTTTTTTTTTCTGTAGCAAGCAGATTAAAGTTAAATCAAAATAGGGCAACCTCTGGTCGTTACTAGCACGGCCGCTATGAGCACGGCGCCCTGAGCATCATTTTAATTCTTACCGTGAAAATATATTTCTTTTTCTGTACCAAGCAGATTTAAGTTAAAGCAATAAGGCAACCTCTGGTCGTTACTAGCACGGCCGCTATGAGCACGGCGCCCTGAGCATCACTTTAATTCTTACCGTGGAAATATATATTTTTTTCTTAGTACCAAGCAGATTTAGGTTATAGAAAAATAGGGCTTCCCCTGGTCGTTACTAGCACGAACGCTATGAGCACGGCGTCCTGAGCATCACTTTAATTTTTACTGTGGAAATATATATTTTTTTGGTTAGTACCAAGCAGATTTAAGTTAAAGCAAAATTGGGCTTCCCCTGGTCGTTACTAGCACGGTCGCTGTGAGCACGGCGCCCTGAGCATCACTTTAATTCTTACCGTGAAAATGTATTTGTTTTCGTAGTACCAAGCAGATTTAAGTTAAAGCAAAATAGGGCATCCTCTGGTCGTTACTAGCACGGTCGCTATGAGCACGGCGCCCTGAGCATCACTTTAATTTTTACTGTGGAAATATATATTTTTTTGGTTAGTACCAAGCAGATTTAAGTTAAAGCAAAATAGGGCAACCTCTGGTCGTTACTAGCACGGCCGCTATGAGCACGGCGCCCTGAGCATCACTTTAATTCTTACCGTGGAAATATATTTCTTTTTCTGTACCAAGCAGATTTAAGTTAAAGCAAAATAGGGCAACCTCTGGTCGTTACTAGCACGGCCGCTATGAACACGGCGCCCTGAGCATCACTTTAATTCTTACCGTGGAAATATATATTTTTTTCTTAGTACCAAGCAGATTTAAGTTAAAGCAAAATAGGGCATCCTCTGGTTGTTACTAGCACGGTCGCTATGAGCACGGCGCCCTGGTCGGACATCAACCTAATTCTTACCGTGGGAATATATTTCTTTTTCTGTACCAAGCAGATTTAAGTTAAAGCAAAATAGGGCAACCTCTGGTCGTTACTAGCACGGCCGCTATGAGCACGGCGCCCTAATCGGACATCAACCTACATCATTCCGTGGAAATATTTTTTTTCTGTTTTTCTGCAGAAGACGATGTCGTCGTAAAATTATGGGACAATTTTTAAACTAAATATAGTGTAAAATGGTTGCATATAAGGACAGGGGATTTCGGCTTCATCATTTTTGCTGTTAAATGATCCGCGCTTGGAACCAAGGAATTCCACCCACGAGGAATACGACGCGAGTATGTTGTTACCTAAACGAAACCCGTGTCTTCTCTTTTTAATGACATCACCCATTATCTCTGGACGACGATTAACCTCCCGCAGTGTAATAAGAATTCCCCGTGAGCTTGACATTTTCCTCGGTTTCACTGCCTGTCAGAATTGGTCGTCAACAATCGGTTTTTTACTGCTCCAATAATTTGAACGTTAAAACTTTACTGTTAATTTTTTTTTTCTCATCACAGCCCTTTTTAATAAAGACTTTGTTATCGCTTTCTGGAAGAAGAAGAAGAAGAAGGAGGACTGCATTTCACAGATTAGGTGAAGCGCGACATAAAACATCCCCCTCCCCCTCCCTACTCCACCACGACGTCAGTCAAGCTTCCAGAAGCAGTGAATTGACCAAGACAAGCTGCGGAGGACCATGTAAGTAGAGTCGGTATAAATGTAAAGAGACCTGGAGGAGCACGTAAAAACAAACATGAATCGTTAAGTCGATGAATTGCTTAGTAAAACGATTATTAAAAGGAAAGAAAAAAGGCTGTATATTTTTTTTTAAAAAAAAGGCGGTTTATTTAACGACGAAATTATTAATTAATTGGCCAAACGGTCAGAAAAGGTTTGTTAATTAACAGTGCAGAGAATTAAGTTGATGTCTGTCGATGGCGCCGTGCTCATAGCGGCCGTGCTAGTAACGACCAGAGGAAGCAATATTTTGCTTTAACTTAAATCTGCTTGCTACTAAGAAAAAAATATTTATTTCCACGGTAAGAATTAAAGTGATGCTCAGGGCGCCGTGCTCATAGCGGCCGTGCTGGTAACAACCAGAGGAAGCTCTATTTTGCTTTAACTTAAAACTGCTTGGTGCTGAAAAAACAAAAATATTTCCACGGTAAGAATTAAGTTTATATCCAGGGCGCCGTGCTCATAGCGGCCGTGCTAGTAACAACCAGAGGAAGCCATATTTGGCTTTTACTTAAATCTGCTTGCTAAAGAAAAAAAATATTTCCATGGTAGGAATTAAGTTGAAGTCCGTCTAGGGCGCCGTGCTCATAGCGGCCGTGCTAGTAACGACCAGAGGAAGCCCTATTTTGCTTTAACTTAAATCTGCTTGATACAGAAAAAACAAAAATAACCGCCATGTTAAACTAGAATATTTAGTAACAACTTTAGATGTTCCTCTGAGAGCTAAAATAGTTCCTTTGCCCCCCCCCCCTCCGTTAATATGGCATCCAATTCACATTGTGTCCGTTCACGAGGATGCCGTCAACGGTAACTTGGTAGCCGTTGCCACATCCTAATCTAAACGTCACTGCTGTTTCATTGCATCATAACTGAACAGGACCTTCGATAAGATGATTAACTGACATTTTAAAAATATATTTTTATTCCCCACAGCGACGTTTTTGTACCTTTTTGTTCTTCCATCAGGTTGTTAATGTTACATTTCCCATTCACTAATTTCATATATACCTTCTCTTTCCCCCCACCCCCTCTTCGCTCCATCTTCTGTCCTAATGGTTGTAAGGGATAATAAAATGTAAAAAACAGTACAACATTTAAAAAAATTAAAATAATAAACTATCAACAGCATTCTTGTAACTTAATAATAATAATAATGTAATTATGATAATAGCCGGTCTGCTGTGGTGTAGCGGCCATCGTCGTAGCCTCGCATCACAAGAGGTCTCGGGTTCGAATCCCGGCATGGGCCATGGATGTTTGTGGTCGTCCTGGGGTTTAAGGCTGTGGGAGAGTCGACACTTTGACCAGGTGTCACTCCTAAATAAATCCAGAATGTGTCATGTAAGGTGACAGTCTGGCAGCCGTCTTGGTAAAGGCCAAGGCCCTTCATGGGGCTGTCGAGCCAAGGAGTTTAATTATGATAATAAGATATAAAATAGCCAAGTAACAGACAAAAATGATGTGATGGCGGAAATAACACACACAAAAACACATTTCCGGAAAAACTTGTAGCTTTCTTCAAGGTGCTACAAAACACACACACACACAGAAGAGCCTGTAGAAATACAACCGTCACAATTCATTGGACAAACTCAAAAGGCGAAGCTGAAACGTAACGACAATGGGTCAAGCAGAAGGTTCAGCTAAGGCCTGCGAGGGCTATTCACTCGCAGGCAGTACCTTCAAGGGATTTTCTCTCGCAGGCAGAACCTTTTAGGAGACATACGAAGGGGCTACCTTTGGGGATGCCTCCTCCTCTTTCCGTTTTTGAACTAAGGTTCCCACAATCCGAGGCACCTCGGCCTGTTTTGAGAGGTGTATGTTCCGGGGTCACAGACCTTGGGCATACGGTAAGAGTTGTCCGCTATTCCCATTGGAATAGTCGGCCAGCTGCCTCCTAAACTGGTCGAGGCACGGAGAAGGGAATGCTGCGTCCCCACAGCAAACTCCTCTCCCGCTATCGGAAGGGCGTGGGACAAGTACCCAATGCCCGACCTACCTGATTCAGGTTTTTCTAGGTTTTTCCCTCCATTTCTTTAGGCGAATGCCGGGTAGGATCCTTAAACCATAGCCCGGGGGCCCTAGTTAACCCTTGGCTACCTTCCTCTACCCTTCCTCATCCCCCCTTTCAAATCCCTTCCTATGCTATTAAAGGGGAGTTGCCCAATGTGGATCAGCCTCATGTAGCTTGTTGCCCTAAAAAAAATAATAATAACACACACAAAGATACATTTCCGGAAAAACTTGTTGCTTTCTTCAGGTGCTACAAAACAAATACACACACACACACAGAAGAGCCTGTAGAAATACAACCGTCACAATTCATTGGACAAACTCAAAAGGCGAAGCTGAAACGTAACGACAATGGGTCAAGTAGACGGTTCAGTGTAACAATAAGGGAACGTGAGTATTGTTGAGTTTCACAGTTATCCATTTTTTTTTACGGTTAATAGCTGTGGGGTTCGTTTTAATGTGAAGCATCTCTGGAATTGTACCAGGCTGGGGGAGGGGGGAGGGGGGCGAGACAACTAAAATCTTAGAATTTAGCCAATCGAAATAATGACTGTTTAGAATTGATGAGATTGTTTGATCCGTGTGTATTAAGGGAACGTTTCGTTCGCCCTATGTAGCAGGAAATTATAATTAGAGCAAGACAAGGCTTTGCTTGAAGGTGTCAAGTGGGTCCTTAGTGTGGTATAAAAGGGTGTTATTAGTGGATCTGTAGGTGACGGATATTTGATATTCTTTGAATATTTGTTTTGTAATAAGGGAGTACGAGAAAAAAAATTTGGCTTGAGGTGTTTGGGGGAACGAAGTGACAGTGGGGATGTTGGATTTTGTTCAACCCGGCGTTGATGTGATTAATAATAAAAATTTAAAATCAATAAAACTTTTAGTCTCTGGAATAATGTTGAGAAACGTTTACATTAAAACTTTCTGAATAAGTGAACAAAATATACAACATGGCCGCGAGTGGAGTAAACAAGGATTATCGGATTGAGCCTCTTCAAAAGGAGAATAATCATCCTTGGGTCAGCCAAGCCCAAAATCGGCCTGATTCGTGTTGGTCTTTGAGGTTACGTCACTGGAAATTTCCCACCCTCAACAAACCACCAACAAAGGAACATCCAAATGCAAGGGTCTGACCATTTACTTATTTTAACACCGAGTGAATTTAAACCTTTGCACTCGAGGGCTCCGGAGCGGAGCCATTTAAACGTGCCTTCAAGCTCGAGGGCTCCGCTACGGAGCCCTCGAGTGCAAAGGGTTAAAACATTACAAAACTGCTAATGATCTTACGGGACACCTTGGAAAAAAAATATTAACAAAAAAACATCACAACAATTAATGAACAAACAGACACGCAGAAACTCACTCAACAATATTGCTGCGATCCCTTATTGTTACTCTAACCCCCTCCCCTCCCACCCAGACTCCACTGTCGCTGGGTTTTCCGTCGCTTTTGAGTTCTGTAAACATTGGTGTATATTACAGTATATAAGTTCATACAGCTACTAATCCTTGAGGGTTTCTCTATGTGTGTATATAAAGCTACAAGTAGTTATAAATGATAAAAAGAGGAAATACTGACAGTGGTTATGCTGCATCAAGGATACAGGCCATATTATTACTTTAAAGTTTTTTTAAAAAAATGACTGAGGTTTCCCTATATGTATATAAAGTCATAATATCAGTTATAATTTATATATATATATATAAAATATTTTGAGTGAAGTTTCCTTACACGTATATAAGGCATCATGTTTTTTTAAAAATAAAAATATTGACTCATGTTTATCAACAAAAATAAATATTGGATAAAAGAGACAACAACAAAGAAGGTAATAAAAATACCACAAAAAGGTTTCTGGGAGCCTTGTTCCTCCCCCCCCCCCCACCCTCTTCTTCAGGTGCGACGAAGAGCGACACAACTGTACTGGTCAGTTAATTTCTATTTACCAAAAAGTGTTCCATTCGTGTGTGAGTGTGGTCGTCAACATGACCAGTGCAGTTGTGTCGCTCTAGGCGCTCTTCGTCGCACCTGAAGAAAGAGGGGGGGGGGTAACAAGGCTCCCAGTAAACGTTGTTGTGCGGAATTGATTATTATCACCACTTATTTTGTCTGTATTTGGCTGTCTTCTTTATTAATTATTTTCTTTTCCTTTTTTCCGACGGGAATCCAAGTTAAGATTTGTTGTTGGAAACTCTCCGTCGAACATTAATATAGTTATCATTTCCTTCATTACTGTTATATCAGTACCTTTAAATCAGTTGTTTTAAAGACATATATATATATATATATATATATATATATATATATATATATATATATATATATTGTAATGTACAATGCTTGTAATTGTAATATTTTATACTCTTCTTGTAATCTTAAATAATGAAGTTTACTTGTAGTTGTTATTAAATTGTAGCTTCTAATAATTTTATGTAAAGGTGCGTTTACACGTGCGAGTATTTGACTCTCTGGAGAGTGGGTCAGCGATCCTCCTCTCTAGAGCAGAGTGTGGAGGCCACTGAGAGTCTCGCCAGAGTGAACGTTTCCTCAGCGCTCTCTGGAGAGTCAGCTGAGAGTCACGTGGCCCCACGAGGATGTCTGCAAGCTTCATGTCACTAACAAGTTCACCTTTTTCTTTTCACAACCATTCACAACATTATCACCAACTAATTCCATGTCTCTCTGTGAGCGAGGGCGACTACTAAGGTGAATAAGAACTCTGTGGCTTCAAACAACGTCTTTGCAAAACACTCATTTTCTCTTTGAACGATAAAACAAAAATTATTCTCAGGACAAAGATAATAATAAACAACTTTAACATAGAAGGATAATATACAATTTAATTAAATATCTAATGCAGTTTTTTCACCAATACCAGGCAATATTTATTTTTATTTATATATTTACGACATCGTTTCGGTATTTGTTTGAACCTTCGTAAGGATCTTTCCTGCGCGGGGAGAAATTGTACAAAATAAATTTGTGTTATAAAGAAGCCAATGAATTTATAAAAGCGGTTGAACAAAAATTATTCCACTATTAACACAGTGAAACTAAGAAACACTCACGCTGAAGTCTGCTGCGGCCCCACTCGTGGGTAGTTTGTGAACAAGTGCCTCGGAAAAACTTCAATAGGAGGATGTGAAAATAGGTTTTAACATTTAGCATCTTTAGGTGAGTGTTTCTTAGTTTTATTGTGTGAATTTTATAAATTCATTGGCTTCTTCATAAAACAAATTTATTTTAAAATGAAAAAAATTACGTCAGATTGAAAATAATG